>CM060614.1:30149321-30654321 GCA_030578255.1 Tiaroga cobitis | reverse complement strand
CTTGTTATGTCTTTCCACTTTTTGCTCGTCTTGTCATAATGAGAACCGGCAGCGAATGAAGACTTTATTGATTTCTGAGTGAGAGCCGTCTTCGGGTGTGCTGTGTCTCCGGGAATATCTGTTGTTATAGTTTTGCTTTTTTAAATTAGTTTTTATTTTAATATCGTTTTCAATTTTGCTTTAAATTTCAGTTTAGTTTTAGTTAGTTTCATTAATGGTATTGTTAGTTTTTATTTAGTTTTTATTTTGCAAACACATTTCTATATAGTTTTTATTTTATTTAGTTTCAGTTTTAGTAATTATAGTTTAGCTTTAGCAGAGCGAGCAGAACACTTCCAGTGTAGACCAAAGCGAGACGTTTCATTTAAGTTTAATGTTTGCACAGATTACAGTTAACTCTTGTGCAGACATCTTAATAATAAAAATAAAATAATGGTTTGAGATTGAACAAAGCACCAAATAAATAGAACTTAAAAGTATACAAGAAAAAAACAATGAAAATTTTCATACAAACTAATTCATTAGTGTAAGGAGACAGAATATAGGCCTACAGTTTGTACAGTATAAAACCCATTACGTCTAAGGAGAGTCCCCACAAAGATATGGACCAGTATGTGTGTATGCGCGCGCTTATGTGTGTGTCGTGTGTATGTGCGCGCTTATGTGTGTGTCGTGTCCTGTTATTCATAGCCTAACGTACATTGCGGGGAAATGTCTCCACGTGGATAATATTATTAGCAGTAAATGTTTTGTAAAAACAAAGATAATAATAGCAGCTTTCAGCCTTTCAACCTGCATGAAAACATGACATCTCAAACATACAGTAGCCTAGAACTTTAACGTTTTTTTGTGCTTGACGAACTTGTTTTGGTGTTCCACCCGCGTCTCGGAAATGAAACGGCATTCTAAAAATGCTGCGCTCAAGTTAAAAGTCAAACTTGCGTCTCATTACCTTGTTATTTCCCATTCCACCGCAAAAGATGCATCCTTTATGAACAGCCGCTAAGCACTAGCGATGTGTTCTACGTTACGGTCCTTCATTGAACGCGTCACAGGACAGCGGTTAATCGCCTCAGCAACTTCACGCGTATGAAGCGCCAAATCAGCCGTTTCCTTAAACAGCGTATTCGATTCTGTATCGTCATTAGTGTTAACAGTTGTAAAGAGTACCAAATTGAACAAAACAATATAACTGCAAAATTTGAATTTATGAATACGGTATCCTCGGTATCGCAAAATCCATATCATTGCACAACATAATACCGGTATTCACGTTCATACCGGTATAGCGCCCACCCCTAACGCTGACTGGACATTTCACTTTGAAACCGCCGTGAAACGTGAACGGCGCAACATTTTGCGTTTTGCAAAAATGTTGCCACAGGTACGTTTTTCGAATGACCCTGAACTGTGATTATTATTTACGCGTGAACTGATAAAAGGCAGAAATAAAAATGAAATCACAAAAAATAAGAGCATTTACGAATAAAACAATGTAAAAGATAAAGAATGTATGTTAATTTTGAGATTTGCAAGATCGATTTAAGTGTTATTAAATTATTAGTGTTCTTAATCCTGAAAAGCGTACTGTATCATATTTCAAAGGCCTCTAAATGATCCACATGATGAAAAACCTGTTCCGTTCACAGTCCACAACATGCCTTCTGTCGTCTGATCGACAGTTTATACTTTTTTTAGCAAGTAAAAGCCTTTCAGTATAATTGTACAAACGTCCACGTTAAGCTCGTGTCTTTTAGCTGTGAAATTTGTACTGGTTTTTATAAAGTAAACGTAAGAATAACTTTTATATTCTTAGTAATATTTTGAGATGAACACTTACTGGACTGAAACAGCTTCGGTTTACTTGATTATCCATATATTACTTTTTAGGCAAATCATGTTTAAATGCGAGTATCAAACATGATCATTGAGGAACGTTTATTTGTTCATTTCTCAATCATCATTGTATTGCATTGCATTATAGGTTTTAAAACTACAGAGCTTTGATCATAAAACTATAAGAATAAGTTTCGGTCCATTTTTGTGACGCGTTTCAGACAGAAGTTCACAGAGACTGAGAAGGCAGAAAGCGCAGCCTATTAATTTTCTTGATTTTACAAAAGCACAAAGTTGTGTCGTTATTGTGAGTGTACACAAATAAAAGTAGACATTTACAGTTTCTAATGATGTATTACTCGTTCCTGTATGACAAAAAAAAATTATTTTAAGATCGAGTATTTTAAGTCGATCTAGCTGTGGAAAAAAAATCCACCAAAACGCACCGGTGCTTTCGTCGACACCAGAGGTCCAATACGATCTTAAAGTCCAATAACACATTATTGGTAGACAGACTGACGACTGATATGTATATGCATTTTATGCAAGTAGTCTGCTATCCTGTAATAAAGATCTCATTGATTTACATTACAAGCATCAGAATTTCATCTTACTTTTGATCATATAAATATCAGCAACTGCACAAAATGTCATATTTTAGCTCAGTTTGGGCCTCACAATATGGTTTGTATTGCATGTATTCAAACTATATCCAACTATATGAGCCATTAAACCTTAATGCATGAAATATAAAACATATACATACTTATATTTATATATTTTGTCTAAAGATTCAATAAAATGCGTATACGTGAACGTCCAAAGCATCTGTAAAACATTTAAATGAAAGACCCCCGTTTGTGTTAGCATCATAATACTAGAAATTGAATAATATTGGAAATGAAAGCCTTTGATGTTGATTCAACCACACAAGGCCAAGCACATAAAATAAGCCCTGAACATCTGACAGGAACACACAAAGACGCAAAGCTACTTAGGTTCACCATGTGCAGAGCATATAGCAGAATAATATTCAAATCTAATCCTCAGTCATGAGAAATGCATGATGGCAAGTGCACAGAAGCACAGACGCAGTGCGTGTGAACATCCAGACGGGTACAGGAGAGAAATCAGTGAGAGACAATGATGTAAAAATAGAAAAAACAACAAGAGAGATGATGCAAGACTAACAATATTCAGGAATGTAATGCACGGTGCACTGAAATCTGTTGCCTGCGTGTCAACCATGCCAGCCGGTGAGAGTGTGTGAGGGATGTTGCGTGGCTCTCGGCAGTTTCTCACGCAGGAGTGCCACAGATTCAGACGTTTGACTGAGTCCTGGCAGAGATGTTACCATGACACCCGGCGGGAAAAAAGCTCAAGCCTCCCAAGACGAGCAGCATCTCAAGACACACACACACACACACACACACACACACAAGCCTGAACGCTTCCCTGAATCTATGCTCTGCGGCAGCTCATGTTCATCAACCCCAAACAAGAACGACAGCTCGACTGATTCTCTCTGTAAAGTCGCGTCATGTTGGATGCAAAATACATATTTCTCTACCCACCCTCCTATGTACCATCAATAACATGTTATATGAATATGGTTATCATTCAGTAGGTATTATCATCTGACACCATCACTGTGCCAAGCTACCAGCATTATTTTTGTTAAGGCTTCTATTAAAATACATTTTGATAAGAAAAAATTTTGGCCGATATGATAATTCTTTATATTTGAAAGCCAAAAATCAATATTGGCCGATAAATCCAAATTTGTATATAATTTTTGAGAGCCTGATTACAAAGACAAAAGTCTCACCATTAAAAGCCATGTCTCAAGCACACAATTATCATGTTTTAGAATTATTGTTGATTTTATGTAGATTTATATGACAGACTGAACAGTATTTATGATTCCCATCATATTTCAAGCAATTCAAAACCATCATGTTGAACAGTGCACATCTGAGGTGTCTCAGCTGAAGAAAATAATCCATTATTTAACATCTTTAATATATCGGACAAATTTTCTTCTCTTTTCTTATTTTCTATGCAATCATTCAAAAACGATGAATTCTTCCAATATTACGCAGCCCTAGTATTCAGTATAACACGGATCTTGGGTTCATCAGGGTGTGCTTTCATGTATCGATGCCAATATCCTCTGCTCTCAATATCAAACATGCATGTCTGCTTAAGATGCTAATGCTAATTAGCTTCATAGTATGGATTTGGCACAATGCAAGTGTAGCCAGAGTGTGCTGTTTACTAATTGAGCTAGCATGGATTATCAATTGCGGTCGTGCTGAGAGGATGATTATAAATCACTAGGAACAAAAGCTGTTGAAGGCATTGAGATGTCACCAGAGCCCAGCAGGAACGGACGGACTAATTAGCTTGCTGGCTAAACACAATTTATCAGGGCTTGACAACATTAGCAGTGATGCTAATGAACAAACTACGCTTATAAACACACCAGAGGGACAAACCTCGCGTGTGGAACTGAGATTAGCCATTATTCACGATGTGGTGAACAAGAGGAAACTTCCCAAATTCCATTGCTATGACAAAATCATGATGCTTTTCCTGGAGGAAAAATGCATCATTGAGAAAAAAATATCTATTTAGCATGAGGTGGTCCGAAACTGGCAAGTCAAACTCTGCCCAATGAAGTTAGTCACACAGACTCAGACAGGAAATTATAGGAAGAGGGTTTTTTTTTTAACTGAAACATCAGTTTAATGTTAATGTTTTCCTTTAGCTGAATTTTTAGCAAATTGCACCTCTCTAGAGTTATTTTTCTAGAGTCTATTTATCATTGAATGGCTTTCCTGAGGTAAATGTAACATACATGACATTGTTTACAAGCTGTTATATTGACATCATGAAACACTGTTTGAGACATGATACATTTCAGTACGTTGTAACGAATCTTTCAACATTCCTTCTGACATTCATTCATGTTCATTTCATGCCATAATTAGTAGTAAAGAGGAAGAGATGATCGGTTCACGTGCCGCTTGAACTAAGGCGCTGCAGCTACAAATAATGTTTAGTGAATTTTTGTTCATGCATAGACTAAAACATCTCAGTTCATTCAAATGAATATCAAATAAATTTGATAAATCGATAATGTCAACCCAGCTCTATTGTCCACACATCGGACATGTTTACCTGTTATAGATTTGCGTGCACAAAATAGACACTGGATCAGTCAAAACATAATTAAACATCACCTTTCCGGGCGTACAAAACCGTCCCAGCCGAAACCAAAAAATCCTTTTCGGTCACCGAAATTTCAGTGCAGTGCATCGCTAGCAATAAACAGTAAATGTTCATGGCCATTCCCAAGCATGGGGAAAAGAAATCGAAGCACATGCAGATAAGATAACCACAATAACAGTTGAGAAAAACAAAAGTCCAAAAGCGAGGACGACCTCTGCCTTCTCTCATCCTCCCTCGGCTAAAGGGATTTGGAACCGAATGTGGAATATCTGACACCTAGTTTATCATAAACACGGGCAATCTGTATTCAAAATACATGGCAGCCTTGCATCAAAAAACAACATGGTGGATGTAGAAAGGCCATGTTTTCACTAACCCACAGGCTACGCTTGAACAGATAACGGACTGCATACTGTGAAATATATACTGTATATTGCCTAATATCCCCCAAAAAAAATTAAATAGTGTGTAAAACATAATGAAATAAGTATAGATAACTGTTTCACACAGTAGCATCACTCATGGTAGTCTCATGGTTATTCATAACTAGGATTAGGGATGGACATTCATGCTTGCTTGTTCTCTAAAAATCGCACGTTTGCATATAAATGCACAACGCATTCTCATCCTTTGGCGTCATATAGGTGACGCCTGACAAAACGTCGAAATACTACGCACATGGCACCCTTTAGCGTCAATATAACACGCGAAGTGATGGGTAGGTTTAGGTGTGTTGTAGGGTCTGCGTCTCATATTCACGCTAAAGGATGCCAGTCAACTTTATGACGCCTTGGGTTCGCGTGTTATATTCACGCTAAAGGGTGCCATGTGCTTAGTATTTCGACGTTTTGTCATATAGCGTCACCTATATGACGCCAAAGGATGAGAACGGGCTGAAATGCATATAGTTGTACTTTCGTCGACACCAGAGGTCCAGTACGATCTTAACGTCTAATAACACATTATTGGTAGACAGACTGACGACTGATATGTATATGCATTTTATGCAAGTAGTCTGCTATCTTGTAATAAAGATCTCATTGATTTACATTACAAGCATCAGAATTTCATTTTGATTATATAAATATCAGCAACTGCACAAAATGTCATATTTTAGCTCAGTTTGGGCCTCACAATATGGTTTGTATTGCATGTATTCAAACTATATCCTACTATATGAGCCAGCATCAAATATAAAACATATGCATACTTATATTTATATATTTTGTCTAAAAATTCAATAAAATGCGTATAAGTGAACGTCCAAAGCATCTGTAAAACATTTAAATGAAAGACCCCCGTTTGTGTTAGCATCATAATACTAGAAATTGAATAATATTGGAAATGAAAGCCTTTAACATTCATGATGACTTGTTTTTTAAAAATTGCACGTTTGCATATAAATCACATTGTAAGAATTCATACGAAATCGCCAAATCATATACAACTATTTCTAATGTGATTGAGTTGGTAGTATTCGACAATGATTGATCACATGTACAACAAAATGCTAATAACCATCTAAAATTAGCTTTTTATAAAAACCTCACAATGCAAGAACGCATTTGTGATATTTTGAAATCATGTCAAAGCATAAATAGATATGCACAAAAGACACCTCTACCAAAATACCAGTTAAGCGTCTTTACATGGCGAGCGAAATCAGGGTAATAGGCAAAAACATAGGCTACTTGTTTGCTTAAACAGTTTCTAAACCCGAAAAAAATTTACTTAAGGCATTTATATGACCGGGTTAAACATTTTCAAGTAAACACACTCATTGTCGTCACGAGGCCAGAAACATCCAGTTGTCATCTCAGAAAAATAATTATAAATAAATCCAATTTGAAGTCAGAATGTCTCAGGCATTTTGCCTCTGGTACATTCAAACTGGAGATGAAAGTTGAAGTTAATCACATTAGAGATCAGCGTCTCTCCTAAAGCAAGAAAAAATATCTTCATGCACACTACATACTCTGTCTTTGTCGTCGGCAACATCACACAGCACGTCATCCAGGTCCAAAATCCCCCCGTCTCCATGTTCTAACCGATGGACCTGTATCCAGTAGCCTGGGTCCTAAGAGAAGAGAAGTGGACAGAGAGAGTTACAATCAGTGTCACACCGACATCCCACCATCTCAAAATATCCATGACTTGATGTCGGTAAAAGGCAACTAACTTTAGGCGAAAGAAAACTGTCAGGATTCCTGGCAAGAACTTGCATAAAACAACCAGAGAAGAAATGGAGGAATGTTCAGTATTGCATTGAATGAGATAATAGCTTATTTAACAAAGTATCAATGTAAAAATAACTCAGTGTAATTAAATACAGATCATTTCACCTAATATTTGTGGGAGTTATATGTTTTTATGCTTATTAGAGAATCCTGTCATTAGCTGTCTGGCGTCTTGTACCAGTACAAAGAAAACGGGGATAGATTGGAAGGATTAAAAAAAAACACAAATTTGAAAATAAAAATCTGATGAATCCAAACAACATCAACAGCCAGTCGGTGTAATATCCCTCTGTGCGTGACCGTGTGTCCTGACTGAACTCATCTGAAGCGCTGTAATCTCATAACTGGGCACAGCTGAATAACCCACAGTCAGCTTGGCATCACACACACCCTGGAAGAACTTCAAAGCCAGCTGATGATGAAGAAGAGATGGGAGAAATTGGGGTCGCACACCGAAGGAATGCAAGTCTATGTCGACTTCAGTCTACGAAGGCCATTTGACCAGAGTA
This sequence comes from Tiaroga cobitis, assembly GCA_030578255.1. Classification (NCBI taxonomy): domain Eukaryota; kingdom Metazoa; phylum Chordata; class Actinopteri; order Cypriniformes; family Leuciscidae; genus Tiaroga; species Tiaroga cobitis. The sequence goes on along the minus strand of CM060614.1, from coordinate 30,646,505 downwards.
ATGACTGATCTCCATCTGTAGCTTTATCATCCATCCATCCACCCATTGTTTTTCCCTTTTCATCCCTAATCTGATGCATTTCCAAGTAAAACTGGATATGCAATGAGAAAAAAAAGTTTGGCACGACACATTTTAATCCACAAGAACCAACTGGATTGGGAAAAGTCTCAATTCTGTATGTCAAATATTTGGAAGTAAAGGGTTTCTGATGACGTCAGGGTAAAGGAAAAGACGTTGAAAGGAGCAAGTTATATATAAGATATTATGAGAAATAAATTCACAGTATTGAAAAATAAAGTCTCAGTTGTGAGAAATAGATAGTCACAATTCTGTTTTTTTTTTTCTTTTTTTTTAACTGTGAAATATAAAGGCAAAATGTTGATTCACAATAGTTCGTTTTTTGTCTTACTAGAATTTGAAAAATAAAGTCACAATTACAGGATGTAGTGTATACTGTATATATATATATATATATATATATATATATATATATATATATATATATATATATATATATATAAATTGTGCAGAATAAGAAAAGAAACATGTATTAAAGCAAATACATAATCAATTTGAATGTAAAAGTAATTTTAAAATAGTGGAAACAAAGATATTATACATCCAAAATCCAGCAGTCAAAAAGTCAATATTGCTAAATTAAAAATAAATCTCTAATACCGATGGATAACCAATATATTGTGCATAATGTCGACTAATTTCCCCCCCTTTTTTCCCACTTAGTATTTCTCCTAAAGAACGAGAGAGATACGATTTTTTTTCTTCAGATTTTTACAAGCATTAAAAAAAACATAATTAAACATAATTATAGCAATTATATATAAATATAGTCCATCCTAATACTTCACCCACCACAAAATAATTCAGCAGAATAATGAGTCACAATCGAATAAACAGAAATTTGAACCCATTCAAAAGGAACAATGTCAACCAGTTCGTCCAAGTTTTAACAGAGTTAATCTGGAAGACATTTTCAGGCCACAAACCCAGAACAAGACTCAGCAAATATTTAAACAAATTCGCTGCGGAGACGACATGCACCGCTGGCCAGCGCTTCGTCCTCCCACAGTCACCGAGGCCGTTAAAACCCAGCGACTAACATGCAGATTTAACATCAAATGGACCCAATAATCACCAGGAGATGGAGATGAGATGAGAGGGAAAGGCTTGTTCTCCTGTTTGGAGGGATGTGTGCAGTTATTATTTATGAAGGAGGGTTTGCAGGGATAGCCCAGGCCTCTTATGCGTGATTTAAGAACAGAGCCTTTGCACAAGGAGAAAAGAAGACATTGTTCCTCCGTGATGTGAGGGATGAAATATTAAAGCATGAAGGGCAAAGAAAGATAAATGAAGCAGGATAAGTAGTTTACCCCTGAGAGAGAGAGGAAAGTCGAGTGTGTGTCATGATATGACATGCAGACCGGCTCTCACTACGCATCCAAAACCACACAAAAACAAGTTGACATAGTGTAATGCATGTAAGTCATGTGCTGATGTGGTACAATAAATGGGTTACAAGTAACACTTTCTGTTATGTTCATGCAACTCTCAACTAGTTGAACATTGCACAACCAACACAATCACATGAGTTCCAGGAAACACACATGCTGATAAAACACACACCTTGAAGTTACTTTTACATTTACATTTAGTCATTTAGCAGACGCTTTTATCCAAAGCGACTTACAACTGAGGACTAAACCAAGCGAGTCATCGTGAATAGACAAAAACAACGCAAGAAGTGTTCAAAATACAAAGTTCAGACATTGCTCGGAGTAGCATAAGCCAGATAAGCAAGGATTTAAAGGAAAAGGAAATTTTTTTTTTTTTTTTTTTTACTTGGACAACACTTTCAGCCAAATGAATAAATGTAACTTGAATGTTTTTTAAAGGGATGTGTTAGTTAGCATGCAGCCGCTCACACCCTGCTATGTAAAGCGCTTTGAGTGCAGAGCAAAGCGCTATATAAATGTAATGGATTATTAATTATTATGTCCCAAGAGGAGGTCACCACGCCAGAGACATGATGATGGATGAAGATGCACGCCGAGCACACAGACGCCAATGCATTTAACCCTCTGAGGTCTAAGGATTTTTGGGGTCCTTGAGGTGTTCTGACATGCTCTGACATTTGTGCTTTTTTCAGTTATTTATAAACAATAAACATGTTAATGGCAAAGGTGTAAATTCACTCAATATAGCACAAACTGGACTACCGGAATTTCTGAGCAACAATTATGAAACATGTTTGTATTTTTTGAGAGAATATTGCTTATGCATGATTATTGAAAAAACTAAAAGTTAAAGTGTCTGAAATAAGGCCACAAAACACATACTAAATATGTGTCCACAAGACTTGTGACTAATCAGTGTTGTTGCCTAGAATGTTTGCTTCAAAATGATCTGAAAATCATCCTGCCTAATCATTTACACAAACACATACACTGATTTAAATTTTATTAGAGACCTTTTGTTTGGAAAGGCAATATGCGTGGAGGCGTGTTCACACCTGAGAAGACAAAGGCCGGATAATGTGCCGCATAATGAGCTGCATATTAATTAGCCCTTTCACACAGGTGTGTCACAGGATCCCAAAGAATGCAAGGACAAAAGAAATGATCTATATAGCCTATACATATTTTACAATTAGAATTTGTAACCAATTACAAATAGGTTACAATTACAACAACAATTACAATTTTAACAATATTTCAAGTGTATTTCTTTGTAAAAAGTATACATTTTATCATACGTATTAAAAAAAAGGTAAGGATTCATTAGTTTGAATATTGGAACAAACACTATAATAACATCTTAGTTGATAATTCAATATACCTACTTTATTTTTGACAAAACATCATACTATAGTATATTTAACTATGAGCAGAAATTGGTGAACAAAAGCGTACCTATTTAATGTGTCAGTAGTCTTTTTTATCAGTCAAAACTTTATAATCTATCCAAAACTAATCACAAAACTGTGTCTAAATATTCATATTTAGTCTGTAATATATTGTGTATGATATATTAGTATATACATGTGAATTTGCAGCTTGTTGCTTATACACACATTTTATTTCAACATATTTCAGTCTATTTTTACTCATCTTAGTAGGCTATAGCAATATAGTTTGGATGTGTTGTTCATGTAAACATAACGTTTACTAATGTAGGTGCGAGAGTGAATGAACGGCACAGACACGCGCTGTATAACTGTAGTAAACAAAGCGCGCGCGCCTATGCCGTTCACTCATCATTTAGCCTACACACAGACACGCAATTCATATTTAAACAGTCTTTTTGCGGTTTACAGTCCGACAAATTCAATATCACGATTAGAACAAAGCACTTAAGCATAAATGACTTACTACATCAGCTGGATCCGTTGCTCCTCGAAATGAAACTACCAGCACTTCTGGTACATGATGTACAACACTTAATATGTAAGATCAAAATCAACAGAGTATTTTGAGTTTCTTTTGCACTGATAAGAAAAAAGCGAGACTATCGCGCCGGCGCGATAGCCGACCTCAGAGGGTTAAATAATGTTACAATAAAGGGGTCACAAGTAACACTTTTTTGTTCATATAGATCAACTGTTAGAAAATGGACATCAATGCTTTTAAGTAATGTGTTAAATGAGGGGGTTACAAGCAACACTTCTTTATTTTTTCACGTAGCTCAAGAACATGTTGACATGAATAGCATAAATACACAAACATTTTAAAAAGCATTTTGGGCATACTTGGTTTTTTTAGGAAAAAAAGAAGAAGAAAAAAAAGAGTGAAGCAGGCTTGTTAAAATATTGCATTTTACATTTGAAGAACTTTTGTGGGTCAGATCCATTATCCAACATGCTGGAGAGAAACAGAGAGATGACTGTGTGTCAAGAGCTTTTTAATCCAAGACAAAGGTTGTGAAATAACTAGGGGTGTAACAATATATCGTGTCACAATACACTCACCTAACGGATTATTAGGAACACCTGTTCAATTTCTCATTAATGCAATTATCTAATCAACCAATCACATGGCAGTTGCTTCAATGCATTTAGGGGTGTGGTCCTGGTCAAGACAATCTCCTGAACTCCAAACTGAATGTCAGAATGGGAAAGAAAGGTGATTTAAGCAATTTTGAGCGTGGCATGGTTGTTGGTGCCAGACGGGCCGGTCTGAGTATTTCACAATCTGCTCAGTTACTGGGATTTTTACGCACAACCATTTCTAGGGTTTACAAAGAATGGTGTGAAAAGGGAAAATCCAGTATGCGGCAGTCCTGTGGGCGAACATGCCTTGTTGATGCTAGAGGTCAGAGGAGAATGGGCCGACTGATTCAAGCTGATAGAAGAGCAACTTTGACTGAAATAACCACTCGTTACAACCGAGGTATGCAGCAAAGCATTTGTGAAGCCACAACACGCACAACCTTGAGGCGGATGGGCTACAACAGCAGAAAACCCCACCGGGTACCACTCATCTCCACTACAAATTGGAAAAAGAGGCTACAATTTGCAAGAGCTCACCAAAATTGGACAGTTGAACACTGGAAAAATGTTGTCTGGTCTGATGAGTCTCGATTTCTGTTGAGACATTCAGATGGTAGAGTCAGAATTTGGCGTAAACAGAATGAGAACATGGATCCATCATGCCTTGTTACCACTGTGCAGGCTGGTGGTGGTGGTGTAATGGTGTGGGGGATGTTTTCTTGGCACACTTTAGGCCCCTTAGTGCCACTTGGGCATCGTTTAAATGCCACGGCCTACCTGAGCATTGTTTCTGACCATGTCCATCCCTTTATGGCCACCATGTACCCATCCTCTGATGGCTACTTCCAGCAGGATAATGCACCATGTCACAAAGCTCAAATCATTTCAAATTGGTTTCTTGAACATGACAATGAGTTCACTGTACTAAAATGGCCCCCACAGTCACCAGATCTCAACCCAATAGAGCATCTTTGGGATGTGGTGGAACGGGAGCTTCGTGCCCTGGATGTGCATCCCACAAATCTCCATCAACTGCAAGATGCTATCCTATCAATATGGGCCAACATTTCTATAGAATGCTTTCAGCACCTTGTTGAATCAATGCCACGTAGAATTAAGGCAGTTCTGAAGGCGAAAGGGGGTCAAACACAGTATTAGTATGGTGTTCCTAATAATCCTTTAGGTGAGTGTATATCGCAATACAAAAATGCAACAATATGAATCGTGGATAGTGACAATATGTATTGCGTTTAGTTCACCCAAAATAAAAATTACTGTGTGAGAAAAAATTCAAGTTTTTAGAGTTTTAGTGTCAGTAGCCTACTACACATAATGTTGAATATAATAATGCAACGGGGGGATATTTGTGGGTTTTGATAATGCCTAATATCTTATGCTATACCAGTAAAAGGCCATTATTTTAAATATATTCGTCTAAAATAATTCTGTATTTTCAGCTTCAGAATTATGAATATTTTTATTTTGGTGTCACTATTTTCCTGTGCATTGGGTTAACTTACCAGCAAGCCTAGTCATTTCCACCGCCTATGTAATACCAAGTTTGCATTTTTATCAACAGTACATTTTCAATTAGCCTTTTACCATATGTCTTGGAGTATCGCAAAAATATCATATCGTGAGTTCAGTATCGTGATATGTATCGAATCGTGACATGAGGGTATCGTTACACCCCTAAAAATAACATTCAACTTTTTCCTTTATTTGTTTTGGACACTTGTGTCATTCAACCACTGTCACAACAATTACATCACCAATATGATATTATGAGACACAAAAGAACAATGGATCTGGGATCTCTGGATATACGGTATATGTGACATGATGACCTGCGATTCATTCTGAGAATGCACAAGTTAAATGCAGCTTTCCATGAACAGAAACAATATTCAACGTAATTGTTTTATAAGGCGTAACACAAGAACAAACATTTCTTTGTCCACCGCAAACACATCTATTATCCGGCGCTCGCGTGTCCCGAGTGGAGGTCGCCACACCAGAGACGGGATGATGGATGGAGAAAACATTCCAGGATGGTGTGAGATCAGAGAAGACAGGGACGCCTTTGTCAACGCGTCATTTATAACCCGATGAAGTAATACAACCAGGTCTGAGTCACAACGCTGAACAAATCCAGGCTTCAACTGAACCAACGAGGAGCAGCTCAGACCTCATCCATCTCAATCCAGGGGAGGAAAGAGTGCATCAGGAGAAGAAAGAGAAACAATGTCCATAGCCAGCTGCAGAACTTGTTCAAATATTGTTCTTTTCATTAGTACCGTCCCCTCGCTTTCATTTCTTCTTTCAGATGCTGATATAAGCATTCATAAGTTCAAAAGTTACCCGCCGACCGCCACTCTTTTTAATCGAAGCCGCAAACTTTTCCCGGGAGAACGGAAAGGAAGTGTATGACACAATAGAGACGAACGCTCAATGAAAGTATAGTTCCTTAACAAAGAAGAGTGTCTTTACAAATCAGAACTAACCACAAGCTTTATCTTTGCAAAATCAAGTCGGTTGTGCGACATGTCATGACACTTTCCAATGGCTGTAAAGCACTACTGTATCAAAGAGCTATTGTGAGCAGCACACCCGAGGCAAGAGACGTGTGTGAGAGACGCTTGATCCCGCTCACTGTGTAAATATACCCTCCTGCTGTAAATGTACTTTTAAAATTGCATGTTTCACAGGCTGGGAAAAAGTCATAAAAATCTACAGTGGGGTCCAAAAGTCTGAGACGACATTGAACATTTCTTTTCCCATGTATAGGTCTGGAAATAAAAAGACAAAAATATATAGTAATTTATACAGGGACATATAGTAAAAAAATAATAATAATTGTGTATATAACACAAAAAAAAAAAAATATATATATATAACATTTTGACGGATTAATGACGGATTTGTTCAATTCAAAATTCAATTAAAAAATGTATAACTTGTAATGAAAAAAAATGTACTACATTACAACAATGCCAAACAAACACATTCTCATGATCTCAGGTAGTTTTGTATGTCGAGAACTTTGGTTTCCAGATGAGTCACATTACATCACTTCCTCCGGTGGCGATAACATCACTACAGAACTGATCTCTGTTACGATCTTTACAACACAAGTCTATAAACTGTGTACAAGAACACACTTGTTCTTGTTCTTTGACAATGAAAAGCACTTATTGATGCACCTGATTTTTTGAGTCAGGCGTATTGAGCATGAAAATGCTAACACAGGTGAACAGGTTTCCCGCTTTAGCTTTTACTACATTGTGTTTTTTAGCATGAATGAATTGTTGTATTGGCCAATCAGAAGCCAGGTTAATAACTCTGTTATTACCTGTAGATATTAACCGTTATTTGGGGGGTTAAAGATACTTATTCATAGACTAATAATCAAAAACATGGTTGAAAGCGTAATACAGAAGGTGCATGTCAAAAAAAAAATATTATTACCTTTAAATTCTTCCAAAGATTTATGATCTTTTTAGTAATATTGTTTAAAAAAAGTTTGGGGGAAAGGGTGTAAAAACTGATGTTGAGATTTAAACAGTTCCTGGGAAACTTTTGCTTTTATTTATTTGTCGTTTAACTAGTATGACTAGTTGGTCAGACGTTTTATGGTTTGTCAAACGCAGAATAGTTGGCCAGCACAGTAATCTAAATAATTATTCATAACCACCAAAATGACTCAATTATTTTTTGTTAACTGCAAAAACGGTCATGTGACCTAAACATGCTCCATGCGGCAACTACATGAACTGGTTTTATTCAAGTCAATAATATTTAAAATGACCGAATCAACTTGACGAAAGCAGGTTACACCAATAAAACGATTCCTATGGGTCAAGTGAGACAGAAGACAACTATAAACTGTGCAATGTCACATTTAACTTCACGCAGCTGAGGCCACAATTGATTATATTAATTATTATTTTATAAATCGAATTAAATCCACCCCAATCTGTGCGTTTGTACAACCATGAGATTCATCAATGTTTACAGTAGGCTTTAAATCTATCTCATCCAGACCGAGACAACATGACACACAGAACTTCAGAAAGCGTTGATAGGCATAGACTTCCAGAGGCCTGGCACTCATTAATAGCTGTTAAGTGTGCGTGCAACAGCATGTCTGACGGTCCATAGACACCAGCATGATTAAATGACAACGCTGGCACAGAGACCACCTCGGGTTTCACCGGCCGGAAGACACTCTCACACTGCAATGAAGACGCGGGTCTGAAAGGACAGAATATGATGCAGATTATGATGCAGTGTGAGGAAGGCGAACACCTCTTCATTCCCCGAGGCGCAGCTCATGTGTCGAGACTCGCCCGCCGCTTACTGTAGAATTACATGCCAGTCTGATTCTACATTCATGAGTTTAGTCAGTAAACAGCACAGCGATGCCCTGCTAGAGAAGAACTCAATGGACAGATTTAGGAGAATGGTGTGGCCTTCATGAACTCATAGCTCAATCATTTTTTGAGGTCGGACATCTGATTTGAAAAGACCGATCAACCTGACTTCGCTGAAAATCCTCATATAACAACATTTCTAACATGATGCCGACCTGCGCACAGAGATAGTTTCTGTCACAAAAACTGCAAAGAAAGATTTATAAAAATGGTATTGAGACAGATACAAAAAAGTGGTTGTGTCAATGCAAAGAATTCCCATTTAACTAGTTAATGAGCTAATATCTAACCAGCTAGTTAGCTCATAGTACGCTAAATAACAACACTCATTGTTTGCATGTTGACTGGAATATTTTTAGGTGGAATTGATGAATTTCAAACTCAGATATTCCCACTTTCGTCTTTGCTACTTAGCCAATGGCCAAAAAGCTAATGAAAACATTAGCTACGTTCTGTTTGGCAGGGTCCCTACGCAGTGTTCACTGCTCCCTAGTTTATGCTGTTTGCAGTTCCTTTCGAACTGAACATGTACACTACCTTTGGATTGGAATCTTACTTAAAAGGAGCAAAATTCACTTTTATATTGTTTTTGAGCATACCTACTGTAAGTGTCTGCAGTGTCTGAACACAACCACCCTACTGTGGTAAAAATCTATCCACTGTTTGTTATTTTCCCCATAAATCTGTAACAATGTTTTAAAATGAGCCGTTCAAGAATGTGCTCCAATGTAACGGCACATTGCACAGGCCCCGCCCACAACTGCTGCCCTATTAGCTTAGCTCCTCCCCTAAATGTTTATCTCCTCAACAGAGCATTCAACATCAGCATTCAAGTTGCAAATATATTCTTAATAAAGCTACAAAAGTTATTCAATCAAGAGCAGAGTGATTTTTTGTTTGATTCATATTAACAGCAATAGGTATTGTATATTACACTGCTTCCACTTTAATACACAGATCTAATAAACACATGCGCTTTCTTTCCCTGCTGTTTACGTTCACAGACATAACCGACTGGTTATGTGAACTTTGTGTGTTTTTGACACAACCTTGTGTGTATTTGACAGTTTAAGCGCAATAAGACGTGAAAGAGAACTTAGTTTATTACTCACGAGACGCGCCGTCTGACAGTCAGCTTTCTGTGTGCGTGCTTCGAATGTGTGCGCTCAGAAAACCATATATCAGAAGTTTAGACTGATATGGCTTTAAACCATAGACTGTAAAGAAAGATGGACGACGCCCCTTCGCTCTCTTCCATTGGTCAGAAGTGAAGCCGTCAGTGTCCCGATATGGCGCTGACATCTTGGGACTTGAGTCTGCGCAGAAGCGATCTCGGGACCAGACCTTCGCAGTCGTGAGGACGAAGTAAAGCCGCGAAATCAAGGCCCCGCCCTCACTCTCGCAGAATCAATCGCAAGCACACGCTCCGGCACTTTTTAAAAATTAATTATAGAAATGTAGATATTAAATTTAAAGCTCCAATCTCCTCAGTCCTCCGAAGATCCCGACAAAAAGTTGGTGCTTCAGTGACTACTTCGCTCAGAGAACCTGTCAATCATGACGTCACACCACCGCATCAAATAACTAACTAAAAACAAACTTATTTTAAAAACAAACACTTGAAATTACATCAGCGTGATAAAAACTACAGTAAATGACAGAAACCATCTTTGGAAAAACGATATTTGAAGTGAAATTTAATTGTTTAGTTGGTCTCACGTGCCGTTGAGTAACATGGGGAGGCGGGGTTTATGATCTATACTGGGACCGGCCACCGGGGGGCGATCGAGATTCTGGGTTTATGAGCTATACTGGGACCGGCCACCGGGGGGTGATCGAGACTCTGGGTTTATGATCTATACTGGGACCGGCCACCAGGGGGGCGATCGAGATTCTGGGTTTATGAGCTATACTGGGACCGGCCACCGGGGGGCGATCGAGACTCTGGGTTTATGATCTATACTAGGACTGGCCACCGGGGGACGATCGAGACTCTGGGTTTATGATCTATACTAGGACCGGCCACCGGGGGACGATCGAGACTCTGGGTTTATGATCTATACTGGGACCGGCCACCGGGGGGGCGATCGAGACTCTGGGTTTATGACCTATACTGGGACCGGCCACCGGGGGGGCGATCGAGACTCTGGGTTTATGACCTATACTGGGACCGGCCACCGGGGGGCGATCGAGACTCTGGGTTTATGACCTATACTGGGACCGGCCACCGGGGGGCGATCGAGACTCTGGGTTTATGACCTATACTGGGACCGGCCACCGGGGGGCGATCGAGACTCTGGGTTTATGACCTATACTGGGACCGGCCACCGGGGGGCGATCGAGACTCTGGGTTTATGACCTATACTGGGACCGGCCACCGGGGGGCGATCGAGACTCTGGGTTTATGACCTATACTGGGACCGGCCACCGGGGGGCGATCGAGACTCTGGGTTTATGACCTATACTGGGACCGGCCACCGGGGGGGGCGATCGAGACTCTGGGTTTATGACCTATACTGGGACCGGCCACCGGGGGGCGATCGAGAGTCTGGGTTTATGACCTACACTGGGACCGGCCACTGGGAGACGATCGAGACTCTGGGTTTATGAGCTATACTGGGACCGGCCACCGGGGGGGCGATCGAGACTCTGGGTTTATGATCTATACTGGGACCAGCCACCAGGGGGCGATCGAGACTCTGGGTTTATGACCTATACTGGGACCAGCCACCGGGGGGCGATCGAGACGCTGGGTTTATGAGCTATACTGGGACCGGCCACCGGGGGGCGATCGAGACTCTGGGTTTATGAGCTATACTGGGACCGGCCACCGGGGGGCGATCGAGAGTCTGGGTTTATGACCTATACTGGGACCGGCCACCGGGGGGGCGATCGAGACTCTGGGTTTATGACCTATACTGGGACCAGCCACCGGGGGGCGATCGAGACGCTGAGTTTATGAGCTATACTGGGACCGGCCACCGGGGGGCGATCGAGACTCTGGGTTTATGACCTATACTAGGACCGGCCACCGGGGGGCGATCGAGACGCTTGGGCTTCACTTTTCAGGGCTTGTGCGGCACGCTTGCTTTAAACGGATACAGATAATAACTTTCATGATGACAACGTCATGTGGGCATGTCCGCGATAGAGATAATCAAAACCAAACAGATGTTTCAGTTTTTGTCAGAGTATCTGAGGAACGAGCTGTAAAGGCTCCGCCCACTTCTGGATAAGGGGGCGGGAAGCATTAGCTCATTTGCATTTAAAGATACATGCACAAAAACAGCAACAGTCAAAAACAGTAAAAAATGGGCATTTACAACATGGTATAATAAATGATCTGTGGGGTATTTTGAGCTGAAACTTCACAGACACATTCTGGGGACACCTGGGACTTGTAAAAATGGGGCATAATATTGTAGCTCGCCTTTAAGATTGCTGAATACACTATGTTCATACTTCGAAGGGCACTTGCGGTCGAATGGAAGGCATCTATTTGACATTTTACATTCACAGGAGCATTTTTGAGGTGTTGGAAGATTTTCAACAAGTTCTCCTGCCTCAGGCGTCTTCAGGAACATAGCATTGTGATCCCAGTCCCATTCACTTGGACACCAGAATTTCTTATTATTCAACCATCACTTGAATGAATCATGCTGTCTATTCTTTGAAACACTCAAACACCAAAAATGTGTTTTAGGTGGACAGATCAATACAGTACACAGAACATGTCGGATGTTGGAAAATATCAATGCCTTTTCTGTTAACAAAATGCTTTTTAATATTCGCTATTACTTCAATGAAAGTGAACAAGCGCGCCGTTATTTGTTGCTTAGTGACGTGTGTGTTCAAGTAAGCCAGAAATGCACAGATTCTGCGCAATACGCTGTATTTAATATATCATGAGGACTCACGAGTTGCGTATTTGCGCTAAATCCACGCAGATTTGGCTTACATGAACTTCCCCAGCAAAGAAAGTGAGTAAACATAGAAACACACCAGATTGGCTCGTGATTTGACAGCGTTTCCCGACAAAGTTAATTTTTACCCGCATTTGGCGGGTCGGATGGTGTTAATCTCAATCCCTGAATGTTGCGCTCCTGTTTGTCATTGTGTAAGAAACTTCACGCCAATAAATCATCAGAAATATTGCTGACTTTTGCGTCTCAAGCGCCCTCTTTACGCTCGTCCTAATGCCTGTTAGGTGTCCGTGGATTTGCCTATATTTGGTGATGAAAATGGAAACGTCTTTAGACATGGAAAATCGATTTTACAGTCGATTCAATGAACACTTACGTCTCAAAAATCGAACAGGATTTTTTCACAAAAGTGACAGCCCTAGTCACTGACCTCATGAAACTGGGCTTCACTTAATAGAAGAGTTCATGGAGGACACAAGAAAAGATGAAGGAGAGGGAAATGGCAATTAGATGAAGTTTATGAGAAAAGAATGAAGAGGGGAGGAAGGCTGTTGAGGTAAGCCTTGGGTTTTAGCCTCAGCCTACAAAGTGTTTGCCAAAAGCTCTCGCGGGGCAGAAGCCAACATCATGCTAGCTGTACTGGCTCAGACATAAGAGGCGTAAGACACCCGATCCAAAACTTCTGAGCCACTGCAAACACCAGGATGAAGGATCTGCCATGACACAGGCTTCAAAATATTACAAGTTAATCTCTGAAAAAACAAAAGAGGAACAGGTAACATGGCTGTCCTGAGGTAACCTTCTTTTATCCTTACTTTTACGACATGCTAATTCTAACGAACTATTCGAGATCCTCTCAAACGTACTGAAAAGATGAATTTATGCTAGCACTCCCATATTGTTTCGAAATGTTTATATTCTTGAGCTGCCGTCACCCAATCAACATCGTCATGACATCATCCCTTTCAGCATCTAAGTCACATGACATTTATGGCTCAGGTGATTGGCTCAAAACCACTTGGCTGTAGAACTGAGCACCCATAAACAAACATGGCAGATAGTAAACTGAACTGATAGGTGTTCATGTGACATGCAGCCAAGAAACTGCCATTGAGATGAATGTGACCGCCAACTGCATTCAGACCTCTACAAATCTCCCTCCTTCAGAGGTTAAACCAGCATCACAAACATATGTTGGCCACATCAGCTATGTTGATGTCTTCAGCATTTTGAGCAGTGTATATTGTCCCGATAGAAGTGATTGTGTAATGTGTGATGTTATGTTTAGATAACAGAAACAGTGTGAAGAAATAGACCGTCCTGCATGTGAGCAAGATGCTGGGATAATTTTCCAAGGACTAAGTATTTAAAATCACATAAGGATCCAATTGAACGAGCATATAATGATACGCAATTAAAGAAATTAAGGCATTAGAGATGAGATGTATCTGTCCATGGTCTAAATACAGAAGGACTGGGGTGAGGGTAGACTGTGTGTGTGTGTGTGTGTGTGTGTGTGTGTGTGTGTGTGTGTGTGTGTGTGTGTGTGTGTGTGTGTGTGTGTGTGTGTGTGTGTGTGTGTGTGTGTGTGTGTGTGTGTGTGTGTGTGTGTGTGTGTGTGTGAAGTTTTAAAGGGGGTTCAAGAAAGACATAAAAGTAGGAGAGGGAGAGAGAGGGAGAGAGAGAGCGAGAGAGAGAGAGAGAGAGAGAGAGAGAGAGAGAGAGAGAGAGAGAGAGAGAGAGAGAGGTGAATCCTGAAGGAATGTTGGGAGAGGAGCACATCTGTGAAGGTCAGTAAATCACCTCTGAAATAAGCCAGATTCATTCAGTGCACATGGGTTTTTTTAGTGATGTATAGTTTTTGGGACAAATATGCTAATCTGAAATTTGGTGACGTCATCAAATTGAAAAAGTCATTAATAAAGCAAAATATTTTTTTCTGTATATGTAGACAATTTCTATAAGTTTTCTATATACACTTACACTGCCCTTTACAATTCTGGGGTCATTAGTTGTTGTTTTTTTAAGAAATAAATACTTTTATTTAGCAAGAATGCATTAAAATGATAAAAACTGACAGTAAAGACATTTATAATGTTACAAAGGATTTCTGTTTCAAATAAATGCTGTTCTTAACTTTCTAGTAATTAAAGAATTATGGTTTCCACAAAAATATGAAGAAGCACAACGGTTTTCAACACTGATAATAATCATAAATGTTTCTTGAGCATCAGATCCTCATATTAGAGTGATTTCTGAAGGATCATGTGACACTGAAGACTGGAGTAATGATGCTGAAAATTCAGCTTTAATCACAGGAATAAATTACACTATTACATATACACACATAGAAAACAGTTATTTTAAATTGTAATAATATTTCACAATATTACTGATTTTTCTGTATTTTTGATAACATAAATGCAGTCTTGATGAGCATAAAATATTTAAACGTTAACAAATCTTACTAACTCAAACTTTTCAATGTTAGTATAGTAGGTTTCAGGTTTGTCTGTAGTTATAATTTTCTTCATATAAAAACAACACAAGTCTATGATATGTCCTCATTTAGATAGCAAAGTAAACGTGCGTGAGAGAGCAGAGGAGGCTGAACGTTTGATGGGTGTATGTGTAACACACAATGATACAAAATAAAAAAACGAGCCAAAACAAAAACACCACCAAACAAAACAACCAAAACAAAATCTCAACCCAAAACAAGCCAAAGAAAAAAACAACACCAAAAAAAAGAAGCAAAACAAACAAACTACAACAAGAAAGCAACTAGTCAACCCCACTGCACTGCCCAACACAAGGTGAAATTAAGACAGTGTGTGATTATTGGGTCATGCAGACGTTGCATGGTATCCTCCAGGAGTGTGCAGTCAAGTAACTTTTTGTGTTTTGCTCTGTTTATTTAGCTTTGTCTGCTAATATGAACTGTACTGTGGGCGCTCCGCCAGCAGGACTGGCCCATTAGCACAGAGATCTATGTTTCCCAGCAGTGTTAAACAGCAGGAGCTCCAGTCACTGGCTGTACTGTAACCTCCCAGCGGCTCGCACACACACACACACACACACACATCGGAGAGAGAGAGAGAGCACGGCCGGGGGAAGCGATCTCCAACAGACTGTGTGAAGCAAGGAGGAGGAGATTCGAGAGAACAGTTCACCTCTTCAACTCTAGAATTAGGCTAACACAAGCCCAAGAGTCACACAACGAAATATTCAGACTTATTTAAATGTCACGCTAACAATGCATGCGCTAGCAGATAGCCATAGGGTTTTAGATGGAGGGGGATTTCTTACTTTATTACACTTGTATTACACTAATATTTTTTACTCTTACTACATTTTTCAGTAAAACATTTCTGACATGTTATTTCTGACTTTGTATATACACATGTTATAGATGTTCTATATATTTTCTATATAGAATCATTTTCTGAACCAAAAAAAAATCATTTTCATTAATTTAATTTATTTTTTATTTTTTTTATTTATTCAATAACTACAATTACATATATTTAAAAAGAATATTTAATTTTAAATAAATATAAACATATATAATTATATAATATATACTTTAGTTATTTATTTCTCACATATATTCAATAATCATAAAACCCTGAAACACAACAGTGCATGTAGTTGAAGAACACCCACACACAAATAATTGTCACCCACTGAACGTAGTATGATTGGTTAAGTGCTAAAATTGTTGCAAATGAACCACTCATCTTGGCTGTGATTGCTCCATTCAAACGTTGGCTACTGCATATGGCAGTCGACCAACTAAACTGCAGACTAAACATCAGTTCAGCAAATTCTATGTCAGGACTTTAATGAAGGAGATTCAAGATTTGGCATGTTCTGGAAACAAGTCCTACACCACGAAACCACTCCAGCACGCAGTAGTCAGCATTATCTCTCAGTGCATTTGTTTATTATTTCATAACCACGAGTTATGCATAGCAGATTAAGCTTTAGATGATGCCAAGTGAAACATAAGGTTTAGTGTTGGTATCGCAAAATGAAGGAAGTGGACATACAGCACAATACAAACTCTGACAAACGGTAAACTGTGATCATATTAGTCATAAAGCAGTCAGCGGGTAATTATCGCTACATTTACCATAAAACATGACCACAATCATAACTGATGTGTTCTCGCCGTATTTCACTTTCTTGTAAACGCTTTTGCCCGTATACACACACTCAGGTTTGTTTTTCTTCTCACATCCCAACCCTGTTACTTGGCTTTCAGTAAATGACATCATTTATTTATCTAACAAATGTGCCTTTCTTTCCTGAGAACGCTGGTTTCAGCTTGGGCTGGGTTCACAAACGTGATTCTTTCAAGGCTTGTCAGGAATATGCGTGTAATGCCATAAAGCCATGAAGCCAGGGTTTGTTGTATTCCAACATCACAGTCTTTGCTCAAGTGCGTGCAGAAGCAAACTTAACTACAAATCATATGCATCAGACTCGATTTACATTTTAAAGCATGTACTGTACTTCCATATAATTGAAAAAAATAACTCCTGTTGTGCAGCACATTTTGAGCTCTTTAAAATTGAGAACAAACATTATTATAATTATATGCATTTATTTTAAGAACATACTCCCATAGACGAAAGTCAGGGTAGATTATATGCATTTATTTTAAGAACATACTCCCATAGACGAAAGTCAGGGTAGCGCCAAATAAATTTTTTGACAAAAAATGGATGGACGAACGGACAAAAGGAAAGAGAGAGGAAGGAAGGAAGGAAGGAAGGAAGGAAGGAAGGAAGGAAGGAAGGAAGGAAGGAAGGAAGGAAGGAAGGAAGGAAGGAAGGAAGGAAGGAAGGAAGGAAGGAAGGATGGATGGATGGATGGATGGATGGATGGATGGATGGATGGATGGATGGATGGATGGATGGATGGATGGATGGATGGATGGATGGATGGATGGATGGATGGATGGATGGATGGATGGATGGATGGATGGAAGGATGGATGGATGGATGGATGAAGGGATGAAGGAAGGAAGGAAGGAAGGATGGATGGATGGATGGATGGATGGATGAAGGGATGAAGGAAGGAAGGAAGGATGGATGGATGGATGGATGGATGGAAGAGGATGAAGGAAGGAAGGAAGGAAGGAAGGAAGGAAGGAAGGATGGATGGATGGATGGATGGATGGATGGATGGATGGATGGATGGATGGATGAAGGATGGATGGAAGAGGATGAAGGAAGGAAGGAAGGAAGGAAGGATGGATGGATGGATGGATGGATGGATAAGAGGGTGGATGGATAAGAGGGTGGATGGAAGAGGATGGATGGATGGATGAATGAATAGAAGAGGCTGGATGGATGGATGGATAAATAGAAGAGGGTGGATGGATGGATGGATGGATGGGTGGATGGATGGATGAATAGAAGAGGGTGGATGGATGGATGGATGGATGAATAGAAGAGGATGGATGAATAGAAGAGGATGAAGGAATGAAGGAAGGATGCAATGGATGGAAGAGGATGGATGGAAGAGGATGGATGGAAGAGGATGGATGGATTGATGGATGGATGGATGGATGGATGGATGGATGAATAGAAGAGGGTGAATGGATGGATGGATGGATGGATGGATTGATGGATGGATGGATTGATAGATGGATGGAAGTGGATGGATGGAAGAGGATGGATGGATTGATGGATGGATGGATGGATGGATGGATGGATGAATAGAAGAGGGTGGATGGATGGATGGATGAATAGAAGAGGGTGAATGGATGGATGGATGGATGGATTGATGGATGGATGGATTGATGGATGGATGGAAGTGGATGGATGTGGATGGATGGAAGTGGATGGATGGATGAATAGAAGAGGGTGAATGGATGGATGGATGGATGGATGGTTTGACATTTTGCCTAAAATGTTTTTGCGTTTCACAGAGGAAAATGGGTAAATGGGTTTGGAACATGAGTGAGATATTGAGATATTTTGATTGAAGAATGTATGGAAGTAAAATAATCTCAAATGTTTTTGAAACAAAAAGCATGTTGAATTGCACCAATTGAAAAAAAATATGCATTGTGTTAACCATGCTTGTATTTTAATCCATTGTATTTTTAAGGCTTGCATTTTTATGGGCTGAAATCCAACATGGTTGAATATTTAAGCTGTGAATATTTCAATTAAAAACATTTCAAACACATTTTCAATATTAAAAATTCAATAATCCATATTCACCTTTCATATTTCACTTCCAACATTTTCAAACTGTTTAAAAATACAACCTATAATATTCAACAGGCAATTTTCGGTCCATTTTATTTCGCCTTGAAAATTCGCTTCCACAAATTCAGTGGTTCAAATTCGACAGTAAATTCAACGTCGACATCCAGGAACTGCAGGAAAAGCAGTAGATTACCGATCATAATCTCCATCTGCTGTAGTCGGCTTTACCAGCAGGGGGCGCACGCGCGTGTTGACAAGCACCAAAGCAACAGGAGAGGCCTTCACAAAACGTCATTTGCTGAAATGGACAGAGCGATGAGTACGAGTTATAATTTATATGTGTATGGAAAAGTTTGATTAAGACACAAAACACACGAGCGTTTACTCAAGTGTCTTATGAGACTTATTTTTACCCCCGTGCAAAGTAAGGTGATTTGTCCACTGCAAAACTAAATTCTCTCGCCGTTGGCATAGATATTAAGTTTTAGTAAAACAACTGTAATACACTGAGACAGAGTGAATTGTTTGTTTTAGTCACTATGACGGAATACTAAATTGATGGCTGGGTTTTGGCAAAGGCAATTTTATTTAAATGTAGCATCATTAAATACAACCCAATTGCAATTATAAATTAAATTCAGCAATTAAAAATTACATCTCTACCATGATATCTGGTAATCTCTGTGTTATAACGTGAATTGTCCCCGCCATTATCCAGGGCTGCGTACAGTAGGGGTATTTGTCATCTTATTTTATATCTTTTTGTCCATTTGGAGCGCGCGTCACGTCACCTATTAGCGTCGTGCCTGCCACAAGATCTCTCACTGTTTACATGAACCAGACACTCCGATGAGAGCACATAAAGTGCAATCCATCTCTGCCATTTTTTCATCTTATCGTATATTTTATTCGCTCCTTTGCCCGTATTGGAGCGCGTGTCGTGGCTCTTACAAGCGTCGGGCCAGCCACACGATCTCTCACTGTTTTAATCTACCAGACACTCCGATTGATGCACGAAAACACAAAGCCAATGTAATCCTGCTCTTAGTTACCCTTCTGCCATCTTATCTTATATTTTATTTGCTCGTTTGTCCCATAGAGCGCGTTTCGTGGTGCGCCAGCCGCAAGATCTCTCCCTATTACAGTTGCCTGATTCTCCGATTGACATTCTGAAGGAGAATGATTTTGACCACTCCATTACGTTTTGTTTTTTTATAAAGCCTTTCTTTAAAGTGAATTTCGTTTTTAATAAATTGTATCTTAATTTCAATCAATGTTTGATCAACCAATTCCCTGGATTTAAGAAGCAAAGCAGACATATAGGCATAGGCATAGCAATAAAATCATGAAATTTTTGCATTGCACATTTCTCACAGGCATGATAAATACATCAAGGTAGAAATGTCTAGCCTACTTTTAAACGAAACAATTCAAAACCAAAATAAATAGACTACTCTCAGATAATGTAATCCGTATGAAATGAGCATTTCTCTCGGCGCGTTCACTACATGCGAAGATGGCTCCAATACGACGCGCGCTCCATTATGGACAAAAAGAGCGAATAAAATAAGATGACAAATAGATAAGCTACATAAGAGCAGGTCAGGATTGCACTGTCTGTTTGCACATGTGCATCAATCGGAGTGTCTGGTAGATTAAAACAGTGAGAGATCGTGTGGCTGGCCCGACGCTTAGTAAGAGCCACGAGACGCGCTCCAATACGGGCAAAGGAGCGAATAAAATATACGATAAGATGAAAAAATGGTAAATAAGAGATGGATTGCACTTTATGTGCTCTCATCGGAGTGTCTGGTTCATGTAAACAGTGAGAGATCTTGTGGCAGGCGCGACACTAATAGGTGACGTGACGCGCGCTCCAAATGGACAAAAAGATATAAAATAAGATGACAAATACCCCTACTGTACGCAGCCCTGGATAATGGCGGAGACAATTCACGTTATAACACAGAGATGACCAGATATCATGGTAGAGATGTAATTTTTAATTGCTGAATTTAATTTATAATTGCAATTGGGTTGTATTTAATGATGCTACATTTAAATAAAATTGCCTTTGCCAAAACCCAGCCATCAATTTAGTATTCCGTCATAGTGACTAAAACAAACAATTCACTCTGTCTCAGTGTATTACAGTTGTTTTACTAAAACTTAATATCAATGCCAACGGCGAGAGAATTTATTTTTGCAGTGCACAAATCACCTTACTTTGCACGGGGGTAAAAATAAGTCTCATAAGACACTTGAGTAAACGCTCGTGTGTTTTGTGTCTTAATCAACCTTTTCCATACACATATAAATTATAACTCGTACTCATCGCTCTGTCCATTTCAGCAAATGACGTTTTGTGAAGGCCTCTCCTGTTGCTTTGGTGCTTGTCAACACGCGCGTGCACCCCCTGCTGGTAAAGCCGACTACAGCAGATGGAGATTATGATCGGTAATCTACTGCTTTTCCTGCAGTTCCTGGATGTCGACGTTGAATTTACTGTCGAATTTGAACCACTGAATTTGTGGAAGCGAATTTTCAAGGCGAAATAAAATGGACCGAAATTTGCCTGTTGAATATTATAGGTTATATTTTTAAACAGTTTGAAAATTTTGGAAGTGAAATATGAAAGGTGAATATGGATTATTGAATTTTTAATATTGAAAATGTGTTTGAAATGTTTTTAATTGAAATATTCACAGCTTAAATATTCAACCATGTTGGATTTCAGCCCATAAAAATGCAAGCCTTAAAAATACAATGGATTAAAAAGCAAGCATGGTTAACGCAATGCATATTTTTTTTCAATTTGTGCAATTCAACATGCTTTTTGTTTCAAAAACATTTGAGATTATTTTACTTCCATAAGAATGTCGGTAACCAGACAGCTGATGGAGACCATTGACTTCCATTGTATTGTTTTCAACGGTCTCCATCAGCTGTCTGGTTACCGACATTCTTCAATCAAAATATCTTCCTTTGTGTTCAGCAGAAGAAAGAAACTCAGACAGGTTTGGAACAACTTGAGGGCGAGTAAATGGTGACAGAATTTTCATTTTGAAGTGAACTATTCCTTTAACCTTAACCCTTTTTCTTAGAGCACACAAATAACTCTGCACCTAAACTAGATTCAGTCTGTCTCTGCGTAATCTTCAACTCCACTATAAGCAAACGTGCCAACATTTCAGTCTAAAGGGTATTGATAGCATCGCAGAAGGATAAATGAGTGTTCATGGTCTACAAATAGAAGGACTGGTAAAATGAAGAGAGAGGAGAGAGAGAGAGAGAGAGAGAGAGAGAGAGAGAGAGAGAGAGAGAGAGAGAGAGAGAGAGAGAGACAGAGAGAGAGAGAGAGAGACAGAGAGAGAGAGAGAGAGAGAGAGAGAGAGAGAGAGAGAGAGAGAGAGAGAGAGAGAGAGAGAGAGAGAGAGAGAGGAGAGAGAGAGAGAGACGAAGGAATGTCTCTACAGTATTAAAGAAAACAAAACGAACCCCATAATGGCATTAAATCCGGTAGGAGAGCTTCTGCGGTGTCGGATACTCAACAGCGGGCTCATATTTGTAACCCATTAGACGTCTACAGATGTGATTGTGCTAAAATAAGCAGCACTGACAGAGACAACTGAATTATGTCTCACTTAATACAAAGTGTGAAAGTGTGCGACTGAAGAAGGCTTTACTCGCAGGTGAACTGAAACGTGCTCAAGGCTAAATTGCTTTGACAATGGCGTCCTCTGAGGCCAGATTAAGAGCTGAGAGAATCAGCCTGTTGAAATAAAGAGCGTCTGAATGAGGTGAACGTCAAACACACACTAACACAGAACGCACATACACACATGCAATCGCACTGACTAACTAAATAAAAGGTGTCTGTCAAAGAATCGCGGGCACAGATCCAACATTCACAAGTCTGAGCGCAGGATGTAGCAGAAGAGAGGATTGGTGTAACAGTGAAAGAAGAAAAACAACAGAAAGGCAAAAAGCAAGCTAAATACTTCAAAACTAGGAGGAAATCACTTTTGTGAGGCAGCAGCACAAGTTGCAAGTAATGTATTTTTCTCGTTTTCAATCTTCATTGTCAATTAAGGTGATTATAGTAAAAAGTAACACTTTACAATAAGGTTCCATTTGTTAACTAGATAGCATGATCTAACACTGAAAAATATTCCTATATTTAATAAAAAATACTACCACCAATAATACTTACTAATATTATTCAAATCAAAAGTTGCATCTGTTATATAACTGAATGGACCCGAGCTAACACGAGCTAACACCAGCGATTCTAACCGTGTTTTTGAGACTGTCTTTGGTTCACTGCAGTTTTAAGGAGAAAATACTCAGCAATGCTGTCTACTTATGAATTTGTGTTCATGGTTTGTCTTAAAGCATATTAAAAACACCACATAGATAGACCTATAAAAAATAAAATAAAAAAATAGATTTTCACCATAGTGGGACTTGAACAAAGATGAATAAATAAATACTGTAACATATGCATTGTTCATTGTAAGTTAATATTAGTTACTGCATTAACCAAGGTTAACTAATGGAACCTTACTATAGTCTTACCATTATTACTTAACATATTTTCAAGGTAAAACTTATTTTAACAATATCATGAATTAATAATTTATAAATATCATTACTTTTTAGGGAATCAAACCGCATGCCATATTACATCCTGAAGTAATCTTGCAATGACAACAAAAAAAGATAAAAGTATCAAGTTATTTTTTAAAAGATTTTTTAAAAGTCAACCGGATTTCTCTCTACAATTTCCTGTCTCATGGTTTGTTTGTTTTTTTCATGTTGGTTGCACCATATGACTTTGGGAAAAATAAATATTAATAAGTAATTTAGTTAAATATTCCCAAGAAAAAAATTATAAAGGTTATGCCAGTTTTCTTTTCAAGAATTTTATTCTATTAATGCAATGATTTTTTTCTTCATTACAATATCAAGTCAGTTGCATCACCCTGAAATTTTTACACTTCATTTACCTCAAAAAATGACCATAATGCCTTTTAATTCAGAAATTAAAAACATCCTTATCATAGAATAAGTGTGTTAAATTTTTGAATATATAAATAGGTCTGCTCCTAAAAAAACAAATGTCACACAATTGACCCATCTACAAATAAAGACTGTGAGAATTAAGTATTACAAGTAAACAAGTGTTTTCTTCTTTCATAAGAGGTGTATGACCACCTGAG
Organism: Tiaroga cobitis; assembly: GCA_030578255.1. Classification (NCBI taxonomy): domain Eukaryota; kingdom Metazoa; phylum Chordata; class Actinopteri; order Cypriniformes; family Leuciscidae; genus Tiaroga; species Tiaroga cobitis. The sequence continues at coordinate 30,622,697 of CM060614.1, read as the reverse complement.
TAGACAAATTGAGCTGCAGCAATATAAACCTAAACTGGTTTAACCAGTATTCCATTGTGTGAGATGAAAACCTCACAACAGAAGCAGAGAATCAGAGCCGTCAGGGACGGAGAAAGGTAATAAAATAGTATTTCCCCATTCGGACTCATAAATCTCAGCTCTGCACACACCAGGAAGTGTCCAATGAAACAAACAAAGGAAGTGCACTTTATGAGCCGCTTCATGACCCGCTTCATGAGCCGATTCATGAGTCGCTTCATTAGCCGCTTCATGAGCCGCTTCATTAGCCGCTTCATGAGCCGCTTCATGAGTCGCTTCATGAGCCGATTCATGAGTCGCTTCATGAGCCGCTTCATGAGCCGCTTCATGAGACACTTCATGAGTCACTTCATGAGACACTTCATGAGTCACTTCATGAGCCGCCACTTCATGAGCCGCCACTTCATGAGCCGCTTCATGAGTCGCTTCATGAGCCGCTTCATGAGACACTTCATGAGTCACTTCATGAGCCGCCACTTCATGAGCCGCTTCATGAGCCGCTTCATGAGCCTCTTCATGAGCCGCTTCATGAGACGCTTCATGAGCCGCCACTTCATGAGCCGCCACTTCATGAGTCGCTTCATGAGCCGCTTCATGAGCCGCTTCATGAGACACTTCATGAGTCACTTCATGAGCCGCCACTTCATGAGCCGCTTCATGAGCCGCTTCATGAGCCTCTTCATGAGCCGCTTCATGAGACGCTTCATGAGCCGCTACATGAGCCGCTACATGAGCCGCTTCATGAGACGCTTCATGAGTCGCTTCATGAGACGCTTCATGAGCCGCTTCATGAGTCGCTTCATGAGCCGCTTCATGAGCCACTTCATGAGACACTTCATGAGACACTTCATGTGCCGCCACTTCATGAGCCACTTCATGAGACACTTCATGAGTCACTTCATGAGCCGACACTTCATGAGTCACTTCATGAGCCGCCACTTCATGAGACACTTCATGAGACACTTCATGAGACACTTCATGAGACACTTCATGAGACACTTCATCAGCCGCTTCATGAGACACTTCATGAGTCACTTCATGAGCCGACACTTCATGAGTCACTTCATGAGCCGCCACTTCATGAGCCACTTCATGAGACACTTCATGAGACACTTCATGAGACACTTCATGAGACACTTCATCAGCCGCTTCATGAGACACTTCATGAGACACTTCATGAGACACTTCATGAGACACTTCATGAGACACTTCATGAGACACTTCATGAGACACTTCATGAGCCGCCACTTCATGAGCCACTTCATGAGCCACTTCATGAGTCGCTTCATGAGTCGCTTCATTAGCCGCTTCATGAGCCGCTTCATGAGCCGCTTCATGAGCCGCTTCATGAGTCACTTCATGAGTCACTTCATGAGTCACTTCATGAGCCACTGCATGAGCCACTTCATGAGTCACTTCATGATCCTCTTCATGAGCCGCTTCATGAGTCGCTTCATGAGCCGCTTCATGAGCCGCTTCATGAGTCGCTTCATGAGCCGCTTCATGAGCCACTTCATGAGACACTTCATGAGCCGCTTCATGAGCCACTTCATGAGTCACTTCATGAGACACTTCATGAGTCACATAGCCATGATGTATTTTTATGGAATATTTCATTATTAATTATTAATTTATTATTAATTATTAATTATTAATTATTATTTTTCGTACACATAATTTTTTTATTCATGTTCCTGGTAATCTTGAATCAGAATAATTTCCTTTCCTCTTGCAGATTCTTTTCTCTGAAGACGAGGGCGGGGCAACCTGTCACTCACATGAGATCAGCCAATAGCAAACCACAACCATCCAATCAATTCCTAAGGACACAATCAAGCCCCGCCCTCATTTGTTCTTGTTCCAGAAGCGTTTCACTCGGATATAGGGCACAATAAAGAACAACTAGCACAACTTCCATTTCATGTCGACTTTAATTAGACTGAAAAGCCTTCATGTAAACACCTCAAGCGATTTGTCCATAAGGAATTGGTTGGATGGTTGTGGTTTGCTATTGGTGGATCTCATGTGAGTGACAGGTTGCCCCGCCCTCATGCCAGTAAACATGAAATAAGAATGATCAATTTTATTTAATGGTGACTTTAAGCCAGCAATCCGATAACACTGTAAAAATTATCAATAATTCATGGTGACATGCTGTATGTTCCTTTAACTCATCAAAATAATTTGATTTCAACTTTAAGTTATATGAGATTCAACTCGAAGTCAGTTTAATACAATTCAATTTAAAATGAGTTGTTCAGCCAATCTGATTATAATTACAATTTTAAGGAACTGTATTACAGATTATTTAAGGACATATGGTAACTATGGTTTAAAATTAAAACATAAATGTAGTCTATGTAAAAATCAGTGACAACATCAGAAACAGAACCGCTGAACTACACAACTGAACTAAATTGTGTCTCAGCAGCGCGTTTTTTTTTTTTTTAAAGTCAAGCGTTACAAAACCTGTTTCCCTCTGACAGAACTTAGTCGCACTCTGCATGCTCAGATGCTCAGCTTCGACTGGCACGTTCACAGACCGCCATCAGCGTTTTTACCTGTCACAGCTTCTGTCTGCCTCCATATAAAGGGCACGACTGAAACTCTTCATCTGTGGAGCAAACTCACTGACCCCCCTGACATATTCATATGCTAATAACTCTTGACAAGTCAGTGTTCATCCAAGATTTCCAGTGTAGCCTCAGCCATCTGACAGATCAATTCCCATAACAGAAGTTCCCTGGCGTATTTGATGATCATACCAGTATTTTGGACATGGGCCATAAATGAAGTTTTTTAGTGAAGCGTTCAAGCCTTCCACGGCCCGTTTCCTTTGATTCTAAAGCCACTGATCAGATGCTCTAGATTAGACGAGCCTGAACGAATATTGGGAAGCATCTTTTAGATTTTCCTGTCAGACCGTCACAATGTGTTTTGTAGACGTGACTGTACACAATATTGTCAACTCGACAGTCTAGTTTGGCATTGCACTGAACTGAGATATACTGTATACCACATACACACAGTACTGTTAACCTATTGTGGCAGTACTTTGGTACAGTGATGTTTCAGATGGTGATACCATGGTACTTCTGACTTTTTCCATGGTGTTTAGCAATAATAACAGACAGTATCGGTTGAAAAACACACATACATCGACCACTAATTAAGATATTCAAATGTATATAATACCATACCCCAACATATTCAAAGAATACCTTGAAATGACCAAATGCATTGTAACTGGCAACATCGAGAGACGCAGCTAATATTCATCATAATCAGCGTTCGAGTTTTGTGACAGTGTGTGTTTTACTGCGCTTATGAACGGTGTGCTTGTCCTTATGATGAAAGCAAACACCCTCAAATGTTTCATGCTCGTCTGTAATTACACACTTTCTGGTAATCCCACACTTTAAAACACACCCTCACACATTCCCTAGACCATGATGGACCATCACACACAATTACACATGGTCGTCCTATACTTCTGTTTACTATGATACATGCAATACTGATGACTCTGCCAAGTGTGAGGTAAGATTCTGGACTAATATCATAGTAACACCAACGGGGCAGATATGAATCATCTCATTTCCAATTAAAAAAATTAAACAATCCCATTTTTTCAGAGAAAGAGAAACCGCAGTTTTGTGGGAGGGAAAAACACCTACAAACACACACACACACACACACACAGCTGATGAAAAATGTGTTAATTCAAAAGTCGACTAAGTAAAAAAATAAATTCATATAATTTAATACATTTTATGCAATTAAACAACACATTATTTCAAAATAAATAGTTGAAGTTTATACATTTATAGTGAAAAACATATTCACTTTTTACAACCCAATCAATATCAGATTGTTAAAATCAATTACCAACCTACATTTTTTTCTCACTGAATCATATTTTATATTACTTAATGTTGCAAATGTAATTTCATGTTGACTTTAATGCTGCTCCAAGCCTGTAATCTGAAATAAATGAATAACACTGATAATAATCATAAATGTTTCTTGAGCATCAGATCATCATATTAGAGTGATTTCTGAAGGATCATGTGACACTGAAGATTGGAGTAATGATGCTGAACATTCAGCTTTAATCACAGGAATAAATTACATTGTATAATATATTCACATAGAAAACATCCTATTTTAAATTGTAATAATATTTCACAATATTACTGATTTTATTTTATTTTTTAAATGCAGCCATGAGCAGAAGCGACGTCTCTCATAACATTCAAAAAATCTCACTGACCCCAAACTTTAGAATGGTAATATCCTCCTAATTCTGTATTTGAGATTCACAAACAAAAACGTACCAAAACATACAAAGCTTGACTTGCAAAGATGTTTTAATAGCATCTATTTTCAATAGCAAAAGCATCATTTGATTTGGTTAGACTAACTCCATCTGTGAAACAGTTCAACTGTCCATTTCAAAGAACTGATTCAAAACTCCCAAATAATTAGATATATTGGCTAGCCCTATTTTAAATCATATATACTGTGAATATTCAATGTCACCAGCCCCAAAACAGTGTTGTTGTTTTTTTTTTTTTGCAGTTTCATTGCCAGAATCACAAATCACCTTCCATTCAAAAAAAGGCTTTTCAAATGCCAAGGAAATCACATCTTGACAGTCATTTCCACCCGTCTCGAATACAAACAGCTTTATCCACAAAGCAAAGGGGTTTCCTGGCACTGGCTTTGCTTAGACCGTGGCCATTAGTGTCAGTGGTGTGATAGATGAGTAACCCAGTCCAACACAGGCCAGGACCACCACCAGACGACGGGAGAGACGGTGTGTGTGTGTGTGTGTGTGTGTGTGAGAGAGAGACGTGGAGAGGTGAGCGAGTCAGTGATGGCCATTACACACGTGTGGCCAGGCCTGTAAGGAAGAGGATGGTCCTGAGCCACAGGGCATCTCTCCAGAACACACTCAAACACACAAAGCTCAGTGTTTGGGTCTCGTCCAAACCTGCCGACAGCGGCTGGCGCAGCATGAGGGACTCGGACGCTCTCAGGGATGCTGGCTGGCACAGTGTGTGTGTGTGTCAAGTGGGGCGCTATTGAACGGGACAGGCTCAGGCAAGAGGTCTAGGAGTCTCGCTGATGATGTGAAAAATATACAACAGGCTGGAAATGTTTCATTTATAACGAGAAAAATTAAGTATTTGAACAATTTTGATGAATAATTCTTATTATTTAATTAAATATGATATTAACATTTAATTAAGTTTACAGTTGTAATCAAAATGTTCAACCCCCATTGCAAATCAGATTTGTTGTTCAGATGTTTGCAGTGAGCAAATCAAACAAAAGTAATAGAAATAGCTCAACACAACAAATGTTTCAAGTGGTTTTCCCAAATTCAACTGAAATTGCAAGTTTTAATTCTTAGTCTAAAAAGTAAGTCACCTAATATTAACTTGGAAAACTGACATTATGAATTGTAATAATATTTCACAATACTACAGTTCTCTTACGAGAGGTTCTCTCGTATTGCGTGAGTTTAGCTTACGCTACGGGTAAAGTTCATCTTTGCTCGAGATATTGAAGCAAAAATTATCCTTAATTTTGTATATATTGTCAACGCAGTGCAGCAGCTGCAGACCTAGAGCAGGCTATCTAGCGTGCTCATTGGCTGCCTTGCGGAAACTGCAGCAGCCTACCAGTGAGCCTGGTGTGACGTCACGCCCAATGGTGGCGCTTCGCGGCCAATACGCATCACAGCCCGCGCAAAAGGGGTGTGGCTTAGCGTATAAAAGCGGGGCTCAGAGGCTGCTTCCCTGATTTTCATCTCTTCAGCGAAGCTCTTCATTCCGCTGGATCCGAGAGAAGCCGCCGCCGTTGAAACCAGCGACTGCCAGCAGAGGAAAGCGCCTGAGGAAGCCGGTCGACTTCTCGCCGCCTTCAGCCTTCCGTGCCAGCAACGCTATCCGGCGACATATACCCTTTTCTGCTCTTATCACTGTTTTTACTGTGTCTGTGTGTGCTCGCCGCTGCGACACACACTTTTACTAAAAGAGTGCAAGCGTTCTTTTAAGAATGCCTCGCACGTCCTGTGGCTCGTGCCGAGCCCCTCTCAGCGCCGGAGACCGCCAAGTGATTTGCGCTCTCTGCCTAGGCCAGGACCACGCAGCCCTCGCACTTCCGTCGGGAGGCTGCATCCACTGCGAAGAGCTGTCTATGGCGACCCTGTGGGCTCGTCTGGAGCTCTTCAGCGCTGAAGCTGTCACACTCTGCCCTCGCCGGACAAACACTCGCCGGACCGGCTCCCTCGAGTGTCTCTCTCGCCTTCCCCACCCCCCCTCACCGACGCTCAGATGCCGGCTTCAGCCCTCACTGCCGTTGGCTCAGAGGACGAGGCGGAGAGGGGAGCGGCGGGCGACAGCTGTTCTATCCTGGCTTCGGATAGCGAGGAATGGCCTGGATCTCTCCACTCCTCCTCTGCTTCTATCCAGGAGTCCGGACGGACACGTTCGAGCTGATGCGTCTCCTGGTGAAGGCCGTCGACCGCCTCGGCCTCGAGTGGTCACCGCCCAAGGAGCCTGCGCTTAACCGCCTGGACGGCTGTTTTCTTCAGCGCCGCCATCAGTCACCGGCTTCAAGGCCTGCTCCTTTTCTGCCGGAGCTACACGCCGAACTCTCTAAATCGTGGAATGCGCCTTTCTCCGCGAGGCTCCACACCAGTATCTCCGCGAGCAGTTAGAATTATGAGATACATTTTTCTTGAAAAACATTTTTTCACTCTGTTTTTATGAATGAATGAGTTATATCTCATAATTTTGAGATAATTAAGTCGTTAATTCAGAAAAACAGAGCAAAAACTTTTTTTCCATGAAAAATTATCTCGTAATTCTGAGATAATTAACTCGTTAATTCAGAAAAAGAGAGTAGATTTTTTTCCTCAAGTGAATGCAATACGCTTCCGTATTTACAGACCTCTTTCAGAAACATTAAAAAGTCTTATTCACCCCAACTTTTGGACAGGAGTGTATATTTATATATGATACGTTTGAGAGGTCTGTAATGCGACCTCAGGCGTGTGTTAGTTCAAGTGTCCTCATGAAGGCCTTCGCACTGTACAGTTTGGGTCAGTGTGTCAAACAAACAAACAGGTATTTGCCCATGATAAAGACGTCAGGAAACCCAATACTCGTGTGTAACTCAACAATTCCGGCAGAGAAAACAACTCACTCACAGCTGTCAGTCAATGCATTTCTCAGAGCTCGTTTACACACACAGGACTTAAACAGATGCACACACACACACAAATAAAGATGATGAAATCTTTCAAATGCCATACATTGAGTGTATAGCTCCTTTAACCAAAAATGCTAAGCTTTCGATCTGAACCTAAAAGAACATAGAAAATAAATTAGGGCCGGGACTTTAACGCGTTAATTAAGATTAATTAACTACAGACTTTAACGCGTTAATTAATTACACAAATTATTTTTAATCGCACTTATTTTTGCACCGCGGAACGTTTCTCACTGGATGAGTTTCGGCGGACCGATTATACTGGCGCACCAACTAGCGTTCATGACGAAGAAGCTGACGAGATCGCTTTGGTTGGCCGGTGGATGGGAAATTTTGTTACAAAAACGAACGGATGGAAGCGTTGATAAGAACATGGTTGTGTGCAAGCTATGCAACAAGGAATTCGCTATTGCTATTAGTGTAGTGTAGCAATATGCTATTGCTACACTTAATGGCAAAAAACACTGGTCTGCTGGACTTGGTTGAACAAAAATAAGCAATATTTTGTTGCTTAAGCTTATGTATTCAGTCATTATTCAATGGTATACTAAAAATCCATGTGAAAAAAATTACTTCTCACTGTTCTCAGGTCAAATATTTATGCAATTAAAATGCGATTAATTTCGATTAATTAATTACAAAGCCTCTAATTAATTAGATTAATTTTTTTAATCGAGTCCCGGCCCTAAAATAAATATAAAAACATGAATTTGTTGTTGTAACTGTGCAGTATTGTTTTCAATATGTGCGTGACATATAGCAGCACGGCATATGATAAATGTTTCACGATATTTAACGCACATATGGCTTTACCATCACCCTACGACTTGTATGACAGCTCGATTAATATGGTTGTGATGAGAAGCATGACGTTCATGCCATGCGTTTTGCCTGTAAATTGAGGAAAGAAGGGATGAATGACAGGAGCGGGGGGAAACCGGTTCGTGCTTCACAGACGACTGGCAGAAAAGCGTGTGTGTTGGCAGAGAGAGAGGATACATGTCATATTGTGGGAGTGTAAAGAAGACAGAATCAGCGGGTCTGAACTGGTGCTGAGAGAGACGAGCTGGAAGATGTGTAGGGGTGCAGAATTAATTCAATCAATTACTGATATTATGATTATAGCTGATATGATTGAGTAATTGTGAATGGTGTTTATTACGGCACTGCATTTAGATTTGCTCATGTTGCATCAAAACTGAAACCAAATCACGGAAACATCTGTTGAGATCAATGGCAAAGCAGAAGTTTTTAAATGAGTCAATAATGATATTCAGTCCTAATGAGCACGTTTAAGCAGACTGGTCATTTATTTATTATCCATGTCTGTTCGCAGGGACATGAACAGCATCTTTGGGATATTTTCTTTATATAAACTGCCTTTCAAAACTCTGGGGTCAATAAGATTGGCTTATTTGAAAGAAATGAATACTTTTATTTAGCAAGGACGTATTAAATTGTTCAGAAGTGACAAAGTTACAAAAGATTCAAATAAATGCTGTTCTTTTGAACTTTCTACGGATGCACGATATATCAGCCGCCATATCGGTATCTTCATTTTTAATATCATCGTTATCGGCCCGATAAGAACATTTGGATGATATATTAAAGCTGATAAATAATGGATTGTTTCCTTCAGCTGAGACACTTCAGATGAGCCCTGTTCACCATGATGGTTTTTAATTGCTTGAAATATGATGGAAATCACTTCAAAAAAGGAAAATACAGTTCAGTGCAACATGTGCAGCACAAGCCTGTCATATAAGCTCAGTGTTTCCCCTACCATTGTTTTGGGGGGGGCGGCCCGCCCCCCCAAAACGACCCCCCGCCCCCCTAAAATGCTGACGAAATCCAGTCATAAAAACGGAATTTACTGTATAACGCAGAATTTCACAGAATTTGTACTTTTTTTTTTTTTTGAGGAATAATCAGACATGAAAATCACTCACCTTTCGGCGAAATTCGCCGTTTTGAAACCAAAATAGGTGACCTGCGTGAATCGTGTAGATTCGATGAGAAAATGTTTGGAGGGAGGGAGGGGGGGGGGTGTATAATATATATGAAGCCATACTATAGTATAATGTGAGATAGAAATTAATATTTAAGTCATTAAATTCAAGTTCACGTAAACTTTTCCCTCAGCTGCGGCTGTCAGTAATTCTCCATTCAGCGTTCAAACAGCACCGCGCGTCGTCAGTCATTCAGCATTCAAACAGCACCGCGCGTCGTCAGTCATTCAGCATTCAAACAGCACCGCGCGTCGTCAGTCATTCTCCATTCAGAATTCAAACAGCACCGCGCGTCGTCAGTCATTCTCCATTCAGAATTCAAACAGCACCGCGCGTCGTCAGTCATTCAGCATTCAAACAGCACAGCGCGTCGCGTTCGGCAACGATGAACTCTCTCCAAGATAATTAAATATGAAGGTAAAATGATGTCATAATGAATTGCATGCGCAGGGTAAGATTTGTGAAAGTGTGCATAAGATTGCAAGCATAAATTAAATTTGCATGCGCAAGAGAAGATTTGTAAAGGTGTAAATTGTGTTTCAAGCGTAAGAAAAAAAAAACTGCAACATTTTGCTGATTTTCGTAAGTGTAATACATGTATTGTGAAACTGCAGCTTCACGTTAACGCAAAATAAACATGATCTGTACTCTTCTGACTTCCATTTTTCCGCGCTTACACTTTTGGCACGGTTTTTGCGCACAAATGCGGCCAAAAGCATTGCAAGCCTGTGAACAGCTATCTGCAACCGAAAACAACAGAGTCAGGGACTGCAAAACAGATTGATCGCGTAAAATCAAACTTTGTGTAAATAAATCAACTGTTGCAAATGTCTAAATGACTTATTGTGTACATGCGGCAAAAAAGTTCCCGAAATAAGCCGATTTGTACAGTTGCGTCTTTCTTTTACCCGCGCTTCCAATTTTGGCACGATTCTCTCACTGAATGAGTTTTGCAAGCGCGAAGAGGAGGGCGGGTCCACCTTCATCATGCAGCCAATCAGATGAGCTTCTCGCTGACACTCGATTTACTCTTATCTGATTGGTTCAATAAACACGTCAGTCTTCAGAACGCAGATTTATCTTCATTTGGCTCATTCTCGTTACTTTTAATGCAAACATACATGTTAAATAAATACATAAATCATGATTGTTTAATAACCTGTACACCATTAGGTGGATTATTTGAGTAAATACTGAATTCCGAGCGGTGTTATTGGATTTAAATTTTATATATTATAAGCCTATCTGTTACACCACTGAGCTGATGTTAAACTTTACAACAAACAAACAAACAAAAAGAAAACATTGAATACCCATTTTTTAATACCGAATAATACCATTCTGATGCAGTGTTTTTCACATCATGTCTCTGTTCATGGTATTTAACATATATTTTTAAATATTGTCTTTGTCACAATTCTGATTACTTTCGTGTGACTGATCAAGCTATTATGTTGCTAGTATAATGAAATGCTTTCTCTGTGTCCAGATTTGACTGTAGCTAATGAAAAACTGATTAATTTCTGATAAATCTGAAACTGATAAATTCAACTTTAACAAAAAGTAGTCTTTAATAATTATATATATATATACCCACATGCAAAATCAAATGCAAAGCAACTAATTATGTCTGAATAAAAACCCAGCAGCCAGGGAATACACAGCATATGTGTTTATATATAGGGCTATACAGCAATCTAGTGGTTACACGATGGCATTGCAGGTGATAAATGGTGCATAATTTAGAGATGACCTTAAAATACATGCTAAAGGGAAAAATATATTATTATAACTAATTTTAGTAAAATAATAATAATAATTCTGGAATCGCCCATGATTAATTGACAGGTGAAATGATGCATGCAGTACAAAAAGGCCTACATTCAGCAACATCAACATTACAAACAAATCTGGCCTGCTGAGGAGGATGATGATGAGCAGGATCACAGTCTATGAGCAGGATACATGCACTGAATATACAGACATTTCCTTTCTTAACACACCAGCTCTAAATTCAGTATTTACTCAAATAATCCACCTAATGGTGCACAGGTTATTAAACAATCTTGATTTATGTATTTATTTAACATGTATGTTTGCATTAAAAGTAACGAGAATGAGCCAAATGAAGATAAATCTGCGTTCTGAAGACTGACGTGTTTATTGAACCAATCAGATAAGAGTAAATCGAGTGTCAGCGAGAAGCTCATCTGATTGGCTGCATGATGAAGGTGGACCCGCCCTCCTCTTCGCGCTTGCAAAACTCATTCAGTGAGAGAATCGTGCCAAAATTGGAAGCGCGGGTAAAAGAAAGACGCAACTGTACAAATCGGCTTATTTCGGGAACTTTTTTGCCGCATGTACACAATAAGTCATTTAGACATTTGCAACAGTTGATTTATTTACACAAAGTTTGATTTTACGCGATCAATCTGTTTTGCAGTCCCTGACTCTGTTGTTTTCGGTTGCAGATAGCTGTTCACAGGCTTGCAATGCTTTTGGCCGCATTTGTGCGCAAAAACCGTGCCAAAAGTGTAAGCGCGGAAAAATGGAAGTCAGAAGAGTACAGATCATGTTTATTTTGCGTTAACGTGAAGCTGCAGTTTCACAATACATTAATTACACTTACGAAAATCAGCAAAATGTTGCAGTTTTTTTTTTCTTACGCTTGAAACACAATTTACACCTTTACAAATCTTCTCTTGCGCATGCAAATTTAATTTACGCTTGCAATCTTATGCACACTTTCACAAATCTTACCCTGCGCATGCAATTCATTATGACATCATTTTACCTTCATAATTAAATGTTAATATTATTATACTTGATCTGTAGATAAAGCTCTGTAGTTTCGCATAAATTGACTATCTTGCTGTAGTACCTCAATCATGTTCCTTTACCGCGTGTCTAGATCACAACACTGGAGAGCACTATCATTGTTCTTCACACGCACAGTAACTGAAATTTAAAACTGTTAAAAGAAAAGGCTCAATAAACTATTGCATAGATAGATACTGTATAATACACTATGCATCGATATGTATTTCCTTTGTGCTTTGAACTTTTCACTGCGTACTCGAAGAGCTGCGCGCTGTGACTCGTGTTGCCTCAAGCGCATCATTCAGCGCTCGGGATGCGCATAAGCGCTGTGTGCAGCACTCTATTGGAGTCTTTCATAATCATATCATAATACTTTTGCGCAATGAAAGATTATTAATAGTATTTTTTGTTCTGTTCTGCCCTATCTATCATATGTTGCTGCCTCATTAAACAGCTGTGCTATACATTTGTGCTATATATATTTTCTTAATTTTATAGTAGACTATAAAATAATTGATCTTTTTTGATTTTTATCTTGTTTTTCATGAATGTATTTTACAACAATACAAAGAGCAATGTGTAACGTTTTACCAGATTTAGTGCTACACTTATTGTCTCTTATTTGTTCCCCACTAAATATATTTTTTTTTTCACTAAATGTTCTGATTTTATAAAATTATTGTTTTTCTAGACAACATTTTACTGAGTTACCCACTAATCTAGTTTATAATATAATTTTTGTCATAGTTTAAGGTCATTTTTTTTGTTGTTGTTGTTTTTCTTTATAAGGAAGTTGACTGTATTAAGTAGATTGTGTTTAACACACAAAAGAGTGATTATCAGTTCAACACAGTTATAGAAATTCTACTTGATTTTTTTTTTTTTAACTGCGTTGGTAACGGATCGGTATCGGTCTTTTAAAAAAAAATTATTATTATTAGCTAACGCTACGGAGGCCATAATATTTTTAACTAATGGCTGAAGTTAAGTTTCTCCAGCTCTCCCCATGTTGGCAAAAAATGCATCTCAAAATGCATCAGATTGATGCTTTAAAATATGGAATATTTAAAATTTTCTTACGGGGGAGCATGCCCCCGGACCCCCCTAGAGGAGTTATATCCTTCTCACCTTTTTCACCCCTGACCCGTTTTCATGCCTGATTAATAGAAAGCAGTTCATTACACTTGAAATCAAATCGCGATGTAGACTAGTGTGTGCGAATATTAAACCACAAAGACTATTTAAATACGAATCCTGCATGTTCTATGTGAATGAATGGTGCAGACAACACAGAAATATTGACTTTTTTCATAGATTTAAAAAAAAAATGTTGTAAAAGTTTAATGATTCATAATACATGATTTCAATTAATTAGACATGCTTTTTGATTACTAAAAAAATTATACCACGTATCCGTAACACGCCCGCTCCGCAACACTAGCAGTCCCCCCCCCCCCCCCCCCCCTGAAAAAAATCTTAGGGGAAACACTGTAAGCTTCATAAAATTATAATGAGAACATCATTAATTGTATACTTGAGACATGGCTTTTAATGATGAGACTTGTTTTTTTAACCAGTCTCTCAAAAATGTAAAAAATGTAGATTTGCCAAAATATCGGTTATCGGCTTTCAAACATAAAGAATTATCGGTTATCGTATCGGCCAAAATTTTCTTATCGGAGCATCCCTATAACTTTCTATTCATTAAAGAATCCTGAAAAATAAAATGTATTTTATTATAATAAAAAAAATATGATTCAGAACAACTATTTTTAACACTGATAATAATCATAAATGTTTCTTGAACAGCACATCAGCAAATCAGAATTATTTCTGATGGATCATGTGACTGCATTAGCAACAGAACTTTTCAACAGTAGTCTTTTAAAAAACATCTTAAGAAGTTACATAAAAAAAATATGGCATGCAATTATATTGCACAAACTTCTGTTAATCGGAAATGAATAATTCTGATTACAATTTCAAAATAAAGAACTGAAAATGCCATGATCATGCAGCGCTCTCTCTCCATCTCGTTCAAACACAGAGTTGAGGAATTTATGAGTCTCTTTGGATCTAATCATAGGATTTCGTTCGTTCAGGGCTGAGGACACAGGGAGGGAACCGCCATCAGTTCTGCATGACACATTCATGATATCTGATGCCAGAGCAGAGCAGGAGCCTGCGCGAAATAATAAAACCTGTTTTGTCAAAGCAATAACTCTCTCTTAAGCGCTGAATGGGGAGCGCAACAAAAGGAAGGATTTTTGTTTCTCTCCAACAAAAGAAAAAGGAAGGATATCGTTGAAAGCGATTCATTATGGTGTCGTTTGGTAAATCCATCAGCTACTATAACCAGGGACAGTGAATGGATCTTTGCACATCGAATTATTGCAATGGATTGACTGTAGAGACCAGCAGCCGGAATTAAATCACTACTGTAATCATTACATTATCATTTAATAGCACATCATCTTCTGTACTGTACACGTCACAGCAATTCATTGAGTTTCCTCACGGCTGTGAATGTGCAGAGGCTTGTAAATGCCTTCCCTGATGCTGGATCTTCAACGCCATATTTTACCCGAGTTATGAATGTAGTCTGTATTGAATGTAAACCAATAAAAAGACTGTTTACCATGAAATAATGGAATATCTTTCCACTGAGCTGTTCTTGTAGGCTGCACACAGAAACATAATACAACCGTGTAGTAGCCATTCACAAACAAATGACTCTTACGAGCGATTCTTTTTAGTGATCAGCGCTCCCATTCACAAGCATAATTCGTTTGTGAATCAGGATACACTGTATGATTTTGACTATGTTTAGAACCAGAGTTCTTTATAGTGAATCAAAAATATACAGTAGTACAGCGCAACTGGTGTAGCTTGATTCACAAACAAACATCTCTTATGAACAGTTCTTTTCAGAGAATGAAAAAAATACAGCACAGCTATAGTAGTGTAGCCTGATTCACAATAAAACGACTCTTATGAACGGTTCTTTTCAGAGAATGACAAAAGTACAGCACAGCTATAGTAGTGTAGCCTGATTCACAAATAGAACGACTCTTATGAACGGTTCTTTTCAGAGAATGACAAAAGTACAGCACAGCTATAGTATTGTAGCCTGATTCACAAACAAACGACTCTTATGAACGGTTCTTTTCAGAGAATGACAAAAGTACAGCACAGCTATAGTAGTGTAGCCTGATTCACAAACAAACGACTCTTATGAACGGTTCTTTTTAGAGAATGAAAAAAATACAGCACAGCTATAGTAGTGTAGCCTGATTCACAAATAGAACGACTCTTATGAACGGTTCTTTTTAGTGAATCAAACACATACAGAACAACCAATTAAGCTTGAATCCCAAACGATTGACTCTTGTGAGTGGTTCATTTATTAAATAGTTAAAAACGATGAGTAACTGCTTTGAATCAGTCTGAAACCAGTGTTTCCCCTACAATGTATTTAGCAGCGGCGCAGCGCCGCCACTGGATTTTCAGCGCCGCTGCAAAATCTTCACATGATCAGTAATATCACATCCACTTACACACCTAAAAACACTTGAGCCGTGGCGTGCGCCGGTGCTGCTAATGCGGTGGCTCTGAATCCACTGTTGACAAGAAAGGAGGAAAGAGCCACATATGGAAATATTTTCGATTAGGCTAATGTCACGTTGCCATAAGGGGCCGTTCACATAGCGCGTTTTTCTGCGCGTGCAAATTCGTTATTTCAAATGTAGGCGCGCGGGAAGCACGCTCGTTTCTCCAGGCCGCCTCTATTCATGGTTGCATAGCAACGACAGACGCCACGGGAGAGAGCAAGCGCTTTTAGAAAGGAGAAAGCGGCGCTCTCCATGAGGACGAGGAAGTAGCAGCAAAGAATTAATTGATTTCTAGCCCTTGCATTAGCTTTACTACTAGATATATTTATGGAGATGAGAAATAAAAAGCCGCCCTGTACAGCTCTGATCAGCTGTTCGGCCGAGCTGTCGATGTTGTTACGGAAAGGCCGAAGCTGATCGGTTGGTTTTTGTCACATGGCGTGTTGAGATGAGATGTTACGATGTTTTCATCTCGCCACGCAAAAAACGCGATATGTGAACGGCCCCTAAAGTGGACTCGGGTGCGGTTGTATCCGGGTAGTTTTACGAGCAGGAGTACATGAGCACAGTCTCGGACCGACACCCGAGTGCTGTTATTAGTCCGCCAGAAAAGCAGTCCTAGGCTTATTCTTGGCTGGATAACTCTTTTAAAAAGTCTTTTAAAATGAAATACGAACACAGTTTTGGATTAAATAAAGGCACAGTCAAGTCAAATAAAACACTTGATTGTTCATGTTTGTTCACTTCATTCATTGTGCATTAAATAATGTTAACTTAACACTTTTGATTTTAAAAATGTTCAAATTAAAAATAAATAAAAATAAGTGCTCACAGATTGGGTGTGGCCTAAAATTTTCAATAAATTCTAAATAATCTTTTTCTGGGTTGTGCCATTTCATTTTTCCCCTATCAATATCTACCTTATAGCTGAAAATGAACACAAAACAAAAACGTGAAAAATCCTGTCTAAAATTATAAAATGAAGGTTTCTGTTTGTGACCAGTTCAAGGTGCGTGCTGCAATAATCACCTTGAATCTGTTGATGGTATGTCGTAATTGTCTCAATGTCAATTTGTATCCACAAAACTTGCCAGAAGTCATGGTTTAAGGGTTTATTTAAAAAAAAAAGGTTCTTCCGGAGGTACATATAACCTGTACATGTAGCGGAGCATGTTACCAAGTGTTATCAACTCATACATTCCCTCTCAAATCTTCAGCAAATGTTTTCACAACATTTGCACTTTCAATTTCAATCTGTTATTTTTAGTGAGTCAAACACATCCAGCACAACCAGTGTAGCTTGATTCACAAACGAATGACTCTAAGAAGCAAACATAAGTGAATCAAACACACACAGCACAGCAGACAAATTCACAAACAAATGAATCCTATGAGCAGATCTTTTTATTGAATCAAAAATAAAGCACAACTAATGTGACTCAAAGTAGTGGTACTGTTAATAAATAGATAAACTACCGTAGATGCCTAGTAGAACTACACTGCCTTGTAATAATAATACAGCATTATGACAAAATGCATTTTTTTCACATATAACCACCAACATAGATTAATATAATTGAAATATACCCAAATAAATTACAATCAAATCAAACTGAAATGGAAATTACAGTAAATCGAATTGAGAGGTTGTGAATCAGAATGTCACTAATACATTTCCTCTCAAATCTTTAACAAATGTTTTCACAACATTTGCATCGGTTCCTCTATAGGTGTTTATTACAAGTTAATATGCAAAACATGCAATATACATATAAAAGCTGAAGCATTGTGTCGTTTGAAAAAGCAATATTGATTGTCCCGTAGGGGTGTAACAATATATCGTGCCACAATAAATCTTAATACAAATATGCAACAATATGTATTGTGGATAGTTCCCCCAAAATAAAAATTACTGTGTGAGGAAAAAGTTTTCAGAGTTTTAGTGTCAGTACTACATTAAACTACTATAATGTTGATTATAATGTATAATAATGCAATGGGGGAATATTTGTGGGTCCTGATAATAATGGCAAATGTCTGATGTTACCAGTAAAAAGTGGCCTACATTTATTTTAAATATATCTAGTCAGTGAAAAAGTGCAAGCATATTCGTCTACAATAATTCTGTATTTTCAGCTTCAGAATCATGAATATTGTTATTCTGGTGTCACTATTGTCCTTGGGTTACAAGCACCAAGTCCAAGCCTATTCATTTAAACCCACATGTAATATCAAAGTTAGTATTTTAATCAACAGTACATTTTTTGTTAAGCTTTTATCATATGTCTTGGGAGTATCGCAATAATATCGTATCGTGAGTTTAGTATCGTGATATGTATCGAATCGTGACATGAGGGTATCGTTACACCCCTATTGCCCCATAGTGTGAATATTGTGCAACATGTCGCCCACAGAATCAGTACTGAGAGGTCCGGCATGAAAGAAAGGACGAAAACCGAAACCTTAGAGCTCAGAGATCTTTACTGTACACAGAGCGAAGCGTCGAGTCTCTTATCAGGGAGGTCTGTCCTGAATAACATCTATCCTCCTCCTCCTCCTCCTCCTCGTCTTTTATCTCCTATCAGTGACGACATGTTCTCCTCGCTCACACACACATCAATTAACACTCCACCAACGGTTCAGGGAACACACACAACACACCACTGGCTTCTTCTCACTTCAGGGAATACAACCTGGAAAAACAGGATAACTGCTTCTGAAGTGTGAGCATGTATCTGGCTGATTTGTTGTCAGTTTTTGGCCCCATCTTTATTTTTTCTCTTCATAATGCACCACGTTATTCTAATGTAATGTGTTATCACTTGTGATCTGGCATGCTGGGATGTTTTCAGGTTATGGTCAGTGCAATGCAAACAAAAACACTGAAAACTCCTTAGCAAGCGAACATTTACATAATGATAAAGCATTCAGCTTTAGAGGACAGGACTGTCTCTACACATTACTAAATGTATGAACACGTTACTGGCAAATTGCATCCATACATTTGGCTTCAGATGAAAGGGATAACTGGGTGTTTGCGCCTTTAATTACAGGCCCAGGGGGGTGATTATTTTTTATATAACATTGCTATAAAACTGTCTTCATCATTTATTTTTATTACTTTGAATCTTCAAATATGAAATTCCATCACAAACCTAATTACTTACAAAGAGGAAAATAAATTAGTTTGATATTTATTGCATGAAAATTGTTTATGTCAATCTTTATTTTCCAAATAAGCAATTAAGTTTTCAAAAGTCAGTGCACTTGGTTCCAGGGAAAAACAGAGACGTGTGAAAAAAAACGAAAGAAAAATCATCAGGGTAAACATCATTTGTGTGCATGATATATTTTTACTGGGTGTCAATTCCAATCAAGCTGTAATTGATCCATATGCAAAAAGTGTGAAAATATTTAATTTTGTGCTTGAAATACATAAAATGCTAGCAAAAAAAAAAATGAAATGAAATGAAATAATAAAATAAAAGTTAAACCGATTCAGAACAGATTGTAAAGCTGTTTGGATGTTTGGACACGCCAGCTTCACTTCACCCGTGTGAAAACCAGGATATAAGCACATAGACTCCTTCAACTGACCTCGCGTTCCTACAGCCGCTGGCTAACCGGCGCGGCGTGTGTGAGAAGAGAAATGCAGCGAGATGCCGAGTATTTTCTACACATTCCTGTTGAATCAGTTCATTGGCTCAAAAACAGCTGTCAGTCATGAAGAAAAATAGATTCGAAAAAAAACAGACAAGGTAAAGTCTTGCATGTATGAACATTGCTTGTACGCACACAAACCACAGATATGAACAGAAGATTGTGAGAGTAACGGTTTGGCCAAAAGTCTTTAACATGAGTCATGACACAATAACATGATTTCATTTGATGAGTGAATAAAATCCAGACCAGTGAAAACTACCAGCATAACAGGAGAAAAAAGCAAACGATGAGGATGAGAAGCTAATATGAGACTGGCGGTGCGCTTCAGTGGACTGAGTCTGAGTGTAAACACTATTAATCTGTTTCATAACTCCAGGGATCCATCCAGAAACGCATGAAAACTGAGCCTGCAGAAATTATACACTTGACACCCATCCCAAACGAGGCTAATTAGTCTTTCATGCCAACTACTGTCACTGATGTTGTGAACTAAAACAAAAACTAAGTCAGAAATGATTTTTAGTCATTGAAATAAAGCTGAAATAAAATAAAATATTAAATGAAAAAATTTAACTTGGAATATGTTTTTATTAAAAATGTTGCCTTCGTCGCTAACAGAAATAAACAAGCTGGAATACAAGAGTTTGGCAAACTTACATTTAAATATAATAAATAAATGCAATTTACTACTATATACTTATATAATAAATAATAAATACTAATACTACTCTTACTAATAATAATAATAATATAATATACAATTAATTATAGTATTATAATATTATATAATAATAATAATACAAAAATAACACAATAAATGGATATTATAAAAATCAGTGTTGTTTATTTTAAATCAATTTTGTTTACTATACTTATATTTTTACTTATATTAAATTAGAATATATTTATATTAATTATATATATATATATATATATATATATATATATATATATATATATATATATATATATATATATATATATATATTTAATTAAATACAATAATATTCTATACTATCATACTAATAATATATGAATAATATAAAATAACACTGCTATTCATGGGTGGATGCAAAAAATGTTAAATAAATAAATAAATAAATAAAAACATTAAATGATTATAAAAATATCCTAAGTGTTGTTAATTTTACAACGAGTCACCTTTTATAACAATTAAATTTAATATATTTATACTTTTAAAATGTATAGTTAATATATATGTATAGTTAATTTATTAACATTTGAATAATTATTTAATGTATTTAAAAGAAAAACTATTTAAGTAATATATAAACAATTGACAGACACGCGACTGGACATAATATAATCCTAACAATTTCTAGCGAGAATAAGTAACTTCCATTCTTTCTAATTCTGGGATCCAGACTGTTGAAGAGCCTTGAGGTCATTCTTGAAATAACATCCAAGTGAGTGTATGTGTGTGTGTGTGTGTGTGTGTGTGTGTGTGTGTGTGTGTGTGTGTGTGTGTGTGTGTGTGTGTGTAAGTATATCCTCTGAAGCCTTCACATGCACAGAAGCCCGAACACATCGGTCATGTCAAAACACTGATCCATGTCTGGAGGTCAGAGGTCAGCGCAGGGTCAGGAACACACAACACCACCAGCTTCAACTCACTGCACTCACACAAGCACAACTGTGAAGGAAGACTTTCCTGGAAGCGAGACGTGACGAGGGAAACCTCCAGCGACAGAATAAACAGACTAAAAGTGCTGCCATAACTCACACTGACATCATCATAAATAATGCCTAATATTATCCATCCACATACACACACTCGCTCAGGTGACTAACACACAAACTCATCCGTTCATGATTAGCACAGGTTTATTTTCATTTCCCACAATGCATTAGCAGCTTGCCGCTGTAGGACTAAACCAAATAGAAGCTCCATATATGCAAATGAGCACAGATGAAAGTCACACACACTTTCAGTCTCATCTTGTGTTTCTTACGGAATAACCCGTTTTACTCAGAAGTGCCGCATTATGGATCAAACGAGTTGACATGTTTAGTTTTCTTTGACCTGCACACTGTAATGGAAAATGATGTTTGAAAAAGTAATTTACGCACCCGACCCTAATGATGTTCCACACCCATAATACTTTCATTCATCTTCAAGACACAAATTAAGATGTTTTTAATAAAACCTGAGAGATTTCTGTTCTTTCCATTGAAAGTCCATTCCACCATTAAATATGGTAAACAGAAGCTGACACACATTCAAGGGCTCCATTGCGGTCATGGAAAACTGTCATTTGCAACCCATTTTATTTCTATAATATGACAGGTTTTTCAATATGAAACAAGACGGTGCTCTAATTTGCCTATCAGAAACTGATTGGATGGTTAAAAGCGTCTGTTTCGTTTTAGAATGAAGCCAGACTGAAAGCAATTTGTGTGTAACATTATCTAATAGCTTGTACAGCCTAAAAAGATATTAAATTTGAATTACGATTACAAACACTTGTTTCCCCTTTGGAATAACCTTAAGAAAGTAAGCAGGGTCATGCTGTAATCGCATGAAGACTAAACAGTCATTTAAATTGCCCCTATTATGCCATTTAAAGGTTCCTAATGTTGTTTTAGAGTCTCCTGCAATAGTTTTACATGCATCCAAGACCAAAACACACTTAAATTCTCTCATAACATTACACATCACCTAATTTCTCAGTCTGAAAAGATATGCTAAGATTCAGTCTAAAAACCAGTCCTTTTTCAAGAGCCCACTCTGCTCTGATTGGTCAGATGGTCCAGTCTGTTGTGATTGGTCTACTCTGCTCTGATTGGTCAGATGACCCAGTCTGTTGTGATTGGTCTACTCTGCTCTGATTGGTCAGATGGCCCAGTCTGTTGTGATTGGTCTACTCTGCTCTGATTGGTCAGATGACCGAGTCTGTTGTGATTGGTCTTCTCTGCTCTGATTGGTCAGATGGTCCAGTCTGTTGTGATTGGTCTACTCTGCTCTGATTGGTCAGATGACCCAGTCTGTTGTGATTGGTCTACTCCGCTCTGATTGGTCAGAGGGCCCAGTCTGTTGTGATTGGTCTACCCTGCTCTGACTGGTCAGATGACCCAGTCTGTTGTGATTGATCTACTCTGCTCTGATTGGTCAGATGGCCCAGTCTGTTGTGATTGGTCTACTCTGCTCTGATTGGTCAGATGACCCAATCTGTTGTGATTGGTCTTCTCTGCTCTGATTGGTCAGATGACCCAGTCTGTTGTGATTGGTCTACTCTGGTCTGATTGGTCAGATGACCCAGTCGGTTGTGATTGGTCTTCTCTGCTCTGATTGGTCAGATGGCCCAGTCTGTTGTGATTGATCTACTCTGCTCTGATTGGTCAGATGGCCCAGTCGGTTGTGATTGGTCTTCTCTGCTCTGATTGGTCAGATGGCCCAGTCTGTTGTGATTGGTCTACTCTGCTCTGATTGGTCAGATGACCGAGTCTGTTGTGATTGGTCTTCTCTGCTCTGATTGGTCAGATGGCCCAGTCTGTTGTGATTGGTCTTCTCTGCTCTGATTGGTCAGATGACCCAGTCTGTTGTGATTGGTCTACTCTGCTCTGATTGGTCAGATGGCCCAGTCTGTTGTGATTGGTCTTCTCTGCTCTGATTGGTCAGATGACCCAGTCTGTTGTGATTGGTCTACTCTGCTCTGATTGGTCAGATGGCCCAGTCTGTTGTGATTGGTCTTCTCTGCTCTGATTGGTCAGATGACCCAGTCTGTTGTGATTGGTCTACTCTGCTCTGATTGGTCAGATGGCCCAGTCTGTTGTAATTGGTCGCTTACAGTGCGTGTTAGAAAGCACACACCCATTCAAACATATTTGAATTTCAGCTCTGGATCATTCTCAGCAATTTATATGAACAGGAAACATTGGCATTGCTTTTTCCCTTATCAATTCCAGCACAAGTCCTCCTCCAATTGCAAGAGCATCAAAGCGGATTTGCAGCGCTGAAAACAGCATCTTCTTTACATTTCGACAACACAAATAGGGATGCACGATATATCGCCCACCATATCGGTATCAGCTGATATATGTTAATTTTTAATGTTATTGTTATCGGCCTGATAAGAACATTATTTCGAAGCTGATAAATAATGGATTATTTCCTCCAGCTGAGACACTTCAGATGCGCACTGTTCAACGTGATGGTTTTGAATTAGTACTTGAAATATTATTAGGATCACTTCAAAAAGGGAAATATGGTTAAGTGCAACATGTGTGCAGCACAAGTCTGTCATATAGGCTACATAGCAATGATTTTACATGCACCTTTGGGTTTGTATGTGTTACTGAACTTACTGGCCACATGAACACACAAAGTTACTCTTGTTTCAAATACCAAAGCGGTTACGTTCGTATGTTTCTTTAACCCTCTGGGGACCAGAAACACGCCGGCGCGTTTTGCTCGTTTTTTTTCACATAGCAGAAAAATAGACTTAAAGTACTACCATCATTTCTGTTCATATAGAGTTAAGAAATATGAGAACATAATCTGTTAAATGTCTACTTCTTTATGTGCCCACATACAATCGAAATAAAATATTGTGCTTTTGTAAAATAAAGAATATAAACAGGGTGTGCGTTCTGCCTCTCAGTCACCGTGAACTTTTTTCCTGGAGCACGTCTCTAATCTTCAACAAAACTCAGCAAATACTATTCACCCAGACATGAGCAATATATCTTTTAAATCATTTGAGTTTGTACTTTTAAATGATCCGATTCAAAACTAAAATAAATATTCTCCGTTTATGTAATTATGTAAAAAGAGAGACGTGTCAGCCATTCTAATTATCTTTCTCTCAGCTCATTATCTCCGGTAATGTGACACGCCCACGGAGAGCACGCGCTATTCAAACGCAAATACGTGAAGCACCACATTGAGACGCGTTAACGCCCATAAACTCTGAAAACACACTATATTTTTTAGTCAGATTAATCTACTGTCATCTTGAGCGGCTATGAGGAACAATCCTGGGACATTTACCTACCTCAGAACAAGTGCTGGTTTATTTTCACCACGAGGAGGAGCAACAGATTCAGCTGAGAAGTGTGTAAGTGTTTTATGCTTGTGCTTTGTTCTAATCGCGATATAGAATAACGTTAGTGTCTGTAAACGGAAAAATAGCATACTGTTTAAATGTGAATCATGTTTCTGTGTGTGTGTGTGTGTGTGTGTGTGCGTGTGTGTGAATGAATGAATGAATGAACGCACAGATACGCACTGTTATAGACGAAATAAAATACATTTTGTTGACTAGTTTTGGATAGAGTATAACGTTTTTACTCTAAAATAGACATCAAATAAGCTTTGTTAGGAGTTTCTGCTGATATGTTAAATATATAGTATGTTTTGTCAATAAACTAATCAACTAAGATGTTATAGTCTAGTGTTTGTTCCAATCCAAGCTAAATCAAAATAATGAATCCTCAACTTTGAAATATGTATGATCAAACTAAGACATTTATGGAAAAGACAATTTTCTTTTCAAGAAAATTATTTAAAAAATTAAAAATCTTTTCAAGATTTTTCCAACTCTAACTTTGAACTGAAATAAAATCTTGTCTATATGGTGAAGGGTGTGTGATAGATGTGTCCAGACGTATGCACCCTGTATTTTAAAGAAGAACATTTAATTATTTGTGATAAATTTTTCATTCACAAAGAATTCAAGGACATTATTCATGTCCCTAAAGGTTGGAGTTTTCCTCATTTTTTTAATTAAGGCATTACGATTTTTTATTCCTCTTTTTAGTCAACTTTAGCATGGGTGTGTTCACTTATTCTAAGCAGTGTGTGTGTGTGTGTTGTAAATAAATCCAAACAATCTAAAAGCCATTCTTTTTTAAATCTCCTCATTCTTTCTGCAAGGCTCTTCATAATGATAGGGCCTGATAGCACCTAATAGGGCCATTATGGGAGGGTCTTTGTCTTTCTCAGGTGTGAAATGGATACATACTAATGAGAGATCAAGCCTCCTCGCATAAAGCTTTCTCAAACAAAACACGTCATACACATTCTAAAAGACTTTATTGACTTATCTGAGTAGTCAGGATGTTTCTCACATAGTTTTGGAGCAAATATTCTAGACTATGTGATACAATTTTCAAAAGTCTTGTGAAGAAATAATCAATATGTGTTCTGTGGCCTTATTTCAGAAACTTTTATTTTTAGTTTTTTCAATAACCACGCATAAATAATATTCTCTCAAAAATACAAACATGTACATGCATGTTGCTAACATATTATGGTAGCCCCGTGTGTGCTATATAGAGTGAATTTACACCTTTGCCATTAACATGTTTATAAATAACTGAAAAAAGCACAAATGTCAGTGCATGTCAAAACATCCCAAGGGCCCCAAAAAACCTTTGGTCCCCAGAGGGTTAATACCAAAGAAACCCTGTCAGACATCTAAACCACAATGACACTGAGAATAGACAACAAAACAAAGAATATAACAGTAAAACTACAACAAACATTTAATTATATATATCCACAGTGAACATAGAAATGGAGGGGATAAAACACTAAAAGGGGTCCTATTATGCTTTTTTACACTTTCATCTATCTTTAATGTGTCATGTTGCTGTTTGAGGATGAAAAAGCTCAGCAAAATCACAAAGTCCCTCCAGCAGGAGTTCTTCTCTATATCAGAGTCAGTGTTTCTGAACTCCTGAAACGCCTCCATTGTAGTCTTGAGTTTTCTACGTCACAATATTCCTCATTTAAATAATTCATATGCAGAATACAGGGGCGGGGCCTGGTTGAGTTAGTTAGCAGTGTGTTATGGGGGTTATGGTAAGGCGCGGGACATTTCCCAAACACACTCAAAGCGCTCGACCAATCACAACACACTGCTCCAGCCGACCAATCAGAGCACAGTGTGCTTTTCAGAAGGAGGGGCTTCACAGAGACAGGAAGTAAACAGAGCGTTACTGACAGACTGGGAAGAGACGAGCTGCAACAATGGAGAATATGGGGAATATGCGTTTTTTAAACATTCAACCATGCATGAAAACCTGTTCTAGTAGAGCCCAAAAACAACACAATAGGTCCCCTTTAAATATAAAAGCTACATTTCAAACTAGATCACAGTGCTTCATTTGCAGCACAAAGATAAATATTCTTCTTGACAAAGGTTAGTGATCTCAAAAAGGTCAACAGTAGTTAATAACCTGTAATCCTCCAGGGGTGTGTTGCCTTTTCAATCAACCGACCTTTCACCCGAGGAAGCAGTTACTCAAGAAAGCTCGAAGATGGAGGTGAGCAGTTAAACAGGGTTTTCCTCAAGGAAAAAAGAGAGAAAAACACCTCAGAACTGCACCTCTGACCGCAGGTTAAGCTGTTGACAATGTGAAGTGGAATCACACCCACAAGGGCTCGTCCGACAAGCTGGAACAGCGCTCGACAAATATTTCATTTCTGCTCCAACACGTCCACATCATCCCCTGCTGTAGGCGAGACCTGTCATTTCAACAGAGCATTTTGCAACTCCTAAAAAACATAACAACAGTGTGTTGGAGAGCGCAGACCCAAAACAGCAACGAAAAACCATATTTCCATCAAGGAACCAATTCCAGGATTCTGAATGTTTAGCAAACAAAGCAGCAAGTGTGCTTGTTACGGGGTCGATTTTGGCGAAAATACCTGGATTTGTTGATTATTTGCTCCGACAGCTCCTGAAATGTTATTTACAATAGCGCAGATGTTGTTTAAAACTTAACATTTTGATTATTTCCTTGCCTTGCGAAACCTAGACAGATGTCATGTAGACACAGATTTGTTTACAAGCTTGCAAGTCAGTAACCTCCTAAACGCAATAATGTTGAATCTAGTTGAAACGCTCAAGCGATGGACCCTGCGATAAGTCCATGTAATATCGTTTGCGGTTAAAGATGGAGATTATGGAACAAAAAACAGGCAAAAAATATCCTGACATGCACTAAAGACTTTGAATCTTGATGTGCTGGTAAGCAACTCTAACGACGACCCACAACACACTAGCTTCATGAAGGCCATTAAATCCTTTTATCCAAAAGCAACTTACATTGCATTAAAGATCCACTACAAGACAAAAATAATGAACGTTCTCTGATGCTGATCAAGGCTGCATTTATTTGATTAAAAAAAACAGTAAAATCAGTAATTTTGTGAAATATTATTACAATTTAAAATAAAAGTTTCTATGTGAATATATAGTAAAGTGTAATTTATTCCTGTGATCAAAGCTGAATGTTCAGCATAGTTACTCCAGTCTTCAGTGTCACATGATCCTTCAGAAATCACTCTAATATGCTGATTTGATGCTCATTTATTATCAATTATGACTGGTGCTCAATTATTAATAATGGTTCTTATTTTTATTATAAGCTTTTGCTGCATTATATTTTTCCGAAAACTATGATTCATCTTTTCAGGATTCTTTGATGAATAGAAAAAACAGCATTTATTTGAAATCGAAATCTTTTGTAACATTATAATTCACAAGTTCACACAAACAAATAAGTCAGATAGAGTAAATGGTGCGTATTTGACGTGCTGTCCGAGGAGAGGAGTCTGATCTCATTATATATATATGTCCAATCATGCTTGATAGACGTGGTAATTGCTGATGACGAGTTGTTTGGATATCTATCTATCTATCTATCTATTTGAACGTGCTCCTCCCAAACTTTGTTAATAAAACATCATATGTCTTTACTGTCACTTTTGATTAATTTAATGCATCCTTGCAAGAAAAAAAACTATTACCCCAAACTTTTGAATATCAATGACTACGTTTACAAGCTGTCAATATTTGGGTTATGGTCGGGTTAAGGTCACTATTTGGGTTTCTGAAACATTCGGAGAGAGTCACTCGTGTATACATGGAATTTGTAATCAATTGGCAATATCCCGATGTAAACGGCGACGCACGGTTAGCGTCTGGACGTACGGACAACCTAAAGACGCAATATGCGTCATTTCCGATTCTTCTTCCTGTATCCAAAGACAACAACAACAGCAGCAGCAGCAACATTCATGGTTTTCACCACACTAATAAAGAAATTGGTTTCCTCCTCGCACCAAAAGTATGGTGCTGTGCTGCGTCTCGCCATGTTTACCTCTACTTCTGGTTTACTTCCAGCATACTGCACGCGGGTTTTTGTGGCGCATACAAGAAGTTCCTCTACTCAAAAGACCAAGACTGCTTGCGAATAGAACATGCGCAGAACACAAATCAATGTACCTTTTGATGGGGATATGCCGATACGTGTTTACATGACCAAATGTTCAGGTTAGAAAAGGGGTAACCCAGGGATCATATTTCGAATATGAGCATATTCAGGCGGTGTTTACATGGCCGTGCGCGACCGGGTTATTGATAATATTCCGGTTTTGAACGGGTTATTGGCTGCTTGTAAACGTAGCCACTGTTTCCAGAAAAATCTGAAGCAGCACAACTGTTTTCAACATTGATAATATACAGAAATGTTTCTTGAGCATCAGATCATCATATTAGAGTGATTTCTGAAGGATCATATGACACTGAAGACTGGAGTAATGATGCTGAAAATTCAGCTTTAATCACAGGAATAAATTACACTTTACTATATATTCACATAGAAAACAGTTACTTTAAATTGTAATAATATTTCACAATATTACAGATTTTACTGTATTTTTGATCAAATAAATGCAGCCATGGTGAGCAGAATAGACTTCTCTAAAAACATTAAAAATCTTACTGACCCCAAACTTTAGAATGGTAATATCCTCGTAATTCTGTATTTGAGATTCGCAAACAAAACATACAAAGCTTGACTTTCAAAGATGTTTTGATAGCATCTAATTTCAATAGCAAAAGCATCATTAGATTTGGTTATGCAAATTAATTCTGTGAAACAGTTCAACTATCCATTTCAAAGAACTGATTCCATACTCCTAATCAAATAATTAGGTATATTTAGGCCCCATCCACACTACTACGTTTTAGATTAGAAACGGAGACCTTTTGCTACGTTTGCACCTCCCATCCAGACTAAAACGGCAAAAACGAAGACCTAAAACGGAGAAGTTTAGAAACGCTGCCGACCCCGTTTTGCGTTTTGAATCTCCGGAGGGCGTTTTAGTGAAGACGGGTCAAAACGGAGGACTTTAGAAACGGCTCACGCTCGGCTCTCTGGTTGGGTGTCATCAATCATGGCAAGCGTTTCTGACTTTGATGTCTTTGCTAGCAGCTGTTGTGAAAGTAAATTCTGCCTTTTTTTAATGCTAAACTGCGTACATGCGCCGGAGGCAAGCTATTTTTATCGCAAGCTATTATTCGAGCGATCTGTGACAATTCCCGTGTGCAGCGGCGGTATCGAACGTACATGGAGCGTCGCTCTTTGCAGAGGTAACTTAGCTACTTTCTTCTTCGTCAAATCTGAGGAATAGTCCATCTGTTTCCCGTTTACACCCGCACGCGCATGCCCAGTGTAGGTGAATGGTCACGTGATCCGCGTTTTCAGTCATTATAATGTGGACGGATATCAATTCTAATACGCAGCTAAAACGCTGGTGTGGACGGATATCGTATTCGTTTTAATTCTCCGTTTCTAAACTAAAACGCAGTAGTGTGGATGGGGCCTGGCTAGCCCTATTTTAAATCATATTCAATAATGTCGCCCAGCCATCAAACATCGTATTTTAAGCAGTTTATTTGCCAGAATCACAAATCACCTTCGATTCAAAAGGCTTTTCCAATGCCAAGGAAATCACATCTTGACGGTCTCGGCTGCTTCAGCAACAGAAACGCAGTGAATGTACAAGTCTAGTTGAGATCTTGTCTCTCTGAGATGGAAATCCTCTGGGAAAGAGATGGACACTTTTCTGCTCCATTACTAGAAGTCAACAGCACAGGAACGTGTACATCGCACAAGTGGAAAAGAAGATTTTTGGGATAAGATCTATGTGGAAAGAGCATACTGTAATAAAAGTCATCAAAAACGGCAGTCTTTCCAAACACATTACTGATGACACCTGGCAAGCATGAAATGTCTTTTTCTACTAGACTACAGGATGAAGGGAGGTATTATAGAAGTCATCAACTCTGTCTGGTGGTTTCTGAACTGTCCACGTTCTCATGAATCAGAGATTCTGGTTTATGAAGCCAAGTATTACTGGCACTTTCCAAGAAACGAGGGTATAACTTTCTTTAATAAAGTGTCATCGAAATAAAGGTGGTGATTAACTTCCAGAAAAGGATAGACACACAGTACACTACTTTTCAAAAGTTTGGGGTCAGTAAGACTTTTTTCAAAGAATTGTATTTATTCAGCAAGTATGCATTAAATCGATTTTTTTTTAAATAACAGTAAAAATAGAGTGATTTCTAAAGGATCATGTGACACTGAAGACTGGAGTAATGATGCTGAAAATTCAGCTTTGATCACAGGAATAAATTACAGTTTACTATATATAGAAACATAGAAAACAGCTATTTTAAATTGCAATAATATTTCACAATATTGCTGTATTTTTGATCAATTAAACGCAAAATCAAATAAACAGCTTTAGTATGCATGAGACTTCTTGCTGAACACAAACTTTTGCATTTCTGCAAACTTAACATTTTAAAAATGTCAGAAAGAGTAATAAGTACAAGAAACGTGGTTGTAGATTTATCTTAAATGAAAATTTTTAAAAATGTAAAAAATAAATAAATGTAAAAAATAATTCAACTAGCTAGTCTCTGGGACCAAATAAACAACTAATATATATATGAATCAAAATCAAATTCTACAGTGATCTTACTCATGTACACGGAAAACTGTACAGAATGGGGAATAGTGATCCATTTTATGATAAACGGTACAAGGATTGTTCAGATTATAACTCAAAAGGTGTGGAGGCCTTGGAAAGACAGCTAGAGAAATGAGTGAACACACCACAGCCAGAGAACACACCACTGCATTGTGGGATCTGTTGTTGTCTTTACTCTGCTGAACAGTTTCTAAGTTACTCAATATGTCATGTATTTACATTCCACAGGATAACAGTGGAAAAGGCGAATACTGTTAAACAAACAGGTGAACGGCATCTGTTGAGTCACCAGGTAAACATTGCTGGGAGGGCGGAGCCACAGCAGGAGGAGGGAGGAGCCACAGCAGCAGGAGGGAGGAGCCACAGCAGCAGGAGGGAGGAGCCACAGCAGCAGGAGGGCGGAGCCACAGCAGGAGGAGGGAGGAGCCACAGCCGCAGGAGGGAGGAGCCACAGCAGCAGGAGGGAGGAGCCACAGCAGCAGGAGGGAGGAGCCACATCAGGAGGAGGGAGGAGCCACAGCGGAAGGACGGCGGAGCCACAGCAGCAGGAGGGAGGAGCCACAGCAGGAGGAGGGAGGAGCCACAGCAGGAGGAGGGAGGAGCCACAGCAGGAGGAGGGAGGAGCCACAGCAGGAGGAGGGAGGAGCCACAGCGGGAGGACGGCGGAGCCACAGCGGCAGGAGGGAGGAGCCACAGCGGGAGGAGGGAGGAGCCACAGCAGGAGGAGGGAGGAGCCACAGCAGGAGGAGGGAGGAGCCACAGCAGGAGGAGGGAGGAGCCACAGCGGAAGGACGGCGGAGCCACAGCGGCAGGAGGAAGGAGCCACAGCAGGAGGAGGGAGGAGCCACAGCAGGAGGAGGGAGGAGCCACAGCAGG
Organism: Tiaroga cobitis; assembly: GCA_030578255.1. Classification (NCBI taxonomy): domain Eukaryota; kingdom Metazoa; phylum Chordata; class Actinopteri; order Cypriniformes; family Leuciscidae; genus Tiaroga; species Tiaroga cobitis. The sequence goes on along the minus strand of CM060614.1, from coordinate 30,590,580 downwards.
AGGAGGGAGGAGCCACAGCGGGGAGGACGGCGGAGCCACAGCGGCAGGAGGAAGGAGCCACAGTGGGAGGAGGGAGGAGCCACAGCGGAAGGAGGGAGGAGCCACAGCAGCAGGAGGGAGGAGCCACATCAGCAGGAGGGAGGAGCCACAGCCGAAGGAGGGAGGAGCCACAGCAGCAGGAGGGAGGAGCCACAGCGGGAGGAGGGAGGAGCCACAGCAGCAGGAGGGCGGAGCCATAGCTGGAGGAGGGCATGGCACAGAGGAGGCAGTGTGTTGAAACGAAACATGGTCCAAGATAGACCAAACTCCTGTAAAAAAGTTAGGCCTATTTGAACAACTAAAATAAGCTCCCGGCCATTTCAAATCCATTATTTACATATCTACACTTCCTCTGTTTATGGAACCCATGTAGAAGAAACTGAGGAAAGGAGAGAGAAAAGGCACATGGGAAAAGAGACGGGCAGTTTTGCCTGGCGACTCTCATGAACCAGACTGATCTCATAAAATTGCGTGTGTATGACACGCCAATTCGTATTTCCATTTTTGGCGTGCTATCAACACGCACAATCGCTTTTCAGCGTGTTTATGAACGCAGTTGACTTAACGTTATTACTGTATATATAAATATATGACCTACCTCCACCCCGTCCCTAAACCTACCCGTCACTGGGGTTAATAGCATTTATGAGTCTTCCCCTGCCATCCTAGGGGGAAAAAAATATCGCTCCCCAGATGTAGATCTACATTTTGCTTCGTTTCGCTCGGAAATTTAATGGCGTGTACATATACGCGGAATCACTTGGACATTAATGGCGTAGACATACACGCATACACGCGGATATCTCAAAATGCGTATAGATAACACGCCACTTGACTTGAAAGTGGCGTGTCTGTTTACGCAAAAGTCATGATGTCATGTTGGCATGAACAGATTCTTTTTAATGAATCAAAAACATTCTGCGTCCTTTTCCAGAATTAATGACTTTGATATTTGTTTTCAGCGAATCATACGTAGTTCATTTAAATAGCTGTTAATGTGAAAAAGTTATAAAGCCAATATATATACAAAAAGTACTAGAAGATTCATTAATGTAAATATATTCCATATGATTCCCTTCCTTCATAAATTTGTTAATGGCAAAAAATCAACACCAATCCAAATCCTGGTCCTGAGTAAAGAAAGACACATTCTTCTTCACGTTTTTTGACAACTTTGTAACTGAAAGCACAATGCTTTGTACATTTGAAGAGAATCATTAACCTACTTAAGCTTATCTATGCAAACCAAGCAGAGCAGTCGAGCCGCTCCAGGAATCCAGCAGCTGTCTCCTGATTGGCTGCTTTTTCCGCCAAAATGAGCCATGGCGGCTCCAGTTCGCCAGACTTTGTTTAAACTCTTTCGAGTGACGCCCATTGATCGCCCGTCACTGGACCAAGGCCACTTTGGCTTTTCAGCGCTACTCATTAAATAGACTTGTGTTTGCGGTAGATCTCTAACAATGGCACGATCAGTGTCTCACACACACACAAACACTCACAGAATCAATACTAGAGCATCCAAGCACAGCATTTCTGTGTGATAAACGAGTCACAAAAGAAACTCAAGGTTACTTCGGATCCCTAAAGCAAACTGCTACTTCAGTGTATTTGAGTGCGTTTTACTTTTGTTCAAACGCCCTTTTGGAAAGTGAAAAAAGCTAAACTGTGGGATTATGTCTATCTGTGGGATCTATTGTTCCAATATGTGTCCGATTTGCATTAGAAATGATCTCAAATATAAAGAGATTATTTAGGATGAGGATTATAGGCCTGTGCAAAACACATCAGATAAAAATGGTAATCTCTATAAACAAATCCTGCAAATAATCCATCCAGCAGAGCCTCAGCACGAGCCATCCTTTATCTCAGCTCGCACACAGAGAGAGGTCATCATCTGGTGCTGAGATCTTCTGTGCCGGACACTGGTTGAGGAGGTACTGGGATCAGATGATGCTTTCCTTGTAAAAGACAGGACACATGAATGTGCTGTACAAAAAAAATGTGTTCCTTTTGCTGTTAATATTCATTAAACTGCTTTAAAAGTTAGAATTGAGCAAGCATTGCAGGAAAAAAACAAAATGAAAACAAAATAAAAAAAACAGCAAAATAAACAAAAACAAAAAGTTATTTTATATTTTATATCCAATTTTGTAGTAACTTTTTTTTTGCCATTGTGGCAAATAAATAAATGTTACTTTGTATTATGTATTTTAATCCAAATTTGAAAAAAAATTATAATTATGGTCATTATGGCCAACAAAAACAAACATAAATAAAATTGTTGAAAATAATAATAATATTATATAAATATATATATATATATATATATATACACACAGGTGAAACTCGAAAAATTAGAATATCGTGCAAAAGTTTATTTATTTCAGTAATTCTGTTTTAAAGTTTATTTATTTCAGTAATATATTATATAGACTCATTACATGCAAAGTGAGATATTTCAAGCCTTTATTTGTTATAATTTTAATTATTATGGTTTACAGCTTATGAAAACCTTTTCACAATATTCTAATTTTGAATGTGGGGTTTTCATAAGCTGGAAGCTATAATCATCAATAATTATAATAATAGTTATGGTCAATGTAGCAAATAAGGTCATCCGCATATTTCTTGCATGTGGAAAATATGCATTGTGCTCACATTTACTGAGAGTATGGTAGTACATGAAGTGCATACTTCTCCCACATATACAGTATTTGGCTTGTTTATGGCATGAAGGTCTGCACATTTTTGTATGCCGTCATGATTGAATATGACAGCTGAGAAAGAGTGTGCAGAACACCAAGCTAACAGTGCAGCTGTGTGCCGAGGAAAACACACACAAGCTCATCAAAGTTTCAGGCACGTTCCTCGTTCCTCCAGCAAGAGTTTGGCACAAACACACTTCAGGCAGATCTGAACTCATTCCAGAGGAGAAGACTTTAACACACTCACATGTGCAGGGCAACAGAGCTGTAATAGCAGAGCAATACTACATGTATCATGTCAATCCCTTCTCTGCAGTGAAATGATCACAGCCTTTTGAAATGCCTTCCAGTGATGTGAGAATAATACACTGTCCCGTTCCCCTGCGGATACCGAGCCATTGTCCAAAAGTTCTGCTCATATTTCCCCAGCAAATCGGAATCTTGCACTGATCACTGGTTATGGCATTTTATTATGAGTTTATGATTCTCAGTTCACTGAACCCCACCTTTCCCTTTACATTTCAGAGCTGGACAATATAGCTAAAAATATAACATGTTATTATCACATTCAATTTGAAATGCTTTTGAAAAACAATCAAAAAATATCAACAGTTTTATATTGCCCATTTATTATGGGTAAAAATTATATTTTTATGTATTTAAATTAGTATTACACTATTATGCATTTAAAGTTACAAAATTATTGCCAATAGATTTAAGGTAAAAAGAAAAAGAAAAAAGATTAAAATAAATCAAGTTTTGCACAACATTTTTTCACTGAATTCAGAAAAGGGACTATGATATTTAATGCATTTTGATAAGAACAATATAACAAAACATCATAAAAAGCCATATCTAAAAATTAAAGTTATTAATATTAATCAAATAATATTGTTATATTTAACAATAGTCTTTTTTTTTCATAACGTTTCAACATCACGCAGAGTTGCATTACAATTTTTGAACAATAATTCCACGTTGAATCAGAGTTTTGAAATGATTAATGGAAACACTCAGTTGGCATGAGACGAAAGTTGTGAGAGTCTTTTCTTATATATGGATCCTTTTTCACATTTCCGGTGTTCTCAGAAGCAGAAGTCGTCATATTTGGGTAATCTTCTACAGCGCTGAATGGGTGACGACAGCAAATATATTTGCATTTGCTCTAAAAGCAAAAGAAAGAAAGCGTTTCCACAACTTTCCAAAAGAAGGGAAAAAAATATCGAGAGATTGATTAGAGCCGTCAGACGAGAGAAAGACACCGTCACTCCCTCAGCCGGTGTATCAGAAACATCCTCACAGCAACGATAATTCGTTTTTGTCATTTACTAACAAGGTAATAAAACACAAAGTATAGCAATGTGCATTAAATTTTTTAAAAATGAAAACATTTGTGATATTGTTAACTGTGGAAACATCACAGTCTGTGAAAAGGGTCCATCATGAAATATATCTGAGTGAAACAATTCTGGAACAAGAACAAATGTGGGCGGGGCTTGATTTGGGGGAATTGATTGGATGGTTGTGGTTTGCTATTGGCTGATCTCATGTGAGTGACAGCTTTCCCCGCCCTCGTCAATAAATACTGCAATATTCCATAAAAAAAAACAAGAATTTCTATTTTGACTAAATCACGGAACTTGTAAAGCCTAATTAACCTAATAAATGATGTTTAGAAGATTAAATAGTCTCTTAAATCTCTCATATTCGCTGTTCGCTACACGATATTTAGGAAACTCTCTAAATATGGCCGTGGATTTAATTTACATTTAATTTAACATAAATTTGGGCAACAATATTGCTTCATTGTACACAATAAAAACAATATATTGTGAAAATTCAATATACCGCCCAGCCGTCCATGAAAAGCTCTGTTCCCGTTCCTCCATATCCTCGCTAAACTCACATGCTTCAGATATGTTCACCTACACTTTCCGATTACATCATTTCGGTTGCAAAAGGTCAAAGGTCACTGCCGAAAGTGAGACGGAGACTGTTAATTGGTCACCGGGGAAGCAGTGTCAAGGGAAGGAGGGATGATTGATGTGGGATTCTCTGGATCATTATAATGCTACCGGGAGGACACCGAAGGGGCGGCTCTACGAGGCCCTGCGTAATGGCTGAACACACTGAGACTCCAGTGCAACACATACACAGACCAAGAGCCTTCGACATCCTTCCTTATCAATGCAAGTGCATACACATGCAAACATGGATACTAATGTTGGGATTAGTAACCTAGTCACTTGTTCTACCAATGACCTTTAAAGGGATCACTCACCCAAAAGCTATATTCTGTTATCAATTACTCATCCTCGTTTCATTCCAAACCCAGTATTTTTTCAGTAGAGGACAAAAGTAGAACGCTACTGTGCTGTATGACTTATGACATAAAGTATAAAACTCTGTTAATCTGGTGCAAAAAGGGAGTAAATCTCCCCTTGAATGTCTGTGTGTGTGTTCAGGCTTTATACAGACCTGAATTCCCTCCGTCTGGTCGGCTTGTATCGACAAATGACCTAACAATACTCACTGCGCTAATTCCCAGACAGCACACCCATCATCAGCGCTGAAAGACTGGGATCAACACAAATCTTCACGCTTACAGATCGGCTACACTCATAAAATAAAGGCTCCAAATGGGGGGTTTTCCCAGCGATGCAATAAATTAAGCATTTTTGGTTCCACAAAGAACCTTTCACTGAAAAGTTCTCAAAAGAACCATTTTTTCTCTGCGTAAAGAACACATCAATCATCTAACGAACAATTTTCCACTATAAAGACACGACTGGTGGCCAGTGCCTGTTGGGCAAGCATTTTGACAGCTGATTTTTCTCTGTTCAAAGAACTATGACACTGGCACAACGGCCATGCATGTACACACTCCAGCTGAACTAAGTTGTCACTTCACCTATTGATATGAGAAAAAACAACAAACCCAAAGATGCCTATAATAAGTGGAGATGGCAACGCTGCAAATGCGCGCTTCTGGAAAAAGCTTTACGAGTACGAAAGAAAACACAGCAGAGCGAGACACGAGTGCAAGGGTCAAACATGTTCTTGATTACATATAGAAAAATAATGGAAAAGTAGTAGAGTGAAATGGGGGGGGGATTAAGTCCCCCTTAGTCAATAATTGTATCTCTTAAAACTCATCTTTGAGCACCAAAATTACATATTTTTTTTTTAAAAATCCTTGAAAAAAAATTCTTCATGCCTTAAAATATCTTGAATGTAACTTGAAACCCTTGCCTCATTTAGTATGCGCGGTTCTGTGAACATGCAAATGAGCCCCGCCTCCACTCACTCACTCAGCTCAGAGATCCACTGGTTGACGATCACACGTTGATCTGATTGGTTACAAGGTCGTTTGTGACGTCAGAAACACCAGCGATTTCAAACCGTGTTTTTGAGACTGTCTTTGGTTCACTGCAGTTTTAAGCAGAAAACACTCAGCAATGCTGTCGACTTATGAACTTACACATGGTGTGTCTTAAAGCGTATTAATAACACCACATAGACATGCAAAAAATAATAAAAGCTTGATTTTCACCACAGGTTTTTCCAACAAAATTAACAAATATTATACATGGTTATACACGCTCACTCACATAGTAGCTAACATTACTTAAAGAAATGCACAGCCAAATATCTCTGACACCAAAATCATACGAGAAAATTTCGTATGGACAAAAATTGTTTGTTAAAGTTAGGATAAGCAATGTTTTTCAATAACACTTTTTGTTATACTGGTTGAAACTCTCAATCGCAATCAATAATAGAAGAGGTCTAAATATTGTTTTAAAATTACATATCATCTGTACAAGACTCAGGACCAAAAATTTCTTCGCCATCTCATTGCTAATGTAATTAGGAGATGGCAATCCATGACGTTCCTCAGACTGGGATTTATGTGTCACTATCAACGCTGAAATGAATCTGCAGCAGTCAGGTGGTAAAGGTCAGAGCTCTTTAAGTTCATTATTATTGTAATGTTATGTGCTTTGAGACATAAAACTGTAATCTAACGCCGTCTCTCGTCTCGTGGCGCTTGGCTCTGGCTGTATACGCTCGTGTGTTTGAGGAGTGGCTTTGGAGACGCTCTGAAGGGAGGCTGGGAGCTAATGCTTTCAAAACTAACTCGCTAGCCTCTCCAAAATTAACTACTCTAGCTTTAAAGTTGCAGTGAAATGCAGGTAGTGACAGATCTGACCTTCAGTATTGCGATGTACATAAAAGTGAAACTGATTATTATTGGAGAAAAAAATAAGGAAGGAACTTGTTTTAATTCATCAGTTGTTGATCTGAATGCAACTTTGCGGTAGATTGTAAGAAAGGGGCAGAGTTTCAGCAAACTAAATGATTGCTGTTTCACACGTTATGACATTGTTTTATGACAAGATATGTTTCAAAAAGGAAATGAGTCGTTCACAATAAGATCAATAACGCATATTTCATGTCAACTTTCACTCTTGTGATTTTAGTGGTGAAATTAGTTAATTTATGCGTAAAATTCACATTTTATTTCATTAATTTTGAGCACATTTCATTTGCAATAATTTTATTGTACTACAGATAGATGCATCAGTATCAGATTAGTCACCCATTTCTCCAGATGTCGAAATAGAAACCCATACTTGTGTGCAATACGGTACAAGTTAACTAATCTAATGATGGGAAAAGATAGAAACAGACAAATTAACATTTGATACCAGCTACAAAATAATACAAAGTCAGTGCCGGAGGACTGAGCATCCCGACTTCTGTCATTCCAGTCCATCCTAAATGGAAAAGTTCACTTTAAAGTGACTTCTAGCCTCAACCAGTTCGGTTTTACGTAACAATACACACATATAAAACATGATCTCGCAGGCTGATCTGTCATGGCTTTATATGTAATGTGCTTCTTGAAACCAGATAAAAGGCTTTAGTCCAGTTATTAGTCATTCAACATAATAAACGCCATCTCTTATAAGCATACTGTTACTCATACACATTCCTACAAGCTAAATGAGCTCCTGTTATTTCCCAATTGTTTGCTTCTACAGAGGGTCAGAACAAGTAAAGTGGCCAAAACAAGCATTTGCACACGTAAGTCGCACTTAAAAATGTAATTGCAAACAAACACAAAATATCTGGCAAATGTCATCTGCAAACAAATGCTACTAGAGCTTTTCTAAGAACTAACTTCACTTTTCTGAGTCATTTTTCAGTGGATGTATGAAGTCGTAAAACTAGCATTTCAGAAATTAAGGTCCTCTTCACTACAAAGAAACCTCTAGAAGGAAGGATTTCCGATCTGAAGGTCAAAGTTCGTCTGCGATTATTGCGTTTCCCTTTCAGTAATAGACATCCAGATGTATGCAAGTCTCATAAACACAATGTATGTTTTGTGTGGACCTGTGTTTAATTACAGCCGTATGACGAGAGCATGTGTGCTTCTGTTATTTGAGAGCAGCATTTCAAAGCAACACGATTCATTCAACCTTGAGTGGAAAAGTCAAAATGAGTAGCTGTTTTTCTACGGCACCTTTGTTTCACATGCAATACCATCAGCTTTATACTTAGAAATTTCAGAGCTATATTATTCATCTCAGCCTTTTCCTTTTCATAACGCTTTGCAGGCAGTTACAAAAGCAGAGGAGAATGAGTGAATCACAGAAAACCTGTCAAGATCGGCTGTGTCAAATAATATATAGTTTACATAAAGAAAGCAAAGCCCATTTTTAGTACCTTCAAGACTTTTTTTGCACTGACGTTACTGTTAATTTTTTCATTTCTCTCCCTCATGTTGCAAATTTTATCATATTGCAACAAAAAATGTCTCATTCTCAAAAAAAAGAAAATGTTAAAAATTCAAAATATTGTTTTTGCAAAAAAATGTATTTAAATTGTTCATATTTTTCTACAGCTATCAAAGTGAATGTTACATGCAATTGATTACATACATACATTTAAATTTAGCACACGCTTTTACCCAAAGCATCTTAAAAATGAGAAATCACAAGAAATCTGTCATTAAATATGTGTACCTAATAATTACACAAAAGCCTAATCGATGATAGTTCTAATTTGCATCATTCTTGTACAGTCTATAATTTATGCTACTTTACAAAAAAAATGTATTTGTTCCTGCAAAGATTACTCATAACTCATTACTGCAATATGACTCTCACATGTTCTTGACAGGCTTTGAGAGATTCACCCAAACCCATAAACATCATGATCACTTCGCTGACGGAATATTAACATATTCTAGGGTTGAAAGAAGAAAACATGTTTCCTGCAATAGATCAACAATCAAACAAATAAATAGGCTCATCTCCAATCAGACTCCTGTCTGCAACCGCCTCCTCTAAACTAGATTTATATTGACTCAAAGGAGAGTCAATGGAAAGGCTGCAGACAGCAATCTTGCAATGGAGGAGGAAAAGTTTGAGCGTCCCAAAGAAAGAAGCCTATTTATTAGTGTTATTGATGAAGAGCTTGAGTTCTCTCTGCAGACTCACATCTCCCTATAGATCATAAGCTCATTCATCCTCTCACACTCCTGCTGACGCAGCAAACCCCTGATCCTCCTCAGAATGAAGTGTGTTCTGGAGTGTGCATGCAACTCTCCGCTGGGAAAACCAGGATCAATATCCCGCCGCCATCATTGTGCTGAGGCATAGGTGCAGGGTGTGCCTGCTGAGACACACACACATGGGTGTGTGTGTGTGCCATGTGTGTACTGTAGTATCCAAGTCTTTGCCGTCTGCAAGGACACCCTGTCTACGGAAAAAATGAGAATGCACCGGGAACGACTCGGGAAACACGCTCTCCGTTGAGTGTTGCATTTCAACGTGAGGTCTCTTCAAGGTGAAGGGTTTCATACAAGTTCAAGTTTCATACTTTTCTATAAGAGTGAGATTTAGACTGCAAAATATAGTCTTGATTCTGTCTTTAAGGCCCTGTTTAAACCTATTAAGATGCTTTTTGGTCAATCAGATCACAAGTGGACGACACTAAATACAGGTGTAAACGCGGTGTAAAACGTTTTGAGCTTGTCCACTTTTGACTACTTCCAGAGGTTGTTGAAAACGCATTCGACCGGATTGCTTTCGTAGTGTAAACGCTCATGTGAATGTGTTCAAACAGCCACAAAACACCGTCTGCTCTCCGTCTACTGATCTAATGAGTAAACATCACAGGAATAGGTCTAGCCAGACGGGATTTAAACTTTGTCGGCATTAAGACCCAAATTTGGTTTGAAGATGAAAAACGAACCAAGCACAATGTTCTCTCTCCATTCCTGATTCTAACACACACTCACAGCGTTCATCTTGAGACTGTCCGAGCAGAAACTAAAGCTCGAAAGATTTGAAAAAACACACATTTCCCTGCCCATAAACCCTCCCCTCGAAGAAATCAGGACAGAAGTGGTTGAAAGTGGACAAAAGAGATGGATTAAAACACCAGGTGTAAACGGGTATGTGTCTCCCTCGTCTACTTGTGATCCGACCGGTCAAAACACATCTTAATACCAGGTTAAAAACTTAAAAATTGTGAATATAAGGCATTTTGTCACATGCATTACAGGGGAGTTTATTCACAAAATGCACAATCTGTGTAGAACAGAAGCGTTTCATTTACTGAATTTTACATAATGTAATTCATTCAGTCCACAAAATTAGTCTGGTTGCACTCGAGTCTGGACACCCCATAAATCTGAGTTTCAAAAATAGTAAACAGTTTTCCCAAACACTCTTCTAACCAGCCATTGGTCAGCCAAACATTGAGCACCGCCTCGAACTCAGACCATTGGATGAGCTATATCTATATCAGACTGGTCTGGATGCTTAAACAAGCAGAAAATGTTATGAAAGCTCCACAGTGTTTACACTTCTCTGGGAAATCAACCTACAAATTACTTATTTTTAATAGTCTCTGTTTAAGTTTAGATAGAAAATGTATTAACACTGGAAACTATACAGAAATCACTTTTTATATAGCCTAAATACATTCAACCCACTGTCATTAAGACGCTTTAAGCAACTTTTGTCACACAAAACACAGTCCAGACAATCTATTCACAAGGATGCAAAGAGCAAACTCAAATCATTTTCCATATTAAAGAAACGCTCTATAAAAGGGAAACCCTGGCAATATCAGCGTTGGTTGACCAAACTATTCAAGGCCTGTAGAACAGAAGTTCTTGGACGACGTGATGCCAAAGTTAACACAGATTGTTGAGATCTGGGCAGGAATAATAGCACAGATGCCAACTCAAGACCCGCAGGAACCGAATGCCCCTTTACAACACACCAGTACAGCCTGCAGCTCTGCACAACTACTGACAACATCTCTGTATTAATAATTAAACCGCGAGACCTCTTGACACTGAGCTGTAACACATACAGGATACTTTCTTGCACTCAAATGTTTGGCTTTGTCCAACACTTTCCACGCTCACAAATTCTGTATGTATTCTCTGTACGTTCTGCAACTCTACTGGTCAAAACTTTCTCAAAGCTTCTCAATAACTATGAGGAGGATAAACTTTTCTGTTCACAAGCATGCACATGACAACTTGGGCCAAAATCAACAATGTATTTAAGTTCTTACTCCAAATCATAAGTACAGAAAGCAGATCTGGAAGTTAATTTGTGCAGTTCAGGAATTCAAAATCAGCACGTGACTAAGATCCATACAACCAGTGCACAGCTGCCTTCAGATTTATGACCACCAATGAGAAAACATCTGTTAACTATTCAAGTTTTCTGTCTAAATGTTTAATGGCTACCTATGGAGTTGTGACCAATGCATTTTCATGACCTTTCCATTTATGAGATAAGAACTGAATTTTTTTAATCAGAAACAATTTCACAGTTTTGTTTTGAGCACATTACTGAGGGGAAAACAACAACAATTTGCTCATAAATTGAACATCGCTATTGTTTTGCATTTTTTTCTCTACACAAGCTCATGCCGTAGCTAGAACCGGAGTTCTGAATGGTTCCCACTTAACAAGGAACGTTTTTAGAATATTGGCAAATATTTTGGCACGGTTCTTTCAAAAGTTGAACAAACGTTCTTCCAGAAACATTAATAGAATGTTCGTTTAAATATATCTCGTCTTTAATAACGTTCTTGAAACGTTAGCACAAAACGTTATTTGTCAGATGTTCGTTTAACGTTTTTTAAACATTTACTTAGGCTACTCCTTGTTTCAGAACGTATAGAAAACATTTAAAAGTAACGTTCCCATGTTTGCAAAATTATAAAAATGGAACATTTGCATAACCAAGAAAAACATTTTGAAAACTGGATGTTTTAAACGTTCAGAGATTTAGAAATAACGTTTTCATGACTTAAGAACGTTATCAAAACGTTCTTAGAAAAAAAATTTGTTAGCTGGTGTATCAGTTAATGATCAGCTAGAAACCATCTTAGACCTCCAACAAACCAGTTAACCACTGTCTTTACCAGTTTAAGGTGGTCAGGGTTTGTTTTCTTAGTAACTCATCAAGCAGCTGATGACCACCTTGGGCCATGCAGAAACAGAGTTGGACAAGAATAAGATTTATAATCACTATAGAAATCTCATGACTATTCCAGGCCACTAAAATGTCCATTCACAAGTTTTCCATGATCATCGGATCCCCTGTCAATCAACCCTTTGAAAAGCTTAAACATATCCATAACCATTAACTGCTAAACCACACAACCCATTATAGGCTAATTTTAAACGGTAGAACTAATAAAGGTATAGAAAGCACCATTCATCATGAATGTTTGAGTAAATAGTCAAATGATGTGTGACATTTAACATAGAGTAGCAACATGTGTGGATCCAGGCTTCAGCTTGCGCGGATTTCCAGGGAAGTTTCCAGTCCTTGCCCTCCATCCGTGCCTCTAAAGTTCTTCCTACACTCCCCGTTTACTTAGACACTGTAATGCATCGCACTGTGACAAATGAGCGTTATAACAGCCGACATGTCCTGTTGGACGGAGTTTTGATCGCGAACACACAACCGCGCGCCGAAGTTGCAACAATTTTAACAAACAACCCGTTGTGACGTAACAAACACAAATGCAAAAATCTAAAAAAACAAACACCTCAATCGGACTGATCGGAATACCGACGACACTCTTTATTCCCCGTTCTTTCCCTTCTTTCTTTCCTTCTCCAGAAAACGCGCCATGTTGAGAGCAGTGGTATTTTTCTCAAAAGCAGTCGACTTACCTTGGCTATGGCTTTTTTATATCTCATTGTCGCTTGCTGAATAAGACTGTGTATTTTGATATTCCCATCCCCACAGGGAACGACCACCCGGGTCCTTCCAAAACACACTGTCACTTTCATATTCGCCCGATATTCCCAGAGACTCCACAGGGAAGCGCGTGAAGTGTTGAACTCTTCAGGAAGAATCAGTAAGCGACGGCAACATTGTATCCATACAGGTAAAAAGCAGGATAAATCCTCATGGTGTGCTCCTCAGGTGGGACTGGACCACCTGTTCGGCGTCTGAGTGAGCTCGTGTCGCGGGTGAAGTGGCCGTGGGTTGGGCTTCGATTCTCACACACACACACACACACACACACACACACTCACTCTCTCTCTTCTTCAGTCTGACTCACAGCCCGCATGTGTAGCTACATGAGGATCTGTTTCAGGTTAATGATAACTACTCGTTAAATGCTAGTAGGGTTCCAGAGGTTACTAGCATAGGATAGCCTACTACGCTTAGTTTGGACAGGAGATTGGCCACACTCTTAAAAATAAAGATTCCAAAGGGTTGTTTTTTTTGTTTTTGTTTTTTTACAATGATCCCATAAGAGCCGTTTTTGTTTCCACAAAAAACTCAGTGATCTGATAGGAGCCATTATTTTCTTAGTGTGAATAATAATGTTCTTTGCCAGGGATGCATCAGGAACGATTCCGAGAGAAAAATAAAAGAAGTTGTGACCCAAATTGGCAACAACCCACTCGCGTTGCTTCATAAAACTGAGGTTAAACCACTGGAGTCACATGGATTACTTTAAAGGGTTAGTTCACCCAAAAATGAAAATTAAGTCATTAATTACTCACCCCCATGCTGTACCAACCCCGTAAGGCCTTCCTTCGTCTTCGGAACACAAATGAAGATATTTATGATTAAATTTGAGAGGTGCATGACTGCTACATAGGCTCCCTAAGGGAATGCTACATAGGCTCCCTAATCGCAATTCTCGCGCTCGCGCGTCGTGGAAATCTCTTGAAGTCTCGTTTCAGGCCTACAAGGAAGAAAAGGAATAGTCGAATAAAGTCGTTATTTTTGTTTGTTTTTTCGCACAAAATGTATTTTCGTCGCTTGATAAACTTATAGTTGAGCCACTGTTGCGACATGGAATATTTAAACATTTTCTTTAATGACTTTCTGGGCCGTCAAGTGTCATTCCCTTAGGGAGCCTATGTAGCAGTCATGCACCTCTCAGATTTAATCATAAATATCTTCATTTGTGTTCCGAAGACGAAGGAAGGCCTTACGGGGTTGGTACAGCATGGGGGTGAGTAATTAATGACTTAATTTTCATTTTTGGGTGAACTAACCCTTTAATGATCTCTTTAAGATGACATGTCCGGGAAAAAGAGGACGTATGGACGGTCACCCTATAGTTTAACACTTTGTAGTATTTTATATTCACACTGTAGTTGGGATAGCCCAAGTAAACATTTGCGCTACAATGTAGGCCTTTATAACACAGCATAACGTTACCTTCTTCCTGTCAGTGACTGCGACACTGGATAGATGGACCAAGCTTCAGCTGGGTCTTGAAGCCGAGCGCGTTGGTTAATATCTGAAAATATGAATAACATTCCCAAAAAGTTTTGGAAAGAACATAGGAAGTTAGGAAGAGTATCACAACCGAGTAATAAGAATTTGGATGGCTATATTGCTGTATTGGTGTCGTTAGTCGCAGATAGCGGACAAAAAAAACAGTCAACAGGGATATAAACATGGAAATAATTGGCTGAACATTTAGAAAAAAGCGGATATAATAGGCCTACTTTGTAAGAGCTTAAAGTCACGTACAACGAAAAAAAATAACGTATACAACATTACGGTAACTCACCCGTGTATCTTCTGTCAGCCTGCGGCGGTCAACCGTTGAAATTTGAATTTTAACCCAACGGGCTGCGTTGTTATAGAAACAACCCAATAAATGTTCCAAATAACCCAACAGAACGACCCAATATTTTTTACCCAGCTATTGGGTACACAAAACAACCCAACGGTGTACCTTTCTAAGGGCTTGAAAGAGTCAGTTGTGTAGCTGTCAATGGAGGGACAGAAATCTCTCAGAATTCATTAAAAAGATCTTCATTTGTGTTCCGAAGATGCACGAAAGTCTTACGGGTTTGGAACGACATGAGTAATTAATGACAGAATTTTCATTTTTGGGTGAACTAACTTATCCCTTTATGGTCCTTAATGGAACCATTGATGCCAATAGATAACCTTTATTTTCAACATCTAAAGATCCACAAGTAAATGATATAGGCTAGTCCACACTACATCCCACTGTAGTTTATCATGTCGCCTGGACATCTCCTGTCTGATGTTGAGATTACATGTTACCTTACCTGTCTGATGTTGCTGAGCTCATGTGGTTTTAAGCTTGAACATGGCAGTCATTTATGATCATTAGCGAGTCCAAGCGGCCTATGATGAAGATGGATCTGATGCTGGTCTTCATCAAGCTAGACCTCCTTGAGCCAGTAACAAACCAGATATCATAATCCAAAAAAACAGCTGTGACGTTATTTTTCCAACAGTATAACTTTCTAACATTTGCTATTCATATAAAATGACTTATTTGTTAGATTTTCATTCTAATTAAATCTTTTAAGACATAAATGTAAAACTGCATCCACATTTAGCAAAAACAGGGTTATTTCTTTCCTTTCCAGCGAAGACATTGGACAGATTCACAGCGCTTGTTTACAAGACAGATATCATGTCTTTCATACTAGTTCAAGAGACTGTGTGGTCCATCGGTCTTTAGAAAATGTTTGTTATCAGTCAAGACAAAATTTTAATACGTTTTGACAAAAATAAGTTTAAAAAAAACTTTTCTTATTATTTCTGCTTTTTATAATGCATAACGCCCCCTTGTGGTAGAAGCAGAGGCTTTGTTCTGAAGTATCTGCTCTTCTCTTCTAATGAAGATTTAATCATTTCTGAAGCATCCAGTGACTTGACATCTGTGTATCTGCAAAATGTCAGGCTTACGTAAGATGATGTATATTGTACAGAAATGTTTTGCTGATGACACACACAGATTTTGGTCGGGCTTCTCCATATGGGTCTCATTAGTGCTGAATCCTCAGCTAGGATGGAGCTGAAAGTGAATAGGCTGTTGCTGAGTGAGATTTGCTTACAAATGCTAGCAGAGAATCTGTCATCCTTCAGCTCTCTCTCTCTCTCTCTCTCTCTGCAGTCGAGCCCATAGTAAGTGGCGTACAGTAAGTGAGTAAGTACATAGTACCACGTGACCACTGCAGATTTATTTTTGAGTTAATAATGCAAGAGAAAAATACTGTATAGGCTAAGTCTGAATTCAAGTACAGCGTTCATGTTTTTTCATCTCTTATTTACGGTAATTATGACATGGTCTTCAATATTATGGAAGGCCATTAGCAGTAAAACTATTGGCATAAAGTTCTGCAGTGCTGTGATGATGAATTTATGTAGGCCAACCCGTAAGTTTGCATCGCCCTGCTTCATGGCCAATAGGATTTTACATAGTTTTTAAATTTATATCATATCAATATAACATTCCAGACCAGTGTCATTTTCAGGGAGTCAAGCCCTGCATCCAAAATCACATACTTCCCTACTATAAAGAAGGTGAAAAAAAGTATGTGACAAAAGTATGTCTGAATTCACAGTTCTCATAATAGAGAAGGCAAAAAGTACCAGGATGACCTCCTTCTCCCAGTGAGATTCTGAAGTGTGTATACGATGGACACTACTATCCCATGAGGCCACGGGAGAGGATTTATGAATGGCAGTGAAGCGACGCTGATGCTGTTAGGCAACATGATAATGACAACATGATGACTGTAGTACGTCTGGATGGATTATATATAGAACATACTTTTTTAGCGGTCGTGAAGTAATTACTTGTTCAAAATAAGTACCTACTCAAGAGATTATGAGATTTAGGACGCAGCAACTTCAGGTACGGTCAAGTCACTTTGGTCAGAGTAAGATGGTGATGTAACTTCACTACAAAAAATACAGCAATTTTTTTTTTGCCTTAGGTGTGTTCTTAACTTATTTTGTACATGTAACTTAGTTAGTTTTATTGTAAATGCAACAAATTTCCCGTCAACACAGATGTATTAGTTGCGTCCACCATATTTCCTCACTTTCACGCCCTTAACTCGGGCTCAAGGAAAATCTCTTTGCGGTGGTTCATATGCATTCAACTTATAAACAGGATCTTTCAGAAATGACTTGTAAAGATGCTAAAAATTCACCTTCAATAATTACTGATGATGAAGTCTTTCTTCTTAAAACATTTACAAAAAAGTGTGTTTTTATTTGTTTATTTGACAAGCAGCAGAATCATGTTTGTCACCTCATATTTGTTTTTGTTTTTTAATATTTTGAAAGTAAATGCAATGATCAGTATACCGGTTTTATTACAATATTTCTTTTTACTTTGATACATTAAAAAAAAGAATACACACAACAACTGCAACGTAAGAAAAAGAAAGCGTGGTTGTTTTTTTTCCGGCCGTTTTCAAACTTTTCACTTGTTTTGCTCTATGTGATGCATTTCATTTGCTCGCTTTCTCTTGTAGATTACGTCTAAAATTGTATTATCCTTTTACACTGGAGTAGCTATAGGCATTCTTCTTGTTTGGTAGACGCACTGAGCGTGGCACTGGTGATGTAAACAGCATAAAATCAGAAGGAGGAGGGCGGGGGGGTGGGGGTGTGGAGAGATGAAGTATGACTGTCCAGCTACTCAGAGGCCCTTTAACAAAGATGGAGGCACAGAGTCCCGATTCAATCCGATGGTCGAGTGCCGGAGCCAGCCAGAGCCGAAAATAAAACACATGTTAACCGTTCACGCTTTACGGCGTTTATTTTCTTTCATTAAATTAATATGGTTTTATGCGACATAGCTGTATTCATCCGCAGAGCTCTGGCTGCGCTCGATGTACTGCTTGTCGATGAGAACCTCAATGCACTTCTTGATCATGCTGATACTCGGGCTGAATCTCGCTTTGGATTGGTTGATTACCTGAAAGAATAAACACACACGAAGAAAAATTAGGCTGCTTATATTTGCAATATAAGCAGTATATATATATTGCAATATATATTGTGTATAGTATGCACATACGGTGTAATTCAAATATTCACAACTACTACATTTACCAAAAATGCACATTATAAAATGGACAGTTCCAGTCCTAGATGCTGATTGGTAACAAAAAAAAGTAGTAATGTAGTAACAGCGAAATACTGAAAACATAAATGCAGAATTAAGATTACTTGACGACAGTGATTTGAACATGCGATATATGATGATGCCATTACTACTGAAAAAAGTGATTAATTGCATGATTAAAATAAAACAGTAATAATGTCACAGTCTGTACACTTTAACTCAGGGTTATCACCGTTAACTAAGACGTTTCTGTAAAAGCTCAAATAAAAAAATTATATTAGTCGAAAAACTTAGAAATGTTGCATTGGCAATAAACTGAACTAAGTTTAAGTTGAAGCACTAAAATTATTAACTGGAAATAAATACATTTAACCTAAATAACTATTTAAAATCGAATTCATTCTTTTTATCAATTGAAAAACTAAAAAAAACACTGCTTATTTATTTTATTATTTTAGTTTTTATTATTATTTTCTCTGGAAAATACCTCCCCCCTCCCCCGCGCCCACTTTGTTGTGTTTATTTTTCTATATGGCATACTTTTTCACATAAAAAAAAAAAGTTGCATTTAAAGAGTTTGCAGTGTGTTAATGTTCTGAATCTGAACACATCATTACATTCAGATACGAGTTCTTTCAAAGTCTGATTATAAACTGATCTCTGGTAACAAGAATGTTCTTGAGAACTGATCTTGTCGTGACTGACCCAGAAACTGAGGATTTTATCTTTTTTAAGCAAAGCTTGTGAACAGATTAAAGTTGCAGACTTTATTGAAATTCATATTTCCTATAAGATAAAAAGCAAGGCAAACCTGCCGGCATCACTGTGTCCTTGATACGCAGCACGACGAATAAATGGATGTTAGCATTTCTAGATACTGGACGAGAGGATAACCTGTTATCTAATAAAGCAACAAATTGAAGGCTGAGGGCTGCTGTTTTCTGTGTGTGTGTGTGTGTGTGTGTGTGTGTGTGTGTGTGTGTGGAGACAGCTGCATTATTACACTGCAGGAATAACTGGAGCGCCAGTAGAAACTGACAGCCCATAATCAAATGCATTTCCCTGCGTTTCCCCTACATTAGCAGTCAACAGCTGAATATGTTAGTAAATGTTTTGTCATTTCCACAGCTTTGACTAAAAGCAATACTTGTTTGATCAAACCACATGAGAAACATGCAATAAGTTTAAAAACATGTGGAATATTAAAGTGGAAATGGTAAGTACAGATTTCATAACCACAACTTATTTCAAACTTCATGTGGACAAAAACATAATATGATAACATATGAATACAGTTCATATCAGGAGCTGTGGCTCGGCTTTGCCATTTACAATAAACAGTTGCTCCCCATATACCTGAATATTACTGGAATATTATATAATACAGAATATTACTGGCTGCAGATTTTGACAATAATAAACCAGAAGAAGAAGGTTCCCATGTATGGACATTTGCTACTAAAATGTGTATTCCTGTGATCAAAGCTGAATGTTCAGCATCATTACTCCAGTCTTCAGTGTCACATGATCCTTCAGAAATCACTCTAATATGAGGATCTGATGCTCAAGAAACATTTATGATTATTATCAATGTTGAGATCAATGAATGAAATCAGTTTTTGCCACTTAACATTTTTGTCGAATACTTAGAAGAAATTTTTGTAACATAATAAAAGTCTTGATTTAATGCATCCTTACAGAATAAAATTATTTATTTTAAAAAAAAAATCTTACTGACCCCAAATCTTTGAAGAGTAGTGTAAAATGTAGAATACATTTGTCAGTAAACATCATGCTAATGTTTGCTTTACTCAATTTAATTTATGCTCAAATCTGCCCGTTCAGGATGGTGTTCAGGACTGATTGAAAATGAGAGTTTGGGGTGAAAATGTGCTCAATTACCATGAAAATAATGAAAATAAATAACAGATCTTACTGGTCCTAAAACGGGCTTCATTTTCTTGATGAAAAATCCAATTATTATATCTTTATCATTGGATTCTGAGGTGAAATATGACATGAAGGTTATGATCTATTATACCATTCCCTCTTTATTCACTGTTCAAAAGAGATAAACAATGTACAGCTTGTCTACGGTGTGTGTGTGTGTGTGTGTGTGTGTGTGTGCGTGTGTGTGTGTGTGTGTGTGTGTGTGTGTGTGTGTGTGTGTGTGTGTGTGTGTGTGTGTGTGTGTGTGTGTGTGTGTGTGTGTGTGTGATAAAACCAGTATACATTACAGTGGTCTTGTGTAACAGCCTGTGTTGGCGGACTCTCTCTCTTCAGACGTGTTCTGACAGCAGTCTATGACAAAGTCTCCCATTCCTGAGATTTCACAGCGCTCTTATCTGCATCTACAGTCTGACCTCTGCGTCAGGAACGCACTATATACCGCACACCTTCAAGACTTCCTTTCGGTTCATATTGAGGCACAAGTGAAGATTATACACTGAAACATTGCAGTTTTAGCAGACGCGAGTCATCTCACCTCCTGTATGAGGGCGTTGTGTCTCAAGATTTTCCTGGCTTTCATAATCCTCACTATAGCAGCCTGTAAATACATTTTCCTGTCTTCATCCACGGCACTCCTCGTCTGTTCCAGTTCCTGCCGCACACAGAGGACGTAACAGGGTTTATTTGACTAGATATTGTGACCTCAGAAGAGCTCAAAAGCGTATTTCAACATGGAAAGAGCAGAAAATTGCAGACTAAGGATGCTCAGATGAAAGACCATGTACAGGTCTCGACATTAACGCTTGTCCAGGACAAGTGGATTTTTTGAAGGGGCAATGAAAGAAGTATTTGTGAAATCCAGTTTAGTTTAAAGGATAATGTGTTTGATATGATATTTTGAAATCTAGTTATGTTTAGTTTCTCTTTGATGTCACATTCATTTGATTGTTAAAGCTGATTTAAGATGTATGATTTAAGATTTGCAAATGTGTTTGTATTCTATTACTTGCTTCTATTTTGTTTATGGGTTTTAGCAAGCAACAATTACCATCACTACCATCTGAGATATGTCTACTCCTATATGTCAAATCGAATAAAATGGGAAAAGTAACTGATTACTGAATGAGTTACTTTTAATGGACCCACCGTTCCAGTAGCAACAGCTAAATCAGCCTAATATTCCTGCACATTTTTTCCAAGTAGGGTGTATTTGTATTGAGAATTTCCACCACAATATATAACAAGATCAACCTCTAACATCTGCTCAACATGAGACTGTACCTGTGGTGTGTCCTTCTGCATTGACGTTGTGATCTTGAACTTTGTTCTTTTACTAGTGAAACTCATAATTAGGGAAAAGGTGGATTCTGCCTCAATTTCCTCCTGGAGGGAAAAAGAAAGTGGGAGTTTAGTTATAATCAATCAATTAACACTTTGATTAAAGTTCCCCAGTTATACTTGTTTGGGGGCGGCAGTGGCTCAGTGGTTCATGTAGGTTGTCTACAAACCGGAAGGTTGGTGGTTCAATCCCCGGTTCCACCTGACCAAGTGTCGAGGTGTCCATGAGCAAGACACCTAACCCCAGCTGTGTGTGTGTGTATGTGTGTGTGTGTGTGTGTGTGTGTGAGACACCTAACCCCAGCTGCTCCCGACGAGCTGGATGGTGCTTTGCACGGCTGACACCGCCGTCGCTGTATGAATGAGTGTATGAATGGGTGAATGTGAGGCAAATTGTAAAGCGCTTTGGTGGCCATTGGGTCTGTGAAAGCGCTATATAAATGCAGTCCATTTACCATTTACCATTTGTTTGGGATATCACCTTGCATGGAGTGTGTAATACAGCTGTGTATGAATGTAAAAGGTCTGCAAAGATCAAAGTGCAGATAACGGAGTTATTGTCTCAATTCTGAACAGCCTGGAACGAGTCGTCAATAATCCCAAACTTACTTTCTGTCGATCCGACGTAGGTTTGTAAATGATTTGCATTATGCCAGGCTATGGCCTTCATTGACTGCCTGTGAACAATGGGTCTACTTTGACCCACAAACACTGTAGTTGTAGCTGGGACTGGAAGAGTTCGGTTCGGGTCATGTAAAGAAGACGCTGTTTTCTGCTGCAAAAGCAAATCCACTTTGATGCACTTATAAAGGAGGAGGACTTGAAATGATACGGTAAAACCAACACCATTTTTACTGTTCGTAGCATTGTGTATCAAGTGCTGAGAAAGACCCAGAGATGAAATTTAGATATGGTAATGAGTGTTTCGTTTTCGACACATTCTGTAAGTGACCAATCACAACAGACTGGGCCATCTGACCAATCAGAGCAGAGCAGGCTCTCGGAAAGGCGGGGTTTAGAGAGACTGAATCCTGTATACACTCACCTAAAGGATTATTAGGAACACCATACTAATACTGTGTTTGACCCCCTTTCGCCTTTAGAACTGCCTTAATTCTACGTGGCATTGATTCAACAAGGTGCCGAAAGCATTCTTTAGAAATGTTGGCCCATATTGATAGGATAGCATCTTGCAGTTGATGGAGATTTGTGGGATGCACATCCAGGGCACGAAGCTCCCGTTCCACCACATACCAAAGATGCTCTATTGGGTTGAGATCTGGTGACTGTGGGGGCCATTTTAGTACAGTGAACTCATTGTCATGTTCAAGAAACCAATTTGAAATGATTCGAGCTTTGTGACATGGTGCATTATCCTGCTGGAAGTAGCCATCAGAGGATGGGTACATGGTGGCCATAAAGGGATGGACATGGTCAGAAACAATGCTCAGGTAGGCCGTGGCATTTAAACAATGCCCAATTGGCACTAAGGGGCCTAAAGTGTGCCAAGAAAACATCCCCCACACCATTACACCACCACCACCAGCCTGCACAGTGGTAACAAGGCATGATGGATCCATGTTCTCATTCTGTTTATGCCAAATTCTGACTCTACCATCTGAATGTCTCAACAGAAATCGAGACTCATCAGACCAGACAACATTTTCCAGTCTTCAACTGTCCAATTTTGGTGAGCTCTTGCAAATTGTAGCCTCTTTTTCCTATTTGTAGTGAAGATGAGTGGTACCCGGTGGGGTCTTCTGCTGTTGTAGCCCATCCGCCTCAAGGTTGTGCGTGTTGTGGCTTCACAAATGCTTTGCTGCATACCTCGGTTGTAACGAGTGGTTATTTCAGTCAAAGTTGCTCTTCTATCAGCTTGAATCAGTCGGCCCATTCTCCTCTGACCTCTAGCATCAACAAGGCATTTTCGCCCACAGGACTGCCGCATACTGGATGTTTTTCCCTTTTCACACCATTCTTTGTAAACCCTAGAAATGGTTGTGCGTGAAAATCCCAGTAACTGAGCAGATTGTGAAATACTCAGACCGGCCCGTCTGGCACCAACAACCATGCCACGCTCAAAATTGCTTAAATCACCTTTCTTTCCCATTCTGACATTCAGTTTGGAGTTCAGGAGATTGTCTTGACCAGGACCACACCCCTAAATGCATTGAAGCAACTGCCATGTGATTGGTTGATTAGATAATTTCATTAATGAGAAATTGAACAGGTGTTCCTAATAATCCTTTAGGTGAGTGTATATACAGACACTGTGTATATTATGAGAAAATGCAACTGAAATTTGACGTCTCGGCCATGATCTGACACAACACATCATACCACCTCTGTATCCTTTCTGAACATTTGTATTGAAATATCGTACATAACATGGGTTGCTCTGCTATAAACTGCACTGACCGACACTGTAGAAGGACTTAGCTCCTTTTTTTCCCGGAAAAGTGACACTCTACTACTATTTCACGTAGTTAGCACTATTTAGCATCAGTGTTTGTGGGCAGTGGCACTGCAACAGTTAGCATTAAATCGCCTCAGATAAGTTAGCGTCCAAGGTACTTAACCTATGGTTATAACTGACATTTTACCCATATATGGATTGGCCAGAAGGTGGGCGGGGTTAGGATTTCCAAAGATTTTCAAAGATGGCGCCGCCCATAAACGGCCTCAAAACCGTTCTTCAGAAAGTCTATAGGTCACAGACGCTTTGTCAATTTTTTTTTACAGTCTATGCTTACTTTCTCAGAGTCGTGGCTGATCATCTTGACGTCCAGCAGAGATTTAATGGTCTTCTGGAGCTCCTTCTCGTTCATCTGCGTGCTGTCCTGCAGTTCTTTATAGCTCACGGTCTCGCTGTTATTGAACGCCAGCAACACGGCCATCTGATAGGTGGTCACCACCGCCACATACGGCTTGGACAGATAATTCATCTTTACCTCACCTGAGAGAAACAAGTTGGTTGAGAGGAACAATATGCACTTATACTATATCCAATCTGTACTCAACCGTGTAGTGTATGAATTTTATAAGGTTATTTAGTCATTCGGCATCAGTCTGATCCCTCCCCCTCCACTACTTCAGGAAAGCTGTGACAGTGCATGTTTTCGGTTAATTAAAGGGATTCTTCACCTCTGGAAAGATGAATGTGTATTTAAAATGGGTCATTTATGTAGAAGAAATGTGAAATTATTTTTGAATTTGGAGCTTTCTAGACTGAGAAAATGTATTTTTGGCTTATGTGGATGAAAGACAACAACTCCCAGAATGCACTTGCTTCGCTGCCCTAGGAGGCCACGCCTACCGGTAACGGAGCGCAGTAGTTCAACAACGATTCGGCTTTTGCGTTCTACAGTCGCCATTCATCATGTTTACTGTGGCGAGCAGGACGAGTGAGGGCCGCGGGAGAACGGCGCGAGGCCGGTGGCGTGATTACCGATGAGCGACACATGTGAGACGCACCGGTCTCGTATCTCTCACGGAGGAGCGGGAATTTTCTTAGCAATGTTAAAACGCACATCAACCGATCACTTGTTTAGCGTTCATGTAAACACTACATTCAGATTCACCAATCGGAATGAATTCAGTTAGATTGAAACAAAAGGTGTGCATGTAAACAATGAATGGCGACTGCAGAAAGCAAAGGCTGAATCCCGGACATCGACGGCCGGACATGTCCGGGAAAAAGAGGATGGTAACCCCTACTACTCAGCTTTCTCCACAGAACAAGAGCCTGCTAGCTTAGCTTCCAAAAAATATGTCTGACACTGTGTGTGCATTCAGTGAGTGAGATCCCAGCCTCTATGGGCGGGTTGAGCACATGCGGGACAGACCCTACTACTGGCTGTAGTCTTTAGCCTCTGGACAACAAAATCCTCAGATGACGCAAAATGACGATTTTTGCGTCATCGGAGGATTTTTTCCAGACAAAAAATACATAAATCTCTCGTCTCAGGGGGATATGAGGGTGGAAAGCACGGTAATTTGAAAATACTACAGGTTTTCTACTAATACAAAGCTTAATGCTACATCCTGAAGTATCCGTTTAAGTGTATCATCCGGGTATTTAAAGTGCATTTTTTTCTTGTGAACGCGCCATTTATAATACCAAACGACACAAAATAGTACACAAATTAGGACGCACCTTTAAACTTATAAACTAAATTGAAAATTAGATGTGCTTCCTTGACAACTAACTGAAATAAAATACGCTTAAATTTAAGTAAATTACAACAACTAAAGCTGAAATAATAAATAAACAAATTTTTATTTAAAAATTTCAAAACGACAGAAGCACCTAAAATTAATAAAACTTTAAGTAAAATTAAAATTAAAAAACTAAAATTAAAATATAAAAATAAAGCTAATTCAGAACATTAATACATAATATCCTACTATATAAATAACACTAGAGAGAACTGCAGAGATGTGATGTAGGCCACTCTCAAGAAGCTCAAATATAAAATTAAGTTTCGATTTGTTTAACTTGTTTTGGTCATCACATATTTTCCATATTTGAATGTGTGTTATTTCATGAACTTTACTATTATTTTAAAATGTTCTAAAATGTGGCAAATAGTAATAATAATGAATTAGTAAGTGTGTTGAAACTTTTGTCTGGTACTGTACGTGAGGGTTAAATTCCTGCACACTTATAAGAGCGAGTCCTAGAAGTGTGACTGTATCTCGTGGTGTTGACGGATTACTCGGGATATTTTGTCACAGCTCAGTGTGATAATCTGACTCTTGGCAGGGATTTGCTGTGGTTGTGTAGAAATACCAGGTGCGGCCAATCAGGCTTCAACAGCACCAGCCAACAAACAGTAGATGTGTTCGAAATCGCCCCTATTCCCTACATTACTCCACTTTAAGTAGTGAATAAAAACAAGTGCGCTGGAAGGGATGCCACTTTTGCATAGTTTGTGCTTGCTGTTTAACAACCATTTGAAACTTACCAGATTGGCAGCTCCAACAGTAATGAAAAGACTTATCTTAAACTCAGTCATGGAAACTAGCATGTATTAATAATTAATTAAAAAGGAAATTACACAGTAGCCACGTTGGACCAGCGGTTTGAAAAGTGCGAGCGCCATCTTCAGGACAGACGTGGAAATTCATTCAGCAGCATTATGGGTATTCTCTAACTATCCGTTAAGTGTACATCAGTTGTACACTCGTTATTGTGGTGCATTGTGGGATTGATTTAAGGGTATGGGGTGATTTCCAATATAAATATAAAAGTTTGATATAATACATCTGTTGATTCTACACATTAATTTAGTATAAATAAATGTAAATATATATATATATTTTAATTATTAATATAATTACTTCATTAACTGGGGGCTTTTCTCAACTAATATTCATATATGTAAATAATTACAATTAATTAATCAGCATAATATCTTTAAATGTTTGGGGTCAGTAAGATTTTATTTTTAAGAAATTAATACTTTTATTCGGTTTTGCCATCACAGGAATCAATTCAATTTGATTAAATATATATTACAATGGAAACACAGCATTTTAAATTGTAATAATATTTCAATTGTAACATGCAAGGTCAAGTAAACGCAGCCTGAGTTAAAAAAAGGTTAATGCTGGACTTTACCTGTGCAGAGATAATGTAGCCAGGTCAACTTCCTTCCGCTGAAGTGCTGGTTATAAAACAACTCGAACTGCAGAAGAAAGAAATCCGTTAAATCAGCGTCATCTACTTTTATAATGAAATGAAAGAGGATTTCACATGTTCATCTCTCAGTACATGCAGGAAGCTCAAGTTCTTGCCCCTAATGATGATGCGTACGGTTTAGGGCATGTTGACACGGCAGCTTACCATTTGTACACTTTTCTCCAGCTCCTGTGGGATGGCAAACGTGGAAGAGGGAACGTGTGTGAGCGGCCACGCACCTGCCTGAAACACACCGACAATACGCATATTCAACATTACCGCAGCAGTATTTATTATATATGATTTATCTGTGCACATCATTCTTCTTTTATTCATGTTCCTGGTAATCTTGAATCAGAATTATAACTCTTCTCTGATGATGTGGGCGGGGCAACCTGTCACTCACATGAGATCAGCCAATAGCAAACCACAACCATCCAATCAATTCCCCACCCTCATTTGTACTTGTTCCAGAAGCCGTTTCACTCGGATATACGTCACAATAGGGAAGAAAAGACTAGCGCAATTTCTGTTTCATGCTGATTTTATAGTCATAATTTAGTGTGTTTTATGACCCTTATAATTAAATAGGCTGTTTTTGCAACTGCATGTTTAAGACTTTTATATGTAAATGACCTCTGTTACGATTGACTAATCATTTTGCGAGTAGGAATATTCCCCACGAGCAACGTCAATGCTCTCATGTTTGCGCGAATCATTTCACACACCAGACTGCTTTATAAACGAGGATCAGTATAAAGCTGGTTTTGCTAAGAAGCTGCTCATGAAAAAAGGATCGGTACCAGATATTCGTGTTCCTGCTGAACCTCCAGAAGAACTGAAGTGAGTGTAACGTTTTATTAAACTTTATATTAATATTTATATGAATCTTTGCAAATCGCTTGCACGCTTCACAATGAATGCGTCTAAGGTTTACACTCAGGGTACATTACGGCATGTTTTCTATGTATGACGTTCTCAATATAATTCATAACCCCACGTTTATACTGAACAACGCGTTATGGTTATTGTGTTATTGTGTTCAAACGGTGTACGCACAGAACAGAGAGGCGGGGTCAGCAAAGCTCATTATCATTTAAAGTCATATGCACTGAAACGCCGTGCTGAAAACAGAGCTGTTTTTGACCAGGTAAAATAAGTGTTTTCTTACAATACTAATGAGAATTTTTAATTAAAGTATATTACAAACTTTTAATTTAGACCCTAAAGAATCATATTAGCTTGTTTAAAAAATCGCATTATAAGACCCCTTTAATGTATTTTTTAAACTGAATTTATTTGGTAACTTCATTATTTTTATCACTTAATAATTACTTATTCAATTATTGATATAATTCTTTTTGGGGTGTGGGGGCATTTGTAATTAATTAATTAATTAATTAATTTAATAACATTAATTTAAATTTGCCCATAATATTAGGGCTGTTAATGGCTTTAAAGTTTTTACAACTTTGCTTCTGGATTTTATCACCTGTTATATTGTCAACCTGATGAAAACCGCAAGTCTGATCACTTAGATAAGTAATAGACACACTTATCATCCAGACGCACGATGTGAGGTAACATTCATGCCTGTAGCATCAAGTTGCAGGATTAAGTTTAAAGGCCCGTTCACACCAAGGACGATAACTATGATGATAAAAATCATTTGAAATATAAAAGAACAACTAAACTGATAACACCACAGAAAAATGATACAGTTGGAATCACTTTCAGAACGATTTTTTCCAGGTGATGAACAATAAAAACGATGAGAGCCAATCAGAATCCACAAGAGCTCAAGCATTTAAAGCGGCAGGAGACAAACTACAGTGTGTAGCTGTTATAATAAACAGAGCGATACTCCACAGGTGAAGATGCTAATATAGTTATCGTTACAGTCATCTACCAATACGCTGATAACTCACAAAAATCAGCTTATTGAAATAACCTGTTGTCTGCGTTTACATGCAAATGAATGCAAGTAAACCGCGTTTACAAGACTTTATTAATAAATCAGGTTATTATTTCCTAGAAGTCATCAAAATGTAATATTTAGCGTATCTGACTAGTATTTCATTTGTTCTGTCGGTTGTGATGTTAAATAAAGCGTTATGAACTGAAGAAGAGTATTGCAACATGTCAGCGGCTCATATGTTCTCCTCTCATGCAGTTACAGATGCAGCACTTTGACTGTATACGACTTCCTCTTCTGCACTTTTATCATTTATAGACTCTAGAAAGAGTCTGAGTTTGCGATATATATTTCCTCCTCTCTTACTGCGAAACACTCGCTCTGTCTGGATGCGCTTGAACGCACAGTAAGGAGGCGTTCCTGTCACACATCACACATGCACACTTCAATAAGAGACAGAAATCTGGTTAACGCGTTTACATGCAGGAATGTGCAGTCTAGATGTGATGATCGGTTTATGCTTCAGCTGTTTATGACTTTACTCAGATGAAGGAGAGAGGGTTAACGTGTTTACATGATCACGTGCATTATCGGCTTATTAAAGCTACACTGTGTAACTTTTTTAGTTTATTCTTAGCTAAAAACACTTAGTTCTTTCAAAAATATATGTGCTCATTAATGTATATTTACTTCGTTCAAGTAATAAAGTATTCTCGTGAGTGTATAATATGCCATTGAAAATACATACAGGTAAGGGGTTCTAATGTCGGTCGCCATGTTGCCCCTCCATCTTGAAAGTACATTAGCCAAAGAGGGACATACCCGTTAATTCAAGCTTCGCCTTTCGCGTTTTAACGCTCGATGGCACCGTGTCGAATGTGAAGAGGGGGATTGCTTGAGACTGATATATAAAAACCTGAACGCCAAGGAAGCGAAAAAGAGTTAAAAGTTAAAAAATAAAAGTTACTTTACTAAGATTAGCTTGCATTCGTCTGGGAACCTGATAACTGATGTTAGCAATGAAATGGTAAAAAAATTACGAAAACATAAAACTATTATTCATTTTACATAGATGTCATAACCTATATGTTACCTGATTAATTAAATTACTGAAAATTATAATAGTTTTCTAAAATAACCTCATCACTTGAAGGAACACTCATGGACGAGGTCGAACTGGAAGCCATGTTAATCTTGGACTACATTGGCCACCGTAGGAGTTAAAACGAAATCGGAATTGAGAGGAAAAGAAACTAATATTCACTGGATGGCCATATACCTTTTCACCGCTAGATGGGGGTAAAAATCACACAGTGTAGCTTTAAGCTTAATCGGGTGAAGAACGTGCATGTAAACGGGTACTGGAAGCTCTTTGATGCTGTAAATATTCAAGGTGTAAAGTTATTGCTTTTAACTTTTAGAGATGATTCAATGCTTCTAACATCTAGTGTGAACATGCCCGATGGGTAATCTCTTGGGATTTTTTTTTCCACCTCTGTGATACTGCCCACAAAAAACATCGGATTAGGAACGTGCATGTAAAAGCACTCATTGTTTGTATGAACAAGTATGAACACAGTAATAATATTCTCTCTCACCTGTAATACGTAGATCTGGAAGCTGATGCCCAGGTCCACTACAGTCTCCTGGGTTTTGATAAAGTTGTTGAATTTGTTGTTGAGGTCGGTGCTGACGCTCATATCAGTGTACATTCTGTGCAGTTTGCTTGTGAATTCATATCCACACGCTTGCTGCAAGGCAAAGAGAGGGAACAATGAAAGGTCTGCTCACTTTAATCACACGCAACCCTTCCTCAGTCTCATCCGTGGTTCTGCATAATGACCAAGCGGAGGCCAAGACTCGGTTACAGAGGCACGTCTGTGAACCTTTACACACTTTTCAAGAAAGACGGCAGTGTGTGAGACTTTCTGTACCTTCAGTTTGTTGATCATGGCTTCCTCGGAGTCCATGGATAATGACAGTCCGTGTATTAACCTCTTTGCAAGCATCCTGGCATAAAACTAATAATAAATGACAATTAAAAAGAGAGAGAAAAAAAATCAGTGAGTGCTAAACACAGACACAAAATGAAAGAAACTATATCAAACCAGTTCAGTCCCCAATGAACACTTTCATGATTTAACATTTAAAATGTTTATTTGCTAGCATGTTTGTTAACATTTAAGCATATTGCTAGCACAGCAACACTAGCATGTTTTAATACATTTTGTTACAACGTTTTAGCACATTGATAGCATTTTCCTAACATGTTTTAACATTTTCATATCATGTGGTAACATGTTTAACACTATGTTGATAACGTGCTGTTTTCTAACATGTAAACATGCTGCAATATGTTTTAACACATTGCTAGCACAATTCTAGCATGTTTTAACATGTTGCTAACATGTTTAACAAATTGCTAACATGTTTTAACACATTCATAACAAATGTGTTCAAGCCATGTCGGAATAAATGTAATTACATGATTTCAAAGAATCGTCCAGTAATTACAACATGGCATGAACGCAGCTCATGTTTCTCACGTTTTAGCATTTTTTTGTTAGCATATTATAACATGTTAGCATGCTACTAGCATCTTTTAAAACATTCCTAACACAACAATGCTATTTGAACACACTGTTAAAGTTTAACATGTTACTAAAACGTACTCTTTTTTTTTTTTTTTTTACATTTTGCTGTTTTAACGTTATCGTGCTGCTATCATGTTTTAACATGTCCATAGTATGTGCTAACACGTTTTAACATGTTGAATACATATTTTAACATAGTGCTAACATGTTCACACATCACAAGTTAACATGCTTTAACATGGTAACATGCTGCTAGCATGTTTTAACATATTGCTAACATGTTCATAACATGTTTCTCACATGTGAACATTTTTGCTAGCATGTTTAAACACATAGCTAACACAACAATTCTAGCACATTGTTAAAACATGCTGGCATGGGATGGGACATATCAAAATGTTTGACCAATAGTTTTTAGCTGACATCGCAGACTATGATTTGCAACTTAGACATTCTTGTTGTAGAGAATTTCAATGGACAAAAATAAATGTTTTAGATTTTTGGTTCATTTTCCCAATAGAAAAATACTTTTCCTAAAATTTCTGAAGTTTTTTTTAAATATATATATATATATATATATATATATACACTCACCTAAAGGATTATTAGGAACACCATACTAATACTGTGTTTGACCCCCTTTCGCCTTCAGAACTGCCTTAATTCTACGTGGCATTGATTCAACAAGGTGCCGAAAGCATTCTTTAGAAATGTTGGCCCATATTGATAGGATAGCATCTTGCAGTGGATGGAGATTTGTGGGATGCACATCCAGGGCACGAAGCTCCCGTTCCACCACATCCCAAAGATGCTCTATTGGGTTGAGATCTGGTGACTGTGGGGGCCATTTTAGTACAGTGAACTCATTGTCATGTTCAAGAAACCAATTTGAAATGATTCGAGCTTTGTGACATGGTGCATTATCCTGCTGGAAGTAGCCATCAGAGGATGGGTACATGGTGGCCATAAAGGGATGGACATGGTCAGAAACAATGCTCAGGTAGGCCGTGGCATTTAAATGATGCCCAATTGGCACTAAGAGGCCTAAAGTGTGCCAAGAAAACATCCTCCACACCATTACACCACCACCACCAGCCTGCACAGTGGTAACAAGGCATGATGGATCCATGTTCTCATTCTGTTTACGCCAAATTCTGACTCTACCATCTGAATGTCTCAACAGAAATCGAGACTCATCAGACCAGGCAACATTTTTCCAGTGTTCAACTGTCCAATTTTGGTGAGCTCTTGCAAATTGTCGCCTCTTTTTCCTATTTGTAGTGGAGATGAGTGGTACCCGGTGGGGTCTTCTGCTGTTGTAGCCCATCCGCCTCAAGGTTGTGCGTGTTGTGGCTTCACAAATGCTTTGCTGCATACCTCGGTTGTAACGAGTGGTTATTTCAGTCAAAGTTGCTCTTCTATCAGCTTGAATCAGTCGGCCCATTCTCCTCTGACCTCTAGCATCAACAAGGCATTTTCACCCACAGAACTGCCGCATACTGGATGTTTTTCCCTTTTCACACCATTCTTTGTAAACCCTAGAAATGGTTGTGCGTGAAAATCCCAGTAACTGAGCAGATTGTGAAATACTCAGACCGGCCCGTCTGGCATCAACAACCATGCCACGCTCAAAATTGCTTAAATCACCTTTCTTTCCCATTCTGACATTCAGTTTGGAGTTCAGGAGATTGTCTTGACCAGGACCACACCCCTAAATGCATTGAAGCAACTGCCATGTGATTGGTTGATTAGATAATTGCATTAATGAGAAATTGAACAGGTGTTCCTAATAATCCTTTAGGTGAGTGTATATATATATATATATATCCCTCTACTGCACGCATTATTATGCACTGATGGAAAAAAATTTTACAGTGTTTTTATATATATAAAATGGACTCAAATTAACATTTCTTTTTTTTTTTTTTCTTTTTTTTTTTTTCTGGGGTACTTTTGGGTGCGTTGCCATATGGCAACATTGTGCAACAATGGAACAGTTTTCTCCCAAAATGACATGAAATTCATAGATGATTACAGACCTGTCTTATAGAAATTAAAATTGTTTTTACTATTTAAAATGTTTTCAAGAGCTTTGTATACAAAATATGAAACTAATTTTCAAAGTATTATTTCAACATTTACAAAACATCTGGCGCAAACTGCCAGAACTGTTCAAGTGAAACTACTCAATATGAAACGATTATTTCAAGAACATTTACAAAACATCTGACGCAAACTCATAAGAACTGTTCAAGTGAAACTACTCAATGTGAAACGCCTTGAAGCAGTTCCTTTTCCACCCCAGGAGGTGCAGGTGCCTACCCCTGAACTTCAACTTCAAATGAAATATAAGAAAAAATTGTTACTGCTGCCATCAAGTGTAGGATGATAGAACATGCATGTGTGTGTGTGTGTGTGTGTGTGTGTGTGTGTGCGTGCGTGTGTGCGTGCGTGCGTGTGTGCGTGTGTGCGTGTGTGTGTGTGTGTGTGTGTGTGTGTGTGTGTGTGTGTGTGTGTGTGTGCATCTGCATGGGGACTGCACAGCGACTTGTGTATGTGGTTATTTTTTGTTCACCATACAGATTTTGCAATGACAAAACCTTCAAATTCTTGATATACTTTACACCTTTCCCAACATCAGCTCAACACTGTGCACTGTGCATTTTCTGAACAAAATTTGCGTATATATATTTTACTTTTATACTTTACTTTTACTTTACTTTATAAATATATAGTGCATCCATACAAAGCTACTCTGCATTAGCATGGGCAAAATATTGTTCCATTACTGCACAATGTTGCCATATGGCAACATACCTTTTTTATTGAATAAAAAGGTAATAGTAGTATCAAAACAATGTGACAATGATTGAAAAAAGATTAGAATTTACCCCAGATGCTTGACATATTTTTTAAATTCTGAAGAAATATGAAAAATTGAGGAAAATCTTCACATATTCACGAGCACTTCTTCAGCAACTGGAGTCATCAAAAGTGTGTGAAGAAATGACAGTTTAAGGGTGTGTGTAGTGTGATGTGATGTCATCAAAGCATATCATTGGGTACCACCAGGTTCTACCATGAATTTAAGATTAAAATGAGCTTATGTTTATTTTCAAATTTCAAGAAATGTCCAAAGAAAGGGTATGTTGCCATATGGCAACACCGTGCAGTAGAGGGATATATATATATATATATATATATATATATATATATATATATATATATATATAAAAAGGGTTATTTTGTCAACTTTTAATTTAAATGCAAGCAACACAGGTTCAAATCCAGCTCGCAACATTTTCCATATCCTGTTTCCCCATTTTCTTCTTTGCATCATTTCCTGTTCTCTTTAAATCAAGTCATGGCCTCACCTTCTGAAACACATCTTTGTCATCAATGTATTTGAAGACCGTGATGAAGCTGGTCAGTTTGTCCTCAACTTCATTCTCCGTCATTCCTTTTGCAGATTTCTTCAACAGGTTGTCACAGTACTTGGCCAGCTGAAAGGGAGAGGGAGGAAAGGGAGTGTTAATGTTCAGTCAGTGTGTGTTCATTAGGTTTGTAAGAGTTTATTTAGTCATCTTGATCTAACATTGGCAGGATAAACAGTGATTACGCACCAGCTCAGGTGCTTTGCAGATGGATTTGGGCTCTCTGAAGTTCACTACTGAAGTCAAGGCCTGGAAGGGAAATGAGCAATAAAAGCACAAACCACAAAATCCAGTGTTTGGAAACACTCACATGAACCCGAGGCCAACGCTTTCTGAATCCCAGATACCCCCTACTGGACTAAAGCGAGAGTGTTTGCAGAGTTTGAACTGTAAAATTAATTTTCTGGATAAAATGTGAGTGATGCTCTTCTGTGTTTAATTCTCAGCCATGATGCTGTAGTGTTGCTGAGGCGTGTTTTAGAGTGGACGTGTGTGTTTTAAGTATATGTTCATTTCAATAACTGCATTTGTATTATTTCAAAGTATTGAATTTTGTACTATCATTACATTACGTTATTGCATTACATAACATTATAATGTATATTAATATATTATATCATATAATAATTTTCATAATTGCATTTGTATTGTTTCATTATTATTTCTAAGTATTGAGTTTTTACTATTCTTATGTTATGTTATTACATCATAACTTATTATATTATATATTAATCTCCATAATTGCATTGGTATTATTTCTAAGTATTGATGTTTTTGCTATTATTATACTACATTACATTAAATTACTATACAATCTCCATAATTGCATTTGTATTATTTCTAAGTACTGATATTTTTAGTATCATTATGTTAGGTTATTACATCATAATTTATTATATTATGTATTAATCTCCATCATTTTATTTGTATTATTTCCAAGTATTGATGTTTTTACTATCATTATGTTATGTTATTACATCATAACTTATTATAATATATATTAATCTCCATAATTGCATTGGTATTATTTCTAAGTATTGATGTTTTTACTATCATTATGTTAGGTTATTATATTATAATTTATCATATTATATATCAGTTTCCATAATTGCATTGTATTATTTCAAAATATTAATGTTTTTACTATTATTATACTACATTACATTCAATTACTATACAATCTCCATAATTGCATTTGTATTAATTCTAAGTATTGATATTTTTACTATCATTATGGTATGGTATTACATCATAATTTATTATATTATGTATTAATCTCCATAATTGCATTAGTATTATTTCTAAGTAGTATTGATGTTTTTACTATCATTATGTTATTTATTAAATTGGTAACACTTTATTTTAAAGTTTTATCCACGTTACACGTTACATGTACTTACTATAGTAATAACAGTAAATTATGCATAATTACAAGCAACCACCTCTAAACCAAACCCTACCCATAATGCTGTTAATAAATATTACTCAGTACTTTTTTGTATGATTACACTGTAATAAGGGCACCTTAAAATAAAGTGTAGCTTTTAGATTACATTATACTGTGTAAATATTTCAAAGTATTGATGTTTTTACTATCAATAATGAGTGTCTAAATCTTTGCCTGTTACTGTATAGACACTTGTAAATCATTTGTAAACTGTGTTGAAATGTAAGTGTACCTTATCAAGGGCACTCATGAAGTGTTGGTCCCCATTCAACACTGTGTTAATCAACTGGACAAATTTACTATGAACCTCTAACACTGACTCCACAAACTGGGTTGGCATCTGCAAGACAAAGATCAGAGAGCACCGCAATTAATGCTATATACAAATAATTCTGCATATAAACCGGTTTTAATCACATATAGCTACCGAGCACTTTCAGACTCTAGTGTTGAAGAATGTTCAACTTTGGGTAAAAACGCAGCACTCATCACTGTCACTTTTTACCCAACCGTCCAATCACAGTGGAGGAGGGGCGGGGTTAATACCACACCGACCAACCGCCACATTCTGCTTGTATAACGTCAACAGACGACAACAACAAGCATAATACCGGAACAAAATAATTTAAAACAAAAGCCAGAGAAAAGACGTTACATTGTATCAACATTTTTATATAGAATCAACACAGAAACAAAATATGTGTGAAATGAGATACTAGGATATTATAATTTTTTTTAACATTTTGCTGTTTTAACGTTATCGTGCTGCTATCATGTTTTAACATGTCCATAGTATGTGCTAAGACGTTTTAACATGTTGATTACATATTTTAACAGTGCCCAACATGCTCTCACATTTCTAACTTCTTGTTGAAGTTAACATGCTTTAAAGGGTTAGTTCACCCAAAAATGAAAATTAAGTCATTAATTACTCACCCCCATGCTGTACCAACCCCGTAAGACCTTCGTTCGTCTTCGGGACACAAATGAAGATCTTTATGATTAAATCTGAGAGGTGCATGACTGCTACATAGGCTCCCTAAGGGAATGAATCCTGACGGCCAAGAAAGTCATTAAAGAAAATGTTTAAATATTCCATGTCACAACAGTGGCTCAACTATAAGTTTATCAAGCGACGAGAATACTTTTTGTGCGAAAAAACAAACAAAAATAACGACTTTATTCGACTATTCCCTTTCTTCCTTGTAGGCCTGAAACGAGACTTCAAGAGATTTCCACGACGCGCACGCGCGAGAACTGAACTGAAGTAGTTGAAGGAGATCGCAATTCTCGCGCATGTGTCGTGGAAATCTCTTGAAGTCTCGTTTCAGGCCTACAAGGAAGAAAAGGAATAGTCGAATAAAGTCGTTATTGTTTTTTCGCACAAAAAGTATTCTCGTCACTTGATAAACTTATAGTTGAGCCACTGTTGCGACATGGAATATTTAAACATTTTCTTTAATGACTTTCTGGGCCGTCAAGTGTCATTCCCTTAGGGAGCCTATGTAGCAGTCATGAACCTCTCAGATTTAATCATAAATATCTTCATTTGTGTTCCGAAGACGAACGAAGGTCTTACGGGGTTGGTACAGCATGGGGGTGAGTAATTAATGACTTAATTTTCATTTTTGGGTGAACTAACCCTTTAACATGGTAACATGCTGCTAGCATGTTTTAACACATTCATAACATGTTTCTCACATGTGAAAATGTTTGCTAGTAGTAACACTTTTGCGGATATCCCGTATCATAACAAGCAAAGCGTCTCAACTGAAAAAAAATGCTGCGCTGCCAAAACGCTCTCAAGTGCCCATAGCTAGGCGTTTCCAGTCGAGCGCCTAGCGTTTCCAGCTGGCTAAAAACGCTTAAGTGGACACACGGCCTAAGGCCTGGTTCACAAACAGGGTTTAGATTAAACCAGGATTATGCCTTAGTTTAATTAGGAGATTAAAGTAGCTTTTATAAACATGCCTTTGAAAAATAAAAAAAACTACTGATATGCATCTTGAGACAAAACAATGGCAGTGACATATTTTAAGATATGTCAGTGCAAGTTACTTTCCTTTAGTCTGGGACTAGGCTTAAGCCTTGTCTATGAAACAAAGCAACTTTCCACATAACTCACGTTTTCCTGAGAGAGGTTACTGGTGGCTCTGAGACCCTCTTCATGGATGTGGACCTGGAGCTCTTGGATCATGTGAGGTAAGCCGCTGGACACGGCCCGCAGTAGCGTGTACATATTCGCCATATCTGAAACCAGACAAACCATCAAGACCACGTCCTACATTTACAACAAGCCAATGGACTACTTGCACAACTACTTCCGCTTCTACTTATTACATCTCGGGAGTTTCCGGTGACAGCGTCAGCGCGCCTACATACATGAGAACCATGATTATCACTACGTTTTATGGCTGAAAATTGATTAAATCAATTATCTTAAGCCTGCTGAAATGTTCCTATAAATATATTTTCTTTGCAACTGTGCATTCTGAATAATAAATAGACTAAATATATTTTCCCACTAACCTGCAGCAATGCTCGTATTGTCATTTCTCTTACTGATATTTCATACCTGTTGAGTTTACATTTTTAAATGAATTTCACTAATAAAAAGGATTGCTTGTGTGTGCGTTTAGTCAACTCAATGACTACAGTACATTGAAAATATACATAACCGGAAACAAGTGAGATGTACCATTTCAAAACGGAAGTGCGTCACGAAGTTCAGTGCATTAGGACACATACAGGTGAAACTCAAAAAATGAGAATATCGTGCAAAAGTTAATTTATTTCAGTAATTCAACTTAAAAGGTGAAACAAATATATTATATAGACTCATTACATGCAAAGTGAGATATTTCAAGCCTTTATTTGTTATAATTGTGAT
The DNA here is from genome assembly GCA_030578255.1 of Tiaroga cobitis. Classification (NCBI taxonomy): domain Eukaryota; kingdom Metazoa; phylum Chordata; class Actinopteri; order Cypriniformes; family Leuciscidae; genus Tiaroga; species Tiaroga cobitis. The sequence continues at coordinate 30,551,153 of CM060614.1, read as the reverse complement.
GATTATGGCTTACAGCTTATATGAAAACCTTTTCACACTATTCTAATTTTGAATTTGGGGTTTTCATAAGCTGTAAGCCATAATCATCACAATTATAACAAATAAAGGCTTGAAATATCTCACTTTGCATGTAATGAGTCTATATAATATATTAGTTTCACCTTTTAAGTTGAATTACTGAAATAAATGAACTCTTGCACGATATTCTCATTTTTCGAGTTTCACCTGTACACACACAAACATAAATCCGTCAACTGAAAGTGAAAGTTCGCACTGGTTGTAAGCATAAATAAACATGCTGACCCTCTCTCTTTTCCTGTCGGATGATATTTTGACACTCCCCGTGCAAGAACTGCAGGTGATCGGCCACCATCCTCTGCTGACATTCATGGATGACTTTGGCGTAAGAGCTGGGGTGCAGATACTTCCGACATCTCACCTCTTCGTCTTTCAACCGGCCTAAAACCTGCAGGAGCAGAAACAGCCGGCCGGCGGAGGGATTACATCACAGTACAGCTGGCAACCAAGCCCTGAAAAGTGAAGCCCAAGTGTCTCGATCGCCCCCCGGTGGCCGGTCCTAGTATAGGTCATAAACCCAGAGTCTCGATCGTCCCCCGGTGGCCGGTCCTAGTATAGGTCATAAACCCAGCGTCTCGATCGCCCCCCGGTGGCCAGTCCTAGTATAGGTCATAAACCCAGAGTCTCGATCGCCCCCCGGTGGCCGGTCCCAGTATAGATCATAAACCCAGAGTCTCGATTGCCCCCCGGTGGCCGGTCCCAGTATAGCTCATAAACCCAGAGTCTCGATCGCCCCCCGGTGGCCGGTCCTAGTATAGATCATAAACCCAGAGTCTCGATCGCCCCCCGGTGGCCGGTCCTAGTATAGATCATAAACCCAGAGTCTCGATCGCCCCCCGGTGGCCGGTCCCAGTATAGGTCATAAACCGAGAGTCTCGATCGCCCCCCGGTGGCCGGTCCCAGTATAGCTCATAAACCCAGAGTCTCGATCGCCCCCCAGTGGCCGGTCCCAGTATAGCTCATAAACCCAGAGTCTCGATCACCCCCCAGTGGCCGGTCCGAGTATAGATCATAAACCCAGAGTCTCGATCGCCCCCCGGTGGCCGGTCCCAGTATAGGTCATAAACCGAGAGTCTCGATCACCCCCCGGTGGCCGGTCCCAGTATAGCTCATAAACCCAGAGTCTCGATCGCCCCCCGGTGGCCGGTCCCAGTATAGCTCATAAACCCAGAGTCTCGATCGCCCCCCAGTGGCCGGTCCGAGTATAGATCATAAACTCAGCGTCTCGATCGCCCCCCGGTGGCCGGTCCCAGTATAGCTCATAAACCCAGAGTCTCGATCGCCCCCCAGTGGCCGGTCCGAGTATAGATCATAAACCCAGAGTCTCGATCGCCCCCCGGTGGCCGGTCCCAGTATAGCTCATAAACCCAGACTCTCGATCGTCCCCCGGTGGCCGGTCCTAGTATAGCTCATAAACCCAGAGTCTCGATCACCCCCGGTGGCCGGTCCCAGTATAGCTCATAAACCCAGAGTCTCGATCGCCCCCCGGTGGCCGGTCCCAGTATAGCTCATAAACCCAGAGTCTCGATCGCCCCCCGGTGGCCGGTCCCAGTATAGGTCATAAACCCAGAGTCTCGATCGCCCCCCGGTGGCCGGTCCCAGTATAGATCATAAACCCAGAGTCTCGATCGTCCCCCGGTGGCCGGTCCTAGTATAGCTCATAAACCCAGCGTCTCGATCGCCCCCCGGTGGCCGGTCCCAGTATAGGTCATAAACCCAGAGTCTCGATCGCCCCCCAGTGGCCGGTCCCAGTATAGGTCATAAACCCAGCGTCTCGATCGTCCCCCGGTGGCCGGTCCTAGTATAGATCATAAACCCAGCGTCTTGATCGTCCCCCGGTGGCCGGTCCTAGTATAGATCATATATCCAGCGTCTCGATCGCCCCCCGGTGGCCGGTCCCAGTATAGCTCATAAACCCAGCGTCTCGATCGCCCCCCGGTGGCCGGTCCCAGTATAGCTCATAAACCCAGAATCTCGATCGCCCCCCGGTGGCCGGTCCTAGTATAGATCATAAACCCAGCGTCTCGATCGTCCCCCGGTGGCCGGTCCTAGTATAGATCATATACCCAGCGTCTCGATCGCCCCCCGGTGGCCGGTCCCAGTATAGCTCATAAACCCAGCGTCTCGATCGCCCCCCGGTGGCCGGTCCCAGTATAGATCATAAACCCAGAGTCTCGATCGTCCCCCAGTGGCCGGTCCTAGTATAGATCATAAACCCAGCGTCTCGATCGTCCCCCGGTGGCCGGTCCTAGTATAGATCATATACCCAGCGTCTCGATCGCCCCCCGGTGGCCGGTCCCAGTATAGCTCATAAACCCAGCGTCTCGATCGCCCCCCGGTGGCCGGTCCCAGTGTAGATCATAAACCCAGAGTCTCGATCGCCCCCCGGTGGCCGGTCTCAGTATAGGTCATAAACCCAGTGTCTCGATCGCCCCCCGGTGGCCGGTCCCAGTATAGCTCATAAACCCAGCGTCTCGATCGCCCCCCGGTGGCCAGTCCCAGTATAGATCATAAACCCAGAGTCTCGATCGCCCCCCGGTGGCCGGTCCCAGTATAGGTCATAAACCCAGTGTCTCGATCGCCCCCCGGTGGCCGGTCCCAGTATAGCTCATAAACCCAGCGTCTCGATCGCCCCCCGGTGGCCGGTCCCAGTATAGATCATAAACCCAGAGTCTCGATTGCCCCCCGGTGGCCGGTCCCAGTATAGCTCATAAACCCAGAGTCTCGATCGCCCCCCGGTGGCCGGTCCTAGTATAGATCATAAACCCAGAGTCTCGATCGCCCCCCGGTGGCCGGTCCCAGTATAGGTCATAAACCGAGAGTCTCGATCGCCCCCCGGTGGCCGGTCCCAGTATAGCTCATAAACCCAGAGTCTCGATCGCCCCCCAGTGGCCGGTCCCAGTATAGCTCATAAACCCAGAGTCTCGATCACCCCCCAGTGGCCGGTCCGAGTATAGATCATAAACCCAGAGTCTCGATCGCCCCCCGGTGGCCGGTCCCAGTATAGGTCATAAACCGAGAGTCTCGATCACCCCCCGGTGGCCGGTCCCAGTATAGCTCATAAACCCAGAGTCTCGATCGCCCCCCGGTGGCCGGTCCCAGTATAGCTCATAAACCCAGAGTCTCGATCGCCCCCCAGTGGCCGGTCCGAGTATAGATCATAAACTCAGCGTCTCGATCGCCCCCCGGTGGCCGGTCCCAGTATAGCTCATAAACCCAGAGTCTCGATCGCCCCCCAGTGGCCGGTCCGAGTATAGATCATAAACCCAGAGTCTCGATCGCCCCCCGGTGGCCGGTCCCAGTATAGCTCATAAACCCAGACTCTCGATCGTCCCCCGGTGGCCGGTCCTAGTATAGCTCATAAACCCAGAGTCTCGATCACCCCCGGTGGCCGGTCCCAGTATAGCTCATAAACCCAGATTCTCGATCGCCCCCCGGTGGCCGGTCCCAGTATAGCTCATAAACCCAGAGTCTCGATCGCCCCCCGGTGGCCGGTCCCAGTATAGGTCATAAACCCAGAGTCTCGATCGCCCCCCGGTGGCCGGTCCCAGTATAGATCATAAACCCAGAGTCTCGATCGTCCCCCGGTGGCCGGTCCTAGTATAGCTCATAAACCCAGCGTCTCGATCGCCCCCCGGTGGCCGGTCCCAGTATAGGTCATAAACCCAGAGTCTCGATCGCCCCCCAGTGGCCGGTCCCAGTATAGGTCATAAACCCAGCGTCTCGATCGTCCCCCGGTGGCCGGTCCTAGTATAGATCATAAACCCAGCGTCTCGATCGTCCCCCGGTGGCCGGTCCTAGTATAGATCATATACCCAGCGTCTCGATCGCCCCCCGGTGGCCGGTCCCAGTATAGCTCATAAACCCAGCGTCTCGATCGCCCCCCGGTGGCCGGTCCCAGTATAGCTCATAAACCCAGAATCTCGATCGCCCCCCGGTGGCCGGTCCTAGTATAGATCATAAACCCAGCGTCTCGATCGTCCCCCGGTGGCCGGTCCTAGTATAGATCATATACCCAGCGTCTCGATCGCCCCCCGGTGGCCGGTCCCAGTATAGCTCATAAACCCAGCGTCTCGATCGCCCCCCGGTGGCCGGTCCCAGTATAGATCATAAACCCAGAGTCTCGATCGTCCCCCAGTGGCCGGTCCTAGTATAGATCATAAACCCAGCGTCTCGATCGTCCCCCGGTGGCCGGTCCTAGTATAGATCATATACCCAGCGTCTCGATCGCCCCCCGGTGGCCGGTCCCAGTATAGCTCATAAACCCAGCGTCTCGATCGCCCCCCGGTGGCCGGTCCCAGTGTAGATCATAAACCCAGAGTCTCGATCGCCCCCCGGTGGCCGGTCTCAGTATAGGTCATAAACCCAGTGTCTCGATCGCCCCCCGGTGGCCGGTCCCAGTATAGCTCATAAACCCAGCGTCTCGATCGCCCCCCGGTGGCCAGTCCCAGTATAGATCATAAACCCAGAGTCTCGATCGCCCCCCGGTGGCCGGTCCCAGTATAGGTCATAAACCCAGTGTCTCGATCGCCCCCCGGTGGCCGGTCCCAGTATAGCTCATAAACCCAGCGTCTCGATCGCCCCCCGGTGGCCGGTCCCAGTATAGATCATAAACCCAGAGTCTCGATCGTCCCCCAGTGGCCGGTCCTAGTATAGGTCATAAACCCAGCGTCTCGATCGCCCCCCGGTGGCCGGTCCCAGTATAGATCATAAACCCCGCCTGTCCGTGTTATTCAACGGCACGTAAGACCAACTAAACAATTAAATTTCACTTCAAATATCATTTTTCCAAAGATGGTTTCTGTCATTTACTGTAGTTTTTATCACGCTGATGTAATTTCAAGTGTTTGTTTTTAAAATAAGTTTGTTTTTAGTTAGTTATTTGATGCGGTGGTGTGACGTCATGATTGACAGCTGTGATTGACAGATTCTCTGAGCGAAGTAGTCACTGAAGCACCAACAGACATTTTTCGGGATCTTCGGAGGACTGAGGAGATTGGAGCTTTAAATTTAATATATAAATTTTCAGTGCCGGAGCGTATGCTTGCGATTGATTCTGCGAGAGTGAGGGCGGGGCCTTGATTTCGCTGCTTTACTTCGTCCTCACGACTGCGCAGGTCTGGTCCCGAGATCGCTTCTGCGCAGACTCAAGTCCCAAGATGTCAGCGCCATATCGGGACACTGACGGCTTCACTTCTGACCAATGGAAGAGAGCGAAGGGGCGTCGTCCATCTTTTTTTACAGTCTATGCTAGCAACAAATAACCAAAACCAACTGTTCTAAATGTAAAAAGATACCAATGCTACATTTTTCTAAATGTCATAATCATTTGTTAACAAACAGGTATTCATTACTTCAATGAGCTCATTGTTTCTGCATTCAATTATTACATTGTTTAAATGAATACCTTTTTCGCTGTGATTTTGTTCTGAAATACATAACTAAGACAGTTTCCTCTGATAACAGATCACTCAAAATTGTAATGTGGACTCGTGCATTTTCTGTAAAGCTGCTTTGAAATGATGTGTATTGTGAAAAGCGCACTATACAAATAAATGTGAATTGAATTGAATTAAAAGATGGTATTGGACAGTCTCACCTTCTCCATATATTGGGAGCAGTTGGACTCCTGCAGGAGATTGGAGGCTTCTTGTTTGTAATACTCGCCGGTTTTTGTCAGAAACGGCCCCTCAAAGATCTCCTGATAAAACTGGGATTAAAAGAGACGGTGTGGTCTTCAAATCAGACGCAGGAGTGCAGAACACACAAACTCCCAGCATGCAAACATGTACACAAACGTTTGGGCTCGGTAAGATTTTTTAATTGTTTTTAGTATGTTCAACAAGGCTGCCTTTATTTGATCAAAAATAGTGAAATGTTATTACATTTTACAATTACTGTTTTCTGTGAGAATATATAGTAAGATTTAATTAATGCAATCAAAGCTGAACTTCCAGCATCATAACTCCAGTGTCACATGATCCTGCAGAAATCATTTTAATATGCCATATCCGCCATACTTTTTTTCAGGATTGTTTGATGAATAGAAATTTTAAAAGAACAGCATTTATTTGGAATATAAATCTTTTGTAACATTAAAAATGTCTTTACTGTCACTTTTGATCCATTTAATGCGTCCTTGCTGAATAAAAGTATTATTATATTATTTTTATTTTAAACCTTATGAACGGTAGTGTACAAAAAATACACTGTTAAAAATATTTACAGAATAAAATTATCACAATTTTATTGACTGATCTATATGTATTATTATAATTACTATTATTATTATTATAACTACAGTGCTACCACTACTCCTACTATTATTATCATCATGAATGCTGTTTGTTGCCACTGCTACCGCTACTATTTTTATCTTTGTTATAATTATTATTATTATTAATATGAATACTGCCTCTACTTCTACTACAATTCTATCACAATTACTATGAACATCTCAATATTCCTTCTATCTATATCTCTCAAATATCCCATTGCTTAAACTTACCAATGTACCATCACTAGATCGATATATTTATATTTAGCTGTTTTTTTGTCATGTTGTTTTTGTTTGTTTGTTTTGTTTATTTTGTGTGTGCTCCATGTACGTCTTTCTTTCTTTTGTATGTGTATATAATTCACTGATCTTTTATCTTGTATAAACTACAATGTTTTGTTAACTTTCAATAAAAAAAAAAAAATATATACATATATATATATATACCGAAAATATTACTGAAGTTTCACATTAGCATAAAAACAATAATTGAATAAATGTCACATAAAAAAACATGCATTTAGACAGAGATTCTCACCTTTAGAGGAAACTTTTTCTTGTATTGTTCAACATGAACAAAGGAGTTGATAACCCCATGGATTACTTTCTGATTTGGGTCCTCCCCACATCGGTCGCTACGGAAACAACATCAAAGCTTAGTAACTAAACTGCAAATGTGTCCTCTGCAGAACTGACATATAATCAATAAAACTGAACTTGGGTTCAGGTCATGCAAAAGTGTCTATGGAAAGAATCTGTGGTACCAAACAGTTTGTTATAGGTTGAAATTACAAACGTAAATATATTTACAGTAAAACACAACAGAAACAAGCAAGTGGGCAGAATGGTTTAAACGCTTGAACATGAGGCTTGCATTTTTATTATAAAAAAGTTTGTTATATGAGCAACTGTATAGAGAACAAGGCTGGGCGGTGTGAAGATATATATTGTTTTTTTTGTATATATATATATATATAAATATACTCTATTTATCCCGAGGGAAATTCAAGTATCCAGTAGCATGTAGCATAAGAAACATACATACATTAAAAACATACATAAACCTATATTAAAATAAAATTTAAATAATAAAATGAACTTATAACAACTTATAATAACCACAATATGAAATGTCTATCGTTAGAGATTTTGCTATATTGTGTATTATGCAGTATTTAAATATATACAGTAGCACTATTGACACTTCAGAGTGAAATGCATGAATGAGAACATAAAGTGCAGGATGTGCTTGATGTTAAAAAGAGTTATTAGCACAATATATTAAGGACAATAAGCGGTGAAAAAGAGCTCGATGCGTGTCAGTCAGCGTTTGCACAGCATGCTGTCGTGAATTCAGTTCTCTTCCACGTCTCATTGGGCTTGAATGGTCGAATACACACGCAATTCTGTCAAAATGCCCATCCTGTGGATATAACTATATCATGATATATTTTGTTATCGTGAAATAAAATTTTTCATATTGTGAAATAAGAATTTGGTCATAGACAGAACTAGGTGAACTACATTTCTATGTGAATAAACTATAACTGGCTATGCAATACCGGTGTAATTCCTGTGGGTGGAGCACAATTTCATTATTTTAATGATGTTAATTATTAATTGCTGTTTATTGATTATGCTTAGCTTGCTCCCTTGGCTTGTTTGTAGAATTGAAGTGGACTAAAATGTTAAAAATGACTAAAATAATTAAATATTGATCGATACAACAAAAAAATTAAATAAATTTGTCAATACAAATAAAATAATGGGTAAATCAGGTTAAAGTCAAATGTTTTTCGAGGTAAAGTTGTATTTAACCTGGAGACATTCACCATATCTTAAGGGTTAACCTACTTCTTGATCTCTTTCAGAAGCATCCCGATCAGCATGGGTTGAAGCGGCTCAATCATTAACTTCCGCCACATGTCGAGTGCAAGCTAAAAATACAACAACAACAACAACAAAAACGGTTTATGAAAGAATAAAAAGCCAATTTGGCATTTGAACTGTGAATAGCTCATCATCCTATCGTGTTGTGAAGCCCTGCACACCTCTCCGATCTCCATTAACGGCTCATTCATGTCCACTCCTCCATATCCATACTGCAGGTCAGCTTCGGTCAGCTTGTTCTTCTTTATAAACTGTGTGTTAAGGTATCTGCAGCAAATCCAACAAAACACCAATTAGGGAAAAGCAGTTGCTATTATTATAAATGAATGCGTGCATATGTCGATGCACAATAAAGCCACGGGTCACGTCAATTCAAAAGCTGCTTGTTTTCGCACAAATCCTCAATATGATCAGACCGGCGTACTAATCCTGCACTCCTACCAAATTTGTAACATGCATATTGTGTGTGCGCACAGTATTTCAAAGTTTCTGAATGCATGAAATAACAGGAAAATCGACTGTATGTGCCAAACTGTGCAGTTTTCAACAGGCACACTTCAGGGAATACCGTATCCCACAGTGCAACGCTCCCGGCTCCGTCTCCACACTCCTAATCGACTGTGAACATCCCGGTGGCGACATGTTTGATCGTCCCACCACAAGTTTACACAAAACTAGATTAAGAATTGCAAAACTATTCAATTACTTTTCATGTCTGATAACTGGAGTGAACTACTTTTCAACAGTTTGGGATCATTATCATTTCTTTTAAAGAATTTAATACTTTTAGTCAGCAAGGATGCGTAACAATTATTTAAAAGTGACATTAAAGACTTTTACATTGTTGCAAAAAAAATATTTCAAATAAATGCTGCTCTTTTGAACTTTATAGTCATCAAATAATCCTGGAAAAATGCAGCAAATCATCACATATTAGAGTGATTTCTGAAGGATCATGTGACACTGAAGATGCTGAAAATTCAGCTTTGATCACAGAATACATTACATTTTACATTTTCGTTTTAAATTGTCATACTATTTCGCAATATTACTTCTTTAACTGTATTTAAATGAAGAGCATAACGGACCTTTAGTCAGTGTGTGCTAATATACACAGTAGGTTTTACATCAATACTTAATTGGAACTGACTGATTATTTTCTTAGGCTAAAGTTCAAGATATCTAGTCGAGACTAATAATGGCCTAAGTGTTAAACTGAAGTAAAACACAAAACACCAATCATCGAATTCTTAGACAACCCCTCGATCACGATATAACCACTTCACCATCCAAGTATCACACCAGCATGAACACCAAAACCATTTACCAACCAAAAACTCTGAAGTAGTGAAGCTCAGTCAAATTCATTTCCGAGTTAAAAGTGAACAAGCCATACCAAACAGAACTGCAAAATAAAATGATTTCATCTGTCAACCACCTGATATTGCTAACCTGGTAGTCCCGCCCCCAACTCCACCATTGGTTGAGCCAGAACAAGTCAACCTATGAACTGCTTACGTATAGTTGTCTCTGCGCATTAAACTCGACTAGGAGAATACGAGCACTGGAAAACATTGCACTCATCACAAGAGTTCCCAGTGCTAGCTGAGCTTACCTGTATAAGCAATCCATGTACTCAGCGCCTTTGCTGTACTCCTCCCAGTATCTATGATACATCACCAAAACCTTTTCTTCAGACTCCAGGACTCTCTGTAAGACACACACCACAGTGATAAAAGACATCCACGATTAAAACCTGACGGCACAGAGAATGAGGCGTTCTCACCTTGAACAACTGCCGGACGTGGTTCTCCAGAAACACCTTCGTCTCGGTGTACAGCCTTTCCCCTAATGGCTCCGGATATGCAACACACAGCGCGTATATGTCTCTGAGGCACACGTCAAGGAGATTGTCATGCAGGATACGTGAAGTTTTCGAAAAAAATTTTTAAAGAAGCCTCTTCTGCTCATCAAGGATGCATTTATTTGATCAAAAATACAGTAAAAACAGTAATACTGTGAAATATGATTACACTTTAAAATTAAAGTAGCTTGTAATGTATTGTAAAGTGTAATTTATTCCTGTGATTAAAGCTGAATTTTCAGCATCATTACTCCAGTCTTCAGTGTCACATGATCCTTCAGAAATCACTCGAATATGATGATTTGCTGCTCAGGACACATTTATGATTATTATTATCAATGTTGAAAATATGCTGCTTCATATTTTGGTGAAAACTGTGATATTTTTTATTTTTTAAAATGATTCCTTGATGGTTAGAAAGGTCAAAAGAACCGCATTTATTTGCAATAGAAATCTTTTGTTTCATTCTAACTGTCAATTTTGATCAATTTACTGCATCCTTGGTGAAAAAAAAACTTTCACAAAAATTCTTACTGATGCTACCAAAGTTTTGCATGGTAGTGTAAGAGGTAATACATTTAATAAATGGCAATTATGGCCTAGCACCCTCATAAAATAAAATCTCCAATAATCTGATTACAAGAAACATTCAGAAGGAAGAGGAAAGAGGAAGCCATATTTCTACATCCTGACAGTGTGTCTCTACTAGAGCTCAGGATACGAGAAGCGGTCGTTCCATGTCGCTCTCTCCACGTAATCGAGCATCACAACCGCTCTGATGGTCGTCAGGAGCTTGTTCCACGTCTCATCGAAATCCACCACCCGCGGTTTTAAGGACATGGTGTGTGGCTTCGGCTTCGACTGCAGGGGGAGATGAGAAAAACCAGGTGACAATCATCTCACTCTAACATTAAAAGCATTTTCGGGGATTGAAATGTTGAAAATAAACTGAAATACGTTTAAGTTGAAGTACTAAAATTGTTCAAACTAAAACAACAAAATTAAAGCTAAATAGAAATATTTAAGCAAAACAAAAAATAATAAAAATTAGAAAAGCACATACAACTAAAATTAAAATTAAAACTAAATATAAAAAAATCGAATTCAAAATATAAAAAAATATATAAATAATATTAGAAGAAAATTACTTTAGCAAGTCAAATGGACTGGATAAGAATTTTTGTTGAAAAGCATTTTATAGAAATTCACAACGAGTTGAGCACAAATAGCAAAATAGTAGAAAACCCCATGTTTTTGTTTCCATTGATTAGTATTTAGTAATTCCCTGAGGTTTTCTATAACTTCCTGAAAGTACAACTTTAGCTCCTACCACATGCTGCACATAAATCGTTCAAATACAATTTTGTTTTCAGAATTTTTCAATTAAGCATTTTTGGTCATCAATATAAACATCAACTTCTTTAAACCCCTGACAGTCAGTGTTGGGTGTAATGAACTACTGTAATTTAATTACTTTTCCCTCCAAAAAGTAAACGACGGGATTACTCAATTTTTCTGTAATTTAATTACAGTTACTTCTGAGGTAATTGCATTAAATACTGTAAATAGACTATAGAACGATTCTATATAAAATAAGAGTGGATTCAACAGCAAAATGTAATGTTAAAATATATGTTTTTAATGTAACCTACTCCTTTTACACTTTCTGGTCAGCTCAATAAAAATGTATCCAATTGTTTATTGTTTATTTGACAGAATCAAGACAGCAGTTTACATGTCTATCTGTTCGAGGTTGATATGGGATATATTTAGAACGTGATTATTAATAATCTGACACTTTTTACAGAGAGTAATTAGTACAGTAATCTAATTACACTTTTTGAAGATGTAATTAGAAACAAGTAATTAATAACTTTTTTTTAGAGTAACTTACCCAACACTGCTATCAGTTGACCACCACAACACACCAATGCAACAATAAAGTAATATCAGTTGACACTTGACAGGTCTGTCTAGAAGAGAATAAAGACATGCATGTCTGCCTTCTACACAAAACAACCATAAACCTCATAAACTACATCACAATCACGGGGGAACTAATTATTAGAGTAACTGATTGTCACAACAAAGGCAGATCAGTGAAGATCAACTCATTATCTCAGTGTCAACATCCAAAATATCCGTCAAGGCACATCAAAGTATTAATATCATTTGATCTACATAGAAACACCCCTATAAATAGCCCAAACAAATGAGTTTACACCTCCAGTAAATCCAGTTGCTGTGAAACAGAGTCACCCCCAAAACTGCAGAGGCCTAGTTACACATATCCATGATATGACTGCATGAAAACAGAAGCTGAGGGTTATTTTAAGCAGATGTGATTGAATAACAGCCGTGTGCTGTGGTAAACAAATACGTACACGTGTGTTTATAAGCGATCGGTGTGTGTTTATGGTGTAAATACAGTGTTATGGAGCTGAAACTGCAGCTAACGTCTGTGCTAGCATGAGCGCTGCTCATTCACACACACACCTGAGATTGAGAAAGCCCTGCTGAGCTGCGAGTCTCGGGCGGTCAGGAGGCTCGGCTGGGCCGGGTCTGGATGTGTTGTCCACGGGTCAGTGTGTCACGGCTGTGGGTTTGAAGTGAAGCTGTCAGGACGCTTGATTCCTCTCTCTCTCCCTCTACACCTCTGCCATTGCCTTTCACGGACTGCACCACTGCATCAGCTGTAGGGGTGGACGAGCGCAGTTAATGATGGACACAGTTATAATAACCTTTAAACTACACGAGAAATTGAATAAGCGCTTATTTGTACAATAATACAAAGAATGTGTTTTAATGGGATATATTTTGCATAAAATGAATGATAACATTGTATCGCAGCTTTTACCAGACTCCCCCTTTTCTTGGTGGTATGACCGAAAAGTACGGCAGCTGTTCGCGGACAAAGTCGTGACAGAAGAGGCATGAGTAAGAAAATTGACAAATCTCTTTTTTCTTAACGGTTCGGGTCCTTGACGTTTGCATTAACGATCATTTTAGTACTTTTTAGAAAGAAATGTTTGGGGGGAAACATTCTATTTTTGAATGTCGCTCTACTCGTTATGATATTTCAGTTTTAACAGAACAAATAGCCCATAAAAAATCTGATTAAAATTTATTTTTGTCATAAAAATGTGTTTACACTAAATTTGTAATGGTTTTTCAGAGTCATTTTAAAGGTGGCTTAAATGGAATCATATATATGTTATCTATCACTAAATTACAACAAAACCTAATGTATCTTTGAATATATAATAAGGTTGGCTATACCTTGATGAAAAAAGGTAATTTGCACTTGGATTTGGGTGTAACAGCACTGGTGGACCCCAGGGACACACGTGAAGCCCAAAGTAAGAAGGCCTAGTGTAACCGGTCCTACTTAACCCGATTCGAGCAGGATTCTCCAGTGTGGAGGGCGGATGGCTAACAAGGACGCTGAAGACCTAGCGCACCTCTTGAGGCTAGAGGAGTGAGGTTTACACACTCAGCTCTAACTGGCCACATCCGTTACACTAGTGTCCTAAGTGTCTCTTTAATATGTTACATATTTCAATAAAAAGAGAAAATAGTATTGTTTACTAAATTGATTTGGACAGCAATATATAATTCAGTCATGTATGGATGTATGCCGGGTCTTTTGGAAACAGAACGTAAGGAAAGCCAAAGGCCCAGATGGTGTCTCACCCAAGTGTCTTACCCAAGAAACCAAAAATCACTGGATTAAATTACTACAGACCAGTTGCTTTGATGTCTGTGGTCATGAAGTCATTTGAGAAACTGATGGTGTTGACCACCTGAAGGACATCACTGGCCCCTTGAAATATTATTGTTTCAATATTAACTTGGTACATCAGATGGCAATATTGTTTGACATTCCTTTTCAGTTGTATTTTCAGTGTTTCAACAAAATGTATTTAGAATGAACATCACATTGTAACATTGATCAAACCATATTACCCAAGATTATTTTTTGTCAATTCAACAGCAGTGATGTAGATTTAACATCGTAGTGTAAGGTTGATTCAACAATATTACCATTGATTATTATTGTTAATTTTAGTGTTGATTCAGTATCGGTGATGTAGAATCAATCAAGCGTAATGTTGATTCAATAGCATTACCATTGATTTTTTGTTCAACATTGTTTCAACATTAACTGAGGGTACAAAAGTGATGTTGATAAAATATCACTTTGTAATGTTGAATCAATACTATTACCATTGATTTTTGGGTGAAATCTTAACATTGCTTCACCATTAACTGAGGGTGCAAGAGTGTCACTAAAGCAACATCACTTTGTCACGTTAATTCAATGCAATTAGCGTTGACGCATCAACAAATATAAATACAAATACAGTATTTTGTATTTTGAAAATACACAAAATACATGTGAAATTGGCGATTCAGTGCAGGTATCCCTATTAGGCTGAAATCTATCTGGGCCTATTCTGAATGCCAAAAAGCATTTAGATGTGTGCAAATGCTTAGAAACTTTAGTTTCATTTTATACTGTATGCTTTGGTGGGATGAAGTCTTCTAATACGCCGTGTGTCGAAGAGGCTGGTCCCGTTAGGCTTGTCCATGGTTTTGAATGCTTTAACTCTGGCCCTGTTTGAACCTCTGGAGAGTGTTCATATTAAGCTCTTATCTCTGAGAACTTTCGTTCCCGAAGTCAGTGATTCGCTGCTTTGGACTTGCGTGCCTTTTACCCCCCTCCTTTTTCTTATGAGGAGGAGCGGAAATCGCACACTTTCTGTCCTGTATGAGCGTTACGTTATTATGTTAACAGGACACGATCGCTTAGGAGGAATGATCATTTATCAGTTTTATGGGCCACTCAATGTAAGGCTGCGCCAATCTCCTAGCAGCGCCTTTCTCACTAGATGGGTCTATGGGCCTCCATATTATATCTATGGGTCTTCACTCCCCGGCGGGTGACATATTATGCCCCTTTTCACAAGATGTACCGTAATATAAATCTGTGGTGTCCCCAGAATGTGTCTGTGAAATTTCAGCTCAAAATACTCCCAGATCATTTATTATAGGTTGTCAAATTTGCCCCTTTTTGGGTGTGAGCAAAAACACTCAGTTTTTGTGTGTGTCGCTTTAAATGCAAATGAGCTGCTGCTCCGCTGCCTCCTTTCAGAAGATGGGCGATCCTTTACACGAGCTTCGGGTACAATAACAAAACATGTGAATAATCTCACTCAACCAAAATATTTGAGATATTTGTGCAGTGACAAGCTGTGCTTCCCCTCATACATTTATTAGATTGTACTGTCTGCTTGTCACTGCGTTACTATGGCTCATGCAGTTCTTAAAGTTGGCTCTTTGGAGAAATTAAAGGTCTTTCATTCTTGCCGGGTCTGTTAAATCTCGTCCCGTTTTCAGAAATGTAGGGTTATGCAAATAACCTAACGGTATTAGGCCTACACTGTTGCATTTAGTAAAGGTGACAGACCAATCCCTGGACATCAAGCTGAAGATGGCTGGGCACCTGGACCAACATCTCCACAATGATAACTTTAAGAACCTTTTAATTTATGCAATGCATATTTCTCATATCTCGACTTATATATCTTACTGATATTACATCAAGTTCCTAATGTTAAGTGGACACAGTCAGGATGCGAGCAAAATATGTGTCATAATAAATTTGTATAGTAATAGCATTTAATTTTCTCAAAAAGAGGGTGGTGCCCCCAAAACACACACATATATATATAAGTTATAAATAAACATATTATTACACTAACGTTTAACATCCATAAAGTGTCACCATATTTTTTTATCATCATTGTGAAGGGTACTGTACAACTACAGTTTTATCATTTACCCCCCCAAAAATAATAAATAAACAAACAAACAAACAAACAAACAAACAAATAAACAAATAAATAAATAAATAAATAAATAAATAAATAAATAAATAAATAAATAAATACAATGTTTTGCTTGAGAAGTGTTTGTATTAGGCATATTTCTTTAAAATATTGTTTGAAAAATTTGTTATAAGATGTAATAACATTTAAACAAGGTTTATGTTGGTGTCCAAGTACATTTTTAGACATGTTGAATGTTTGTTGCAAGATTAAAATGGACATAACACAAATATTTACATGGTATATTCGGTCAAGCTTTTTTTGCGATTGGCTTTTATTTTGAAAAGACAGTAACCTCCAGTCATTTCCGGGTTGTCAGTCCGTGGACGTGCATGATAATTGTGTGATGAGACAGAAAAGGTGAGGCTTCTTCTGCATGAACTTCACATTTGTGTCTCTGTGTTGTGACGCAGCTCATGTTTATTTTTCTCTTTCATCTTCATGAATGACAGATAATGCGCCTTTAACTGTGTGCTGACATGTAGCAACTAAAGGAGGTTTGTTCTGTCTCCAGCTTGGATTTTGTTGTCATATAGACATTAAGACATACATTATATAACACAACACAATCATTTCAGAATACACCGGTATAATAGATTATTCAGGGTATTACCATCTATTTAGACAAATACTATAATACCATGGTAATACCATGGTATTATAGTAGGCTATAGTATTTAGCAGTACCCATGCAAATACCATGGTACATGAGCATTGTTGTAATTTATTGCTACCCACAGTTTTACCTTTTTATGTCATCACTGTACAAGAGTAACACTCTAGTGCATTATCCTAAAAAAAAAACAATAACTGTTTTGATAATAAAATGTAGTTCTCCTCTAGGTTTTCGCCAGTAAGCCATGGATCTGAGCATGAAGTCCTACGGTGACACAGATGAAGTGTGTGTGTTTCCATCAGCTGGCTGTAGCACTGAAGAACAGGCGAGGACGCTTGATCTACACACATCAGGTGCTGCATTTGATCTGGGTGAGAATGCAGGAGTTTACATTATACATTAGGCATAATGCATTCACTCACCACCGTATGATAATCACAGTTTGATACTGCACTGCCTGTTTATGAAAAGTGTAAATTGGCCAGACTTTGATTTTCATTTTTCCATGTGCCTTAAAGGAGTGCTGGGTCAATGAAAAAAATATGCAAATAAATGTATAAAACCAAATTAATATAATATTTATTTATCAAAAAAATTAATATAATAGATATAATTCAATTTACTGAATTTGACATTACTGTTTTATTCTGTTTTCTAAAGACCTGTCTGTTATCATGAGATTAATGACAGTTACTTTGTTATATTTTATGTCTCTCTTCAGGTTTATACAGTATACTAGGCCTAACTGATGGAGTGTATAGCTTTTCTTAAACATGTAGGAAGACACATCATGGCCATATTCCAGGATGAAAATGTGAAGATTCATCAGGCTCAAGTGAAAGAATGGTTGTGAGGAGCATGAAGAATCGTTTCCACACACGAATCCAGAGCTTAACTTCATTGAAAGTCTTTGGGATGTGCTGGAGACTTTACACAGAGCTGGACTCTTGCATTCTCAATACAAGATCTTGACCAAAAATTGATGCACCTCCGGATGGAAATAACATCACAATATTCATTCCCATCAAGAGGTGCATAAATTTCTGGTCAACATTTTCATCCTAGAATATGGCCATGATGTGTCTTCCCACACGATTGCTTAAGAAACAAAAAGCTACACACTCCATCAATTATGATTAGAAGAACTGCTGCCAAACATATTACATGCTAGAAACATAATCACTGCAATAATGATCCAAAATGGACTCTTAAGCATTTGTCTATTTCTATCAATATTGACTATTTTGTCTATTTACATCCAAACAGCGACTTTTTTTGTCTGGGCAGTGTATATATTAGTTAGCAGTGTATAAGGAGTTCCTCGCTAAGGGAACATCATATTTAGGGGTCAAAAACCCTGAAAACCCCTGGCCTATAGAGTATCTTGCAGCTTTCATAAACACTCTTATTGTTTACCTGTCAAATATATTGAATAGATGTATGTATTTGTTGAGAGAAACAACATAACACAATCATTTTCCTTTACAAATGTCACCACAGACGACCACGCAAAGAGTGTTTCTGCCAGAGCGAGGCCGTTTCAGTGCTCTCAGTGCGGGAAGGGGTTTTCCCGTATCCAGCATCTGTCCGAACATGTGCGGATTCACACCGGAGAGAGGCCTTTTGAGTGCTTGGTGTGCGGGAAGACTTTCACCCGGGAGAGAGACCTCAAGACTCACCAGATCGTCCACACAGATGCGAAGGCCTTCCACTGTACGATCTGTGTGAAAAACTTCGCCCTGTTGTCCTCCTTGAGAAGACATCTGCGTGCATTTCATCAAGGTACAACATGAGACCGCAGACAATAAGACATTAGATTTTATGATTTTTCTCCATAGTTTCGGGGTGTTGTTAGGTCCAAAATAAAGTGGACTGCTAAAACCTGTGGATATATACACCAACTATGTTTCCATTCAAAGTTGCGCTTTTAACTTATGCGCCAAATTTCCTGATCACACGATTTGTTGAGTTACATGACTTTTTTTTTGTTGCGCATCGAGGGATTTATTCGGTAAATGTGTTTCCATCGCAGTTTATGTGCACGTTGTCTAAAGTTTTTATGCACATTTTAAATGATGTGCATCTCGCCGTTTCCATCCAGCTTTTTTCATAAAAACTTTGCATAAAAATAGGTGGATGGAAACATAGCTACTATAACACCTACTTAAAGTCCCCCTGTAGGCAATCATTTTATCCCTTAAAACTCATCTTTGATCACCAATTTAACATATTTAAAAAAAATTTCCTTGAATGTAATTCGACACCCTTGCCTCATTTAGTATGTGCGGTTCTATGAATATGCAAATGAGCCCCGCCTCCACTCACTCACTCAGCTCAGAGTTACACTGGTTGACGATCACACTTGATCTGATTGGTTACAAGGTCGTTTGTGACGTCAGAAACACCAGCGATTTCAAACTGTGTTTTTGAGACTGTCTTTGGTTCACTGCAGTTTTAAGGAGAAAATACTCAGCAATGCTGCCGACTTATGAATTTATACATGGTTTGTCTTAAAGCGTATTAAAAACACCACGTACATATATAAACAACATAAAAAACTTGATTTTCACCACAGGGGGACTTAAAGGTTCTTAAAAAATACCTGAAACTAGGGCTGGGCGATATGGACCAAAAGTCATATCCCGATATATTTAGGATGAATATCGATATACGATATATATCCCGATATTTTTTCCTCAAAGTGAGAGCAAATTTTCAGTCAAAGTCAAAGCCAAATATGACGTCACAAGTAGCCTAGTTTTATTGAAAGTTGAAACCGGCTATTTCAGTGAACAGGTGCAAAATCAAATGAATAATAAACAGGTTTCTTCACCTGGTTCATAATTAAATGGTCAGCTGTTCAAATAACAATAAAATGTAAACAGAAATACTGTATAGCAACAGGAGTACCTTTTTTTAAATCAAAGCTCCATAAGGTGGCTGCGGGGAAATTAAGTTTGCAGTGAGCTTTGTTTCGGGGCTGGAGCTTTTTCGCAGTGTTTCCTCTAGGATTTTTTCCCAGCTGTGGTGGCAGTGATGTTCCCATGGGCCACGCCCCCTTGCCCCTAACCTTGCCTAAGTATTATAATATGAAAGGCTCCAATAAGAGCGGCAAAGCGATTATGTGCATCCCGTGCGCAAAATGATGCACTCGAAGCAACGCGCAGTCACAGCGTGCAGCGCTTCACATTTGCACAAAGCGAAATATTATATCTATGCAACCGTTTATTGAGCCTTTTCTTTTAACAGTTTTAAATTTCAGTTACAGTGCGCATGAAGAACAATTTATAGCGCTCTCTACTCCAGTGCTGCAATCTAACAGACACCCGGGAGAAAGGAATATGATTTAGAAAGCGCAGTAAACTCCAGTAAGATAGTAATTTTATGCAAACCATAGACATTTATCTACAAATAAAGTACAATAATGGGAACATTGATCTTGAAGAGAGTGTCGTCGTGTAACTGTCGTAACCGACCGCAACGCGCTGTTTGAATGCTGAATCAATGGAGAATGACTGAGGAGAGATGAGTTTTCATTAACTTTAACTTAACGACTTAAATATTAATTTTTACCTCACATTATGCAATCGAATGACTTTAGAAGTCTTGGAATATAGTGCACAAAAACTTTATGGTGCTTTACAATATTTTTATGCCTTTAGTGGGGCTTAACAATAACACAATAGTGTGCATAATATCGGACTTTACCGAGAAGCTGCAGCCGTGGCGGGATGATGTTTGGTGTGGCGGACCACCACGGTAGAATGAATGTAGCGGAAACACCGTTTCGGGTTGTCGATGGCTTGCGGCTGGGGCTTCTGCAAGCGGAGTTTCACGCGCGGGGAGCAGTTCAGATAGCTCCAGGTCAGCAGCTTGCTTGGAGCAAGGATCACAGCGCATATTTGAACTATATCGATATATGAGATATGGTCCAATTCCATATCGCGTTTAAAAATATATCGATATATTTTTTATATCGATATATCGCCCAGCCCTACCTGAAACCTCTGTGGGTCCTGCCAGTTTATTGGCCCATCCAGTCAGATTTAATTACAATTTAGTCTAGTTACATTTCAGTTACGTAATCCAAATATAAACACAGAAATTAGTGCTTAATTTGTATTGAATTCACTTTATTAAACCTTTCTTAGCGATAACAGCCATTATATTATACATTCATTAAAGGTCTGATTCACAATCGCAAAATAAAACCTACCAGGGCATCGGTGTTCGGCAAATCATCATCATGCAGTGGCTTATTGTGTAATATTGACAGGCAGAGATTTTAACCAATCAAAATGAAGTATCCTCTCTTTTTGCAGGTCAAGATGTAAGTACGGAGGGTAAGTGCTTAATTTGTGTTGAATGTGGGAAAAACTTTGCCTGTCAGCTTGAGGAACATGAGCTAACACACACCGGAGAGATATCCCACCGCTGCCCTGACTGTGTCAACAGCTTCACACGATCTCACCATCAGACCTTCTCTGAATCAGACGACATGAACCATTCAGACGAGAGGCCTTGCAGTTCTGTGGACTCTGAAGATCTGCACAAACGCTTACAAACTGACGCACTTAAGGACAATATTGAATCCCACTCTCTGGACCTTGTGGACAGTATTGAGAGTGAAGCGTCTAATGAACACGATGCCCGAAGTCAACAGAAAGTGTCTGAGAGAGCTCCATCTCCTTCATCCGAGCTCTCTCGGGATTCTGCTCATTCTGCTGAAAAGGGTGAGTCTAATAAGTATATCTATGTATAGTTATGTCTAACAGAAACCTTACCATGATGAGTATCATATTCTGCATCCCGAATTCACCTACTTATACTGTGCCTGGTCCCACTTTAAACTAAGGGCCAGATTTACTATCAGCTAGATTCAGCGCAAACTCTCTTTGGGCATTAACAAACTAAACCACTGAAAAGGCGTGGACAGGGTTATTGCATATTGCATTTGTAGGAGTTTCTCTTTCAGACGCAAAATTTATGGGAGGAGAGTATTTAAATGAATCACGCAAGGTGATTTACTAAGGTTTGCACTAGTCAATTTACTGGTATTTGCTCCATTATTTACCGCCCAAAAAAGCATGTCTTAAACCAGACGCTAATCTGCGCTGTTCTTGGTAGATTGTGTTGGTCATTATGGAAATGATCCGGCTGTGTCTGTGTTCTTTCATTTGTGCGTTATTAGTAGATCACGGGCAGAACTTTCCACTCTCATCTGCGGTAACACTTTACTTGAAGGGGTGTGCATAAGACTGACAAGATACTTTCATAATCATGACATAACACATGTCATGAATATGAAGGAGGTTGTATGCATGTTTATGACAACTGTCATTAAGTGTCATTCGCTCAATTATGAAAAATACCCCTAGAGTCTGCGAGAGCGAGGGCGGAAGATGACTCAATGTTGGACAACATGGTTAACGACTTAGGAATGGAAACGGATATGAGTATGGAGAGTAAGACTAGTCCAAGATCTGCAGTTAGTAAAGTCATCGAACTCCAAGTTTGTGTCTGTGGCTGGAGCAAGGCGACAACGGTCAGGTGTTTGAAGGTTCATCAAGGGAAAATTAAATGCTTGAGGGAGAAGGGACAAGGGCCTCGCATTGATCAGTACTTCTTACGAAGTCAGTCAAGTCAGTCGAATGAAATCCAGCGACAGGAAGCAAACCACAGCTCGCAGGATATCAGCACCCCTGTCATTGACGAAAGGAGGGCTTGCACAGTTAGTGATGAGCATATTCACACTTGTGAACCCGGTCAGACTAAACAGCATAAGAGAGAAAAGAACCTCAAAGGGCATAGGCCTGGAGTTAGTGGCCAAGAGCTTGTGAGAAAACTTCATGGGACACGGTAAACACAGATCTATGCTTTGCATTGGAAAGACTAACTGGTGCAGTTGAAAAAAAGCTGGATAAATTTGGGGACATCATTTATGCATTTGGAAGTGAGAGGTTTGGTGTGGAAAAAAGGAAGGAAAAAGTAGACTACTCCTGGAATGTCTAGACGGCAGCAGAAAATTGAAGGGTTAGTTAGAGAAAGGTGACAGCTGAGGAAGCAATGGAAAAGAGCAGAACAAAGTCAGAAGGAGGGACTCAATCGCTTACAAAGGGCCATAAAAGATAAGCTGGCAACATTACACAGAGCTGAGCGTCTACGGAAACGCTACAAAAAGAAGGAACGTGCGAGGGCTAATTTATATAAAGACCCATTCAAATTCGTAAAGAAGTTATTCACCAGGGAGAAGAATGGCACTTTAAAAGCATCTAGGGTTGAGCTAGAGAGATATTTGGAGAAAACGCATACAGATGCAAAAAGGCATGAGCCTATGTCAATTCCATCAGACATACCACCTATCAACCCACAAGAATACCAAATGGAGGTCTGTGCACCTAAGTGGAAAGAGGTAGAGCAGGCTGTGAGAAAGGCAAGGGCTTCATCATCTCCAGGGCCTAATGGAGTTCCCTACAGAGTGTACAAGAGTGCTTCAGGAGTTCTGCGAATTCTGTGGAAATTGATAAAAGTGGCATGGGAAAAACACCTAGAACACCTTGTACCTAGAGCATGGCGCAAAGCAGGTGGAGTCTTTATACCTAAAGAAAAAGATGCTACAAGCATCAGTCAGTTTCGTCCTATTTCACTATTAAACGTTGAAGGTAAGATTTTCTTCAGCATTATTGCCCAGAGATTGTCCACCTACCTTTTAAAGAATGGCTTCATTGACACTTCAGTTCAAAAAGCGGGCATTCCAGGGTTCTCAGGATGCTTAGAAAACATCAATGTTATCTGGCAACGAACTCAGCCAGCTAAAAAGGAGAGCAGTACAACAGTAGCCTGCACTAATCGGTTATTGAGGAAGTTAACAGATAATATTGAATGGGCACGAATGCAATTTGAGCCCTCTAAATCAAGGAGCATCTCGATAGTTAAAGGAAAGGTAGTAGATAAAAAAATCTTCATTAATGGTGAGGCAATACCAACAGTTTCTGAGAAGCCAGTGAAGAGTCTTGGGAGATGGTACGATGGGGATCTAAAGGACACAGTTCGAGTGGGAGAAGTTAGACGACAAGCAGTGGAAGGGTTGAAGAGCATAAACAGCTGTGCTCTACCTGGCAAACTAAAACTCTGGTGCTTTCAGTTTGGTCTATTGCCGAGGTTGCTGTGGCCACTGACTGTGTACGAGGTTTCTTTGACAACAGTGGATAAGCTGGAAGCGTTAATAAGTTCATACATCAGGAAACTTTATAGTAAAGGAATATTGCAGCTGCCAGTCTCTGCTTTAACCGAGGAGTTTAAGTGTGCCAAGGTCAGACTGGAAATGACCTTAGTAGAGTCACGCGAGAAATGTGTAAGGGAGGCAGCCCCTGTGTTAAAAACTGGTAGAAAGTGGTCAGCAAAGAAATCTGTAGTAGAGGCAAAGGCTGACCTTCAAATTGGGGATATCGTGGGACAGGTACAGCATGGAAGAGGGGGTTTTGGGCACAGTTTAGCTCCTCCTAAATGGCACAAGGCAGGCCCAGCTCAAAGGAGGAAGCTGGTAGTCAGCGAGGTGCGAAAGCAGGAGGAGAGGATGAGGTGTATAAAGGCCATTTCCCAGGCCAAGCAGGGAGAGTGAATGAGATGGGAGAGTGTGAAACAACGCAAGATGGGCTGGCAAGACCTTTGGTCAATGAAAGAGAGTAGGATCAGTTTCCTTATTAGGTCAACATATGATGTTCTCCCATCACCGCAGAACCTAAACCTCTGGGTAGGAGAGGATCCTTCTTGTCCTTTGTGTTCATCACCTGCCACATTAAGGCACATTTTGACAGGATGTAAGGTGGCTCTTAGCCAGGGTCGGTTTACTTGGCGCCATGACCAAGTACTGCGATGTTTGGCTTTAGCATTGGAAGGCAAGCGTAGTATGACCAATAAGTTGCCAATGTCAAAACCAACCACCTGACAGTTTAATGTAATGTTAACCCATAAAGCTAAGTGGTTTCTTAAGTTTGATAATTAATCTGCTATGTCATGTTTATGGCATATTTATGACAGGTTGTGTTGTCTTAGTAATGTCAAGTTGTCATAACAAAGACATCTCAAACAATGTCATATTTACATTAAAAATGTCATAATTGAGCGAATGACACTTAATGACAGTTGTCATAAACATGCATAAACCTCCTTCATATTCATGACGTGTGTCCTGTCATGTTATGAAGATGTCTTTTTATTCATGTTTGTAGTTCTAAACCGAATCCTCATCCAAATGGGACGTAGGCAATATTAGCATGAGCACGGATCCATACATCAGAAATAATAGACCATCCGTGGACTATCAACAGACTTTGCTTTAGGACACAGTTATTCTAATCTTATATACTACTTAGGTTGGATAGTAAGCACTTTGGGATGCAGGTCTGGTTTCTACCAAAATACAATAGCATAAGCCACCTTGAAATCTCATTGGTCCAAAATCCCACTCCACATATCTGCTTTTAACATTGCGTCAGTTGCTCTTCTAGGCGTTGGAGCATATAACCCTCTTCAAGAGGAAGAGTTTACAGCTCACCAGCAACTTTACGACGAAGACAAGCCGCACCAGTGCAATCACTGTGGAAAGAGGTTTCATAAGCAAGCAAAGCTTCGAATCCATCTGCGTGTTCACACCGGAGAGCGGCCGTACCAGTGCTCCCAGTGTGGGAAATATTTCAGTCAAGCAGTCAACCTTAAAAAACACCACCGTACTCATCATACAGAGGAGAGGCCGTACCAGTGCACGCTCTGTGACAGGAGGTTTTCTCTCTCCTTCTCCCTTATAAAGCATCAGCGAGTCGCTCATCCAGGTGAGAATCATCCTGAAAACTAAAACTGAGGAGAAATACGTCCTGTGAGGTTTTATGATGGCGCCATCTCCTTTTCGAAAGTTACAGATATTGGTTAATCAGTGGTTTTCAAACTTTTTAATGCCACAGTCCTCTAAATATGATGATCCCTGCAAGAGTTCCCCCTCCTGAAATGGAAAAGGCAGCATTTTCATGTATAAAGAAAGATTTGTGAAAAATATATCTATAAAATATTTACTTTCTAAGGTTTATTTTTTTGGGTGCTTTTTTATCGGTTTCTAGAGTAAATGAATTTCTCATTATAAAACATATTGTTATTATTTGTAACAGTTTTTCATTCTTTTACACCATTTAAACCATTTTTGAGGACCCTCTAGCACCGTGGTTCTTAATTTCTACTTGACAAAATATTTTAGAGCTTGGCGTAACCAGAAAAATGTATATTCATTATAAAAACCCCAATGCCGTTTTCAAATTTTAATAATTTGCATGGCTTAACCAGGTCTAAAAAACACACTTTTAAAATCAGGCTACCTCATTTATCCAGGTTTTCCAAGAAAAAACTATGTCTAAAAAGCAGACAACTTAATTTTTAGTTGTTTTAGCTTATTTTAATGCTTTAAATCATCTTTTAAGTCATCTTTAGGCCCTCTTAGTGGCCTCAGTCTCCTGCTTACCGGTTTGAAAACCCCAGAGTTAAATAACCAATAGTGTTGCTCAATACAATATGTTGTTGGGTTTGCTGTTTACATCTGTTTCTTTTGCCTGTCATCATTGCAAATCCTGTTGATTTCTTTCTTTCAAAAGAACGTTTGAGTGTTGCTGAAAGGAAGCGCTTCACCTGTCCGTACTGTGGGAAAATATTTGGACGACATCAAGACATGGAGCAACACAAACGCATTCACACCGGCGAGAGACCGTTCCGCTGCACCGTGTGCAATAAAAGTTTCAGGCAGCGTTCGGTGTTGATCGTGCATAGGAAAATTCACACTGGAGAAAAGCCTTTCGAATGTTTCATATGCTTCAGACGCTTTTATGGTTCAGGGGATCTGAAGACTCATATGGGGACTCATACCGGCGTGAGACCCCACAGTTGTCCTCTGTGCTCCAAAAGCTTCCCTCGGCCCAGTAGCCTGCAAGCACACCTGCAGTCCCATCTGAACAAGTTGCGGGAACGAGATGTTCTGATCAACCACGCGGATGAGCTTATTCCTGTAGAGGGGGAACAGGGTGACGTGGAAGATGCCTGTGGCGTTTCTGTTTCATCACAGCTTTCAGCAATGCTTTCTGGAAACCCTGGAGCTTCTGTGGACGGTATGTTCTCTAGTTGTTTCGGCAACACTTTACAATAAGTTAACATTAACTAATAATTAGCTGCACTTATACAGCATTTGTTAATGTTAATTTCAACATTTACTAATGCTTTATTAAAATAGTGTAAACATTAGTTAATGGACTGAACAAACAATGAACAGCTGTATTCATTAACTAACATTAACAAAGATTAATAAATACCGTAGCAAATGTATTGCTCATGGTTAGTTCATGTTTGTAGCAGCCCTTTAACTTGGAATAAACAGGCTTGGGAGTGTTTCCATACGGGTGTACTTTTATTCAGACGAGTGTGCATAGCGTCAACACCGTGAAAACGTAAAAGGAAAATAACAAAGGCAGTTTAGCTAGATGCAAAATGATCCTTTGACAAATGCTAGAAAGCTAGCATCAGATTGATAATAGCATAGCAGGCAACAGCCATCACAAAATTAATCTCATTTCCATTTACATAAACATATTAAATGAATTAATATGAAAAAGTACATTACAATGAACCACATACCTCGCTCCGCATATCAAAGGGTGCTAAAAGTAGTGATCCAGGGGGGTTTCTGCCACCATTAACTTAACTTGGACAAACTTCGTGAATTACTTTTACTGCCAAACAAATAAATACAGATGAATAACACTTAACATTTTAGTTTAAGGTTACAGTCATATTTTCCGACCTCAGACATGCATAGTCTCATATCGTGCCTTCATGAGTGAGCGCGTGAGCGGATGAACACAGAGAAAAAATAGTCCCCCCTGCAGATAGCATGTCAAAATAAAAGTCACATAAAATAAAAATATAAAAAACTGGATAATCATAATAAAACACTGTTAGTGGTCAACTACAATGTTAGTTAATACATTAATGTTTAATAAATGAACCTTTCTGTAAAGTGTTACTGTTGTTTTTTTATGGCCAGTTTACGTAGTAACATATTTCTCTTAATATAGCATAAATGCATAGTAATGTGTCTGAACGTGTTTTACAGAAATGAGCGCAGGGGATCATCATCTATTAGAGACGGAGATGGGACTCAGTCCATCAGTGAATGAAGATCATGATGCTGATCAGAGTTCCAGTTCAGAGCTGACAGATCATCAGAAGCTTTATCATTGTGCCATATGCAACAAAACCTTCTCGCTCGCAATCTCCCTGAAAAGACATCAGCTTATATTTCATCCAGGTAGGAGGACCTGCCAGGACACATTACAATATTGCCATTTCTGTTCTTGAATGAAGATAAGAAATAAATTGTATTGTTCCGCCTCAATAACTACAAATGAACTTATATAACCTTCAGAAATAACCTGATGTGAAATTCAAAAAGGTAACTGGGTATGCTGATATTTCCACAAATATCCACTCAATAATTCCTGTTAACTTGGTTAACACTTGGTTGAATTTAATGAGAAAAAGGAGTCTTTGGAAAGTTTACATCCTGAAAGGATGAAGTAGTTTTACAGATTGTTTTCTATACTACAGTATTGTAACAGGGGTGAGTGATGACGGTAATAGGACTGACAGACATTCCTTAGCCTTGGCACTAAAAGTGTTTATTTAAAAAAAATAATTTAATGATGATATTTCTACAACTATGCATTTAAAAAAAATTGTTTACATATGTCTAAAGTATATCCTGGTAACAGGGTTGACATTTTAATTATTCGATGACAAAATAGGCACAGATACTTGTCCTTGGAGAGTTCACTTCCTGAAAAGATAAAGCAGTTTTGAAAAACTGTTTTTTTTTTTATAATACTACAATATTGTAATGGGATGAGTGATTATGATAACAGGGTTGACATCCATTTCATAGTCTTGGCACTAAAAGTGTTTGTTCAGAATATTTCTAAGAATATCCACTTTTCAAAAATCATTTGTTTACTATACAAAATCCCAGTAGCAGGGTTGACTTTTTAATAATTGATGAAGAATATTTTTCTTTGGAGAGTTTACTTCCTGAAAAGATAAGCAGTTTTGCAGAATTTTTTTTTTTATATATATATATAATACTACAGTATTGTAACAGGGTTGAGGGATGATGGTAATAGGACTGACAGACATTTATTAGCTTTGGCACTAAAAGTGTTTATTTAAAAAAAGATTTAAAAAAAATATATTTCTACAACTGCATTTTTCAAAAATCATTTGTTTACAATAAAATATCCTGGTAACAGGGTTGACATTTGAATTATTTGATGACAAAATAGGCACAGATACTTGTCCTTGGAGAGTTCACTTCCTGAAACGATAAAGCAGTTTTGCAGAGTTGTTTTCTATAATACTACAGTATTGTAACAGGGGTGAGTGCTGATGGTAACAGAGCTGACGCAAAAGCTACGAGTTTTATAGTGGTTTTGATAATATGCATTCTTCTTTGTCATTTGAACAGATCAGCATGCTGACATCGAGGGCAAGTGCTTCCCCTGCTCTTACTGCGGGAGGAAGTTTGGTCGACGCCAAGGCTTGTTACAGCATGAGCGGATTCACACGGGTGAACGGCCCTTCAACTGTCCCACATGTAACAAGAGCTTCCGTCAGCGATCGGCTTTGGTTGTGCATATTAAAACTCACACAGGAGAGAGGTCGTTCCTGTGTTTTGTGTGCAGTAAGAGCTTTTATACCCCTGGAGACTTGAAAAAACATCTGGAAGTTCACACAGGAGTGCGGCCACACAACTGCCCTGTTTGCTGCAAGGGCTTCGGGCGGCCCTGCTTCCTCAGAGCTCACATGCGAATTCATGAGAGTAAGTATGACGTTTCTCACAGATGTCAGTCCTCAAAAATGTTATCTTTCTTTTAGTGCAGGGCAACGATTAAACGCATCCAAAAGTACACATATAAATACACACACATGCATGTATATATTTAAGAAATATTTGCAAGTATATACTGTATATATTTATATTATTAAAGCAATTAGCCCTGGAAAGCTGTGTTTTACAGTGAATTTAGAACAAAAACCCCCTTAGCTGTTCTAAAGTCACTGTAAAACACGGCTTCAATGGGCTTATTGCTTTTATAAAACGGTTACTCCATAAAAATATTCATTTTAATATTTATTTTATTCATAAAATAAACACCAGCAACAAAAAATATAACGTTAACACATTTATTCCTCCGCCTAGTAATGTAGTTCCGAAGAGGTTGCCAAGCAACACATGCAGCAACAAAGCATCACAAACGGCAGTTGTGCAGTAACACTGATGTAATGCGGTCACAGGTGTGTGTGTGTGTAACACTAATGTAATGCGGTTACAGGTGTGTGTAACACTAATGTAATGCGGTCACAGGTGTGTGTGTGTGTGTGTGTGTGTGTAACACTAATGTAATGCGTTCACAGGTTTGTGTGTGTGTAACACTAATGTAATGCGTTCACAGGTGTGTGTGTGTGTGTGTAACAATAATGTAATGCGGTCACAGGTGTGTGTGTGTGTAAAACACTAATGTAATGCGGTCACAGGTGTGTGTGTGTGTGTGTGTGTGTGTAACACTAATGTAATGCGTTCACAGGTTTGTGTGTGTGTAACACTAATGTAATGCGTTCACAGGTTTGTGTGTGTGTAACACTAATGTAATGCGTTCACAGGTTTGTGTGTGTGTAACACTAATGTAATGCGTTCACAGGTGTGTGTGTGTGTGTAACACTAATGTAATGCGGTCACAGGTGTGTGTGTGTGTGTAACACTAATGTAATGCGTTCACAGGTGTGTGTGTGTGTAACACTAATGTAATGCGGTCACAGGTGTGTGTTTGTTGAGTAATTTACAACGGCTTCGAATGCGGCTCAACCAATCAGAATCAAGGACGGAACTATCTGTTTTATAAAAATAAATATATTATATTTAAATAACAAATTTTTCTTAAATATATAGATGCGTGTGTGTATTTATACAAAATAATTATACACAGTAAACAAATATTATGTAAAGACAAACTTTTATTTTGGATGCGTTTAATCGCGTTTAATCGTTTCCCCGCAGCACTGCTTTCTTTATACGTTTTTTTTTTGATGATTAAAAATGTATTTTTTACGGATTATTTTCTCTTTGTTTTCCAGAAGCTTCCACAAAGAAGCAAAGTGGAACGGAGAAACCAACAGGTGGTCCAAAAATGGACTTGCAGGAGAAGCCATTTGAATGCTCTCACTGTGGGAAAAGATTCAGTCAGAATTGTATGTTTAAGATTCACCAGCGGATTCACACAGGAGAGAGACCTTACAAGTGCTCTGAGTGTGGCCTGAGCTTTCGCTGGAGGAGAAACCTGATCGCCCACCAGAGCGGCCACCCGGGCCAGAACCCTCTCCAGTGCTCGATGTGTGATGAAACATTCATCTCTGAAGCAAGTCTCAAAAAACACCAAGATGCATTTCATACAGGTAAGACGATGTAAGCGGTGGCTAGCTATCAGAAGCATGTACACCATAAGGAAGAAGTGTTGTTTACGCATTTTTAATGCTTTGAAATAAACATGAAAAAACGTTTTTTTTGTTTTTTTTTCCCCGTTCTTTATAAATTTGTTTAGGTGACTTACAGGGATAGT
This sequence comes from Tiaroga cobitis, assembly GCA_030578255.1. Lineage (NCBI taxonomy): Eukaryota > Metazoa > Chordata > Actinopteri > Cypriniformes > Leuciscidae > Tiaroga > Tiaroga cobitis. The sequence goes on along the minus strand of CM060614.1, from coordinate 30,519,838 downwards.
TCATCCAAAAATGTAAATTCTGTCATCATTTACTCACACTTATGTTGCTTCAAACCTGTATGCGTTTCTTTCTTATGTCGAACTAAAAAGAAGATATTTTGAAGAATCTTGAAAGTTCTTGAACCAGAAAGTTGATGATGCTGGTAAGTCATTGACTTCCATAGTATTTTTTTTTTTCCTGTTATGGAAGTCAATGGCTAACGTTGAATTGATTATATAAACATTCTTCAAAATATCTTCCTTTTAGTTCAACCGAAGAAACTCACTCATGCAGGTTTGAAACAACATAAGGAAGAGTAAATGATGACAGCATTTTCATTTTTGGGTTAACTGTCCCTTTGCCGTCAGTAATATGTCACCTCATACATTTTTGGAGTTGGGGTTATAAAAAAATGAATGCCTGATGATACATTTCTTACTGAAACTACTTTTCTTTAGTAGTTCTTCAGTTTCTCTTTGATTAAACAAATATTTGCATGATGTATTATTTTGCACAAGTGCATTTTTGTCTTAGATGTGGTGCTTTGCAACTGTTCATTTTCTATCTGTGGCCAAAAATGTATATTATACACACTAGACTGGAATTACAATCAATGCATCACAAGCTCAAATGTTGCATTTCTGACAAAAGGTCATCAGAGGTTGTAGTACAATTAAATTAAAATGTACATATTTTATTATTAACATTGTATATTATAATTCCAGGGGTGTCTCACACATGCAGTTTGTGTCTGAAGACGTTTACTCAAGCGGCCGGCCTCAGGAAACATGTGCGCTATGTTCATGAAGGAGAGCGACCGCACAAATGCTCCGAGTGCGGGAGAGGATTCGTCAAACTCTCGGACCTCGCGCGTCATCAGCGCCGGCACCATTACGACCGGGGCGACGAGCTCTTCCAGTGCTCGCAGTGTGAGCGCAGCTTCAGTCATCCCAGCAGTCTGGTTTTGCACCGACGCACACACACCGAAGAAAAGCACGAGTGCCCTCAGTGCGAGAAGGTTTTCAGTCAGGCGGGACACCTGAAGGTCCACCTGCGGACTCACTCTAAGGAGAATAAACCCAAATTCGAGTGCCCTGAATGTGGGAAGAGTTTTGGCCAAGCGAAAGATCTGGTGGTTCATCAGAGGGTTCACACCGGAGAGAAGCCGTACCAGTGTCCTCAGTGCAAGAAGAGCTACCGACAGTTCGCGCATTTATCTGTACATCTGCGCAGTCACACGGGGGAGAAGCCGTACCAATGCCCCATATGCCTCAAATTCTTCGCTCATTCATCATCCATGAAGAAACACCTGCGTGTAATGCATGCGGGTACGGGAGAGTTTATCCGGAAATGAAAAATCTGTCATTTATTTGCTCACCTTCGTAACATTTAGAACCGGTATGACTTTCTATTTTCTGTCTATATTTCAAATGTTTTCCAGAGGGGAAGGATTTACCTGCAACCAAGGAGGTGGTGAAGGTCACCGTTGGCGTTGGCCCGTCTGACGCAACTGTAGACGTTAAGAAAGAACCAGAGTCTGCTGATGAATACGGTAAGTATGGCTTAGGTTATGATAAACAGCTAATTCAAAAATATATAATGTGTATTTCTTATAGATGAAGGAGAATGTAGCCACCAGCCTCTCCTTCAAAACCAATGAAACGTGTGGTCATAAAGATGGCGCACACTTCTGTGTATTCTAAGATACATTTCACCCTTTTCAGCATTTTCATCTAGCTATTGTTGTACTTTTTGGCTACAAGAATACAAGCTTCATATCCATAAACAGGACCAAACACTTAACAAGTTCTTCTTTGTACTTTGGAAATAAACGCTGCATCATGCACAACTGCTTTTGTGTACAACTTGTATGGTCAAATTTGCACTCACATTCCCCCCCCCAAAAAAAAAAAAAAAAAATATATATAGATTTAGAAAAAATTCAGTGTTAAATTTGCATACAATAAACATGTCAAATTAATAGAGCTGCCCACGACTAAAGATTTTTCTAGTCGACTAGGAGTCGTTCATTAAAGCCATTAGTCGACTAATCGCACGTTTATATTTATTTATTTACTGAAACATAATGAGCCTTTAATAAAGGCTGTATCGGCGTAATATATAGCCTAGCTTGCAGCAAAGCATGGTACAAGTTGATTATGAATGTGTCAGAAAAAATAGCAAGGAGACATTTTATAAAAGGAGACCTTTAGTAAACTAGTGTTTTCTGAGTCGGCTACAAAGATGAATTTGACGATGCTGACTCTCCATCTCCGCATCGAAGGGAAATGAGACCCACCCACTTTTTAAAACCAACTTTTACCGTCTCTAATCCATTCCACTTGAGGGGGAAAAAATTCATTTTAAGCCCTATTTTTTATAAGGGCCTAATAAATGAAACTCCATTTCCGCTGAATCGCTACATTATATTATTTCTCAACGAGCCGCAACTGACGAAAATAACCGCCAGTTGTATACCGCCCTTCCAGTCAAATATTGCGTTGCAAACATCAATAACAGCTTTAAGTTGTCAATGCTGGCAAATGACCATGGTATCAGCGGCGAGAAAATCCACCGATAACGGAGTTTAGTTTACTTGTTTCATTAAAAGGCACCAGAATACATGAAATGGCATTCACTCCAGTAACATTTTTCTGGGGGAGGACCCACACCTTTTTTTTTTGCTTCTGACACCAATGTAGTAGCCTATTTGTCTAAATTGAATTGGTTAGTTTAAAAGTAGACATTTCAAGCTTTCTATAGATATAGTTATGAATGATGTATTACTCTTCTCTATATGATAAGTTATATTTTAGAATATTTTAAGATATATTGTAAGTTGTTTCCGCTGCTATTAGTGTTGTGTCCTGTCTTGCAGTAAAGCACACTATTCTTTAGGTTCCACACAGATACTTGGAGATGCGCCTTATAATAGCGCATTTATCTAGGTTAACGTTAGAGCGAGTAGACATGTAAACTTGCTACTACTTACGTTTCAAATGATTTGAGGCCATATTTGAGGTCTATAGTCGGCTTTTAAGGGGGCAGAAATTATTACTTCTTCCTGCAATGTAACAACACTGGTATGTGTTTGCAGAATGTCGAGTGAAATCTGAAGAAAACTGCTTTGCTATAATGGATGACGTGAAGGCTATTACGGTCTCTTCAGCTCCTTCCAGTCCAGTATCAACTGAGACTTTTAAAAATGAATGATGTGGATGGAAACCCGGGTTTCTCACCATGCCAAACATCAGAGCACATTGAAGAATCTGCAGCATTTATTAAGGACTGCTAGGATCCTGATGCCAAAAAAAGCATTTTTTAAGAAAAATAATTGTATTCTATACTTACTCCAGAAGCCGATCTCCATCCGTGAAGACTCGAATCCTCTTCAGTAGAAAGGTGGTATTGAGCGAGACTAAAAACTTTGATCAAACTCATCTACACCACGGCATTCAATGTGAGTTCTAGTTGAGCAGGGAACCACACAACACCTGTGGAGCTTCAGTGGAGATGATTCAATTCACATGGAAATCAACCCCGATCAGTGCTCCTGATGAGAACCATCCAGTCTGGAGAACTTTATACATTCTGGACGCCTCAAAAAATTACCTACACGTTTTTTTTTTTACAACTGTTGATGTATACATGAACTTTTGCCAAATAGGAGATCTTCACCAAATGTATACTGGAGAGACGCCTTGACATTTGGCATCTGCTGTGAGTAGAGCTTCCATCAGGAAGAAAAGAGGAATTTCTAAATCTTGTTGAATGAACATGCAAAAAGGACGTTGATACAGTAAAGGGTTCTTCGATTCTTCTCCTGAAGGTCCTTCAGTTCAAACCATGATCAGGCTCTCCTGCCTGTAGTTTTCAAGTAATCTTTAGACCGTTATTAGCTTGTTCAAGGGTGTTTGCATCTGAGATAAACTCTAGGAGAATTGAACAAGCCTAATATAGTACGGAAACTTTAATGTCATGTTCCTGTTACAGAATCTGTGCTTGTCATTCTACACATTTCCTGACCTTTACATATTCATCAGTTACATATTTTAAGCTCAAATCTGTATTTAATACATTTTACCGTATTTAAATCCATTCCACAGATTTTTCCTCAAAAGTCAGTGTAGAAAATGTAAAGTCTGCAGATTCAGGATCTGCTTAAATGCCATGCAAGTGTACAACCGCCAACTCATTGCATTAATATTATAATGTATTACTTTGACCACCAATGTTTTTTGTAATAATTTGTTTCTTTTATACCTGACATCTCATAATAGATGTAAATTAAATGAATGAATTCAAATGTTTTTTTGAGTTTAATGTCTTGAAAATATTTTTCTATATGTAATTTTTTTAGTGGTCACATTAACAATTTTCCTCTCGTTGTCTGCCCTGTTCCAAATGGCACCCTAAACACTCACGGTCTTCCTATGTTCAGGTTTGGTTAGAAATCTGTATTAATCCCCTTGAAGGGAAACTCATTTGTCCCCATTACACATCACAAACAATTAAACATTACAGCACAATCAATCCATAAAATAATTACACAAGAATAAAAGACCTTCTAAATCGCTCAATAAAAAACTGAGGCATCACTAATCTCTCACTAAATCAACTTTTCCTATGAGTTCGCACTCTTGTGATATAATGCCACTTTAGAAGTCTGCTGCAAAGCTCGCTTCAGTGCGGGCTCAGCAAAAGTGTGTATCGAGGGCGCGTGACGACCGCAAAGGGGGCGCTCGCGAGCACAGTTCTGAAACCTAAAATAACAAATGGGACACTCTACAATCTCCTGAACCACACGATCAAGCGCATGTTGCGGCCATTATAGGTCCACAAGACCGTAAGTGCATATGAAGTGTGCCATTTGGGACAGGGCCTATGTTGTAATTAAAGGGATATCACCCAAAAATGAAAATTAGCCCATGATTTACTCACCCCCAAGTCATCCTAGGTGTATATGACATTCTTCTTTCAGACGAATACAATCGGAGTTGTATTAAAAAAATGTCCCGTCTCTTCCGAGCTGTATAATGGGAGTGTATGGGTTTTTGTTTTTGGAAGTCCATCAAAGCGCATCCATCCCTGATTAAAGTGCTCCACGCGGCTCCAGGGGTTAATAAAGGCCTTCTGAAGCGATGCGTTCGTGTGAACAAAAATAATATACATATATTTAAAACTTTATCGGCTAAAATAACCAGCTTCCGGCTGACGGCCATACGCATCGATTTACGGGGAAAAGAGTAACACTTGAACTTGACGCACAACGTAATGACGAACGCAGTTGCCCAGCGCTGTGTGTTTGAACCGCGAGAGGCGTCAAAGCTTACGATACTCCTACATCTACGTCATACATCGTCAAGTGTTACTCTTTTGGCGTAAGTCGACTTGCGTAAGGCCGTCTGCAGGAAGGTAGTTATTTTAGTCGATAAAGTTTTAAATATGAATACTTTTCTTACACGAATGCATCGCCCCCAGAGCCGTTTCGAGCACTTTAATCAGGGATGGATGCCCTTTGATGGACATCCAAAAACAAAAACTCATTCACTCCCATTATAAAGCTTGGAAGAGCCATTGTATTCGTCTGAAAGAAGAATGTCATATACACCTAGCATGGCTTCAGTGCGAGTAAATCATGGGCTAATTTTCATTTTTGGGTGAACTATCTCTTTAAGGGCTTTTTGCATGGTGTAGTTACAGCATCTACCAGAAGGGGTTAACTACTGAAGCCAACCAGCCAATCCTTGGTGTGGATGCTACAGTACCTGTGTCCGAATATGCCTATCCCCTACTTTACAGTAAACATTACATGAGCATGTAATTCACAGTATTACAATTCATAAAACATTTGGGTGCTACTTCCACAGGGATTCTGAAGTGCACATCCATTGGACACTTTACTATCCCGCGAGGTCGTGAATGGCAGCGAAGGAACACAACTGATGCCGCCGGTCACATAACAAATCCAACATGGCAAACGTGGTCCGTCTGGATTTACTGCACACATTCAGACTATATTTAATGGTTGTGAAGTTCGTTCCTCATGAAATGTAGTACCAACTTAGCATGACAGCATGCGATTTTGGACATACTTCTTTCTGGACAAATGGGTCGAGAAAAAAAAAATGTATAGGCCTTTATTTTTTTGCCAAAAACAAAAGCTTTGCAAGTCCAGTAAAATTCTGGACTGAAGAACACAAAATTATGCACTAAATGGGCAACAACACTGCCTGATCGTTTTTGGCAAGGTAAAAAAAAAAAAAAAATCCTGCCACACCTTTTCATTAATATATCTTTATTGCTTGAATAGTTTTGATACAGAACAGCTTACATTTCTGATTCTGAAGCACTCATTCGAAGAACAAGAGTAGTGTACCAAAAATGTTCTGGTGATTCTGGTTCCATTCAAGTCCAGTAGAATTATTTTTGGGGATGTAGCAGCGACACGAAACTCCCTTTTACATCGGTCAACACGTCAAACAGTGACAGGTCTCCATTCTTCCAAAGAGACAGGGAGGATTAAAACAAGAAAAGAAAGAAAAACGGGGGGAAACGTGAACATATCTTGTAGAAAACCTAAGAGTGGAATGTGGATTTGATAACTCCACCCTGTTGATTTGAATTCACAGTCAAGTGCTAAAAAAGTAGTGATTGACGATTTAATATATTCAGAAATCATAGGTGAAGAACAATTTAGCAAGGAAAATGACGATTTGAGAAAGCCTTTTGTACGAACCCTGAGAGTGAGACAGAGCGAGGCGGCAGGTGGGGCGAAAAGAGAGAAAAAAACAAAAACGTTTATAACAACAACATAAAAGGTTATCATGCAAAACTACCCTACAGATTCACCCATAGCAGAATAACAGTAAATTTCACAGTTTTACACTTAAAAGAATATATCAATGAAAACAACTTGTATCTCTCTGTCAAACAAATAATCACCATAATAATATAATAAAGATAACAGAAACGGACCACACATTCTAAAAAATAAAAATGCATACAAAGGTCTACATAAAGCTTTCAGATCAAAAGTGATTTTCATCATCAAGAACCCAGATCAAAGCTGGGATGCTAAGTATTGAATTTGAATCATTTTTTATGCAGCATAATTGTGTTAATACATGGCTTCTCCACATTTACTTCTTCACCTGCACTGGGTCATAATAAATACATTAAAAACAGTCTGTGAGCATTCTTACCAGAAAACCAACCACTTCCACGCACAACCAACACAAAACACTCACATGAACCCAGGAAAGGGCATCGGGAGAAGCAGAAGTCCCGGAATACACAGATTGAGAAAGCGATTGCAATTGCATTCAAGTTCATCCAATACTACAAGTCTCCTGCCTGAGCAGAGATGTTAGATCTTCACCACTAGGGGGCGCACACAACCTGATTTCCAATCAGGGACAAATTCTCTCTCCATTGCCACAATTGGTTCAATACTCCTTTTCACTTATTTGCCTTCTTATATCATCCTGCAGGTCAACAGTCATTCGTTTGCTAGACGGTTGCTCCAGGAAATCAGAAGACCTATATTTGAAGATGCTCACCAGTCCATGCGATTTTAAACAGTCTTCATGCCCTTTGAGGTTTGCTTTGTTTGTGTCTGAGGTTTTTTTTACAACATGAGTTCATAAAACTGAGAGGTCAAAGAGATCCAACTCTACAAAAGAACGTGTGATTGACATGGGGTCCTCCTAGTTGAGGCACGTCCCGACAGGAGGCAGCAGGGCGACAGGGTTCAAGTACACCATGAATTTTAGTTCATGAGCCCGGCAGAAAGTGAGACACCTGCCTAGAGCTCAGAAGAAAGAGTAAGGCTTAAAAAGTGATGTTTTTGGAAGACGGGTCACCCTGGAAATAGGTACACATTTCATCATTTTTGTCAAGTACATCAGATTTATAACTCATGGGCTTCCTGTAATTCCTTATTGTTTTTTGCTGTTGTTTTTGTGTGTGTTCTTAAGTAGCTGAGATAGGGCTTGAGGGACAGTAATTCATGAGCCCTTAAGTTAAAAACATGCCTTACCTCATTAAAAACCACCCCTTTGTGCCAAAAAACAAAACGCTAATGCTAAGGACATCTGACACAATCAGCACAGCTGGACATTCATCACCTATTTTTGGGCAAACATTGCCTATATACTTTACGTCATAGCTGTTAAACACCTTTCCAAGTATGACCCTCAGATCTTTGCTGGGCTGTTTCCCCCCAAAAAATCTCTACGTGACACAGCACCCAGAACAACAGAGCTCATTATTGTAATAAAACAATTACTCTGGAAGCCATTGTCATTAAAGGATTTACACGAAATGGGAAACTACTGGCAAATAATGAGAGGACAAACAGCCACGAAGAAGCCCCGTGGTGAACAAGTCGTCTGCGTATTCCAGTTATGCACTTGGGTGCGAGCCTCTCAGTAGAAATATCTTCTCTTGTTAGTCTCAGCCTTCGCTGAATAGGCTATAAACCTGTTTTCATAAGACAGTTTTCACTGTCGCTGAACTGTACAAAACGATATGCAAATTTGTTCATATATTGCTTATTGTAGTTCTCTCAGGATTCCACAAAAAAAAAAAAAAAAAAATCACAACGATCATTGTAAAATACTATAAAAATCAACTTTAGATCATGATAAATGCTGATAAAGATATAGCAAAAAAAGTAGAAAGGCACTTGGAAACAGTCATCGCTTTTTTCACTGCAATGTACTTTTGTTATTTATGGCACTGCTTCTTGTTGCAGCACAATGTTTCACAACGTAAAGATAAACCAAGAAAGAGTCGCTCTTCACTTCACCCCAAGCAGTGGCGGTTCAGAGGTGGGCAAAATGTGCTCAGTAGTGGGATTGGTGTGGATCTCCAGTAAACCTTGGATGAATCCGTCCGACGGCTCTACGTCAGATGTGTTGGATGAATCTGATGCTTGTTCCTCTGCTGAAGGCTCTTTGGGTGTTTCTGGTCCCGTCTCGGAAGTTAGCTTAAACGCTTTAGTTTCCACAGTGGGTACACAGTCCTCTTTATCCATTGAGGTTGGTTCCCCCTTAACAGTGTCTGTTATTTCACTCTCATTCTCAGAGGGTGGATTGGTGCTGGTGGGTGTGCACTCGCCTTCGCTAGCCGAACGCCCACTGAAGCCCTCCTCGTCGGGTCCACCTGCGGCCCCACAAGTCGAACCATCACTATCCACTCCACGTAGTTTCTGGTGGATACGCTGATGTCGGACCAAACTGTGCTTGAGGGTGAAGGTGCGCTCACATGTCTGACACTTGTAAGGCCTCTCACCTGGTAGAAACAAGACATTGTAAAATAAAGTGTTACCAATGTTTCTTATTAAAAGGTCAATTTTTTTAGTGTCCTTGTTACATATGTTCATGTACTTACCATAGTAATAACAGTAAATTATGCATAATTACATGCAGCTAACCCTCAACAAAATCCTAATCCTACCCTAACCCTATAGTAAGTACATGTAGTTAATTAATATTACCCAGTACATAAATATATAATTACACTGTCTGTAACAATGACACCTTAAAATAAAGTGTAACTGAAACATTTAGTTATCAAACAAGAGCTGTCAGTTATTATGAATGATTTACCAATCTAAGCATGTTTTCAGTTTTGTCTTTACCTGTATGAGAGCGCATGTGTCTGGTGAGATCCTGAAGGCTCCAGAAACGTTTGTTGCATATATTGCACACCTTTTTCCTCTTGTCTGGCTTGCTGCCAAGTTCTTCACTTTCTCGCTCGGCACTCTTTGGTTCAGTTGCAGCTTCCTCTTCATCACTCCTCTCCTCCTTATCTTCCTCTGATCCACTCTCCACCACACTGCCCGTTCCCTCGTTCTCAGATATGCCCTTCTTTAAGCTCTCCACCTCTTCGTCTGTAACCTCTTTCTTATTTTCACAAGGCACAATTGGATCAGCCGATTTTGTAAAGCTTTGTGCAGGTCCATTAGTTGAGTCTGATGCTTCATCCTGCTGATGAACTTTCTCATGTCTGGTCAGGGTGGCAGCGTAGCGGAAACTCTTCTTGCAACTTTTGCAGGTGAATTTGGACTCATCTTGAGGTGTTTTATCAGACATGTCACCATCTGCAGCAGGGGACGACTGTGGCTGGTCTTTCTCAGTGATCTTGAAGTCCTTTGGCTTAGAGACAAACGTCAAGTCAAGGGTCTTATTGCTATGGCAATCACCATCCTCATTTTCTGAGTCACTGTGCTTTAATGACTCGAGAGCTGATGGGTCCTCCTCCTCTTTGTGAGGAATAGGCACTACAACAGCTGCTTCTGTCGGCTTAGCTGGTGAGGGTTTTTCAGCATCCATTGCTTCAGGCTTCTCAGGGTCTGATCTTGTGAGATCCATTGCCTCACTCACAGGAAGTTCTGTTTCAGATGTGCTCTCTAAAATATAAATTGACACATTACACATCAGGTAATAAAGTGCAGTTTTAACCTCAATGGTTAACAGTTAAAAATATACCTCCGTTTATAAGCAATTTAAAGTTTGTATATTATTTTTGATACCTGCACTCTCTTGTGAACCTTCCTCTGCGTCTTTAGACTTGGGTATTCCACCATTGCGCCTAAGCACTCGGTTGGAAACGCCATGCTTGCGTAAAAGATGCCGCTCACAGTTGGACTTGGTCGAGAAGAAGGCATCACATTGGGGACAAGGATATGGCTTCTGACCTGTTTAAGAAATTCAAAATAAAAGCAAGAAAATAAATTACACATACTATGAGGGGTAACATAGAAGGTGTACATTAACTCCGTACACCCGTGTAGTGCTGTAGTCTGTAAAAATGTACATAAGAGTCACCTGTGTGTGTTAACATGTGGCGCTGAAGCGAACTGGCCCAAGGGAAAACTCTGGGACAAAAAGGACAAGTCATCTTTTGCACAGAATTTGAGTATGCATTCTTCTTCCCTTTGGACTGATGGGGTTGAATAGTCTGCCGGACTGGCAAGTGTTTCTCATCTTTCACCTCTTTCTCGTCACTAGCACCTGGCTGGTGCCCGTCTTTTCTTGCCAACTCAATTGTGTTAGTCTGAAGATAGGCACTGAACTTGTTGGCATCAGTGTTCGCCAACATTCTCTCAACACTTGCAAACTCCCCACTAGACTCCAAATCAATACTCGGGTCTGTGGCATCTAGCACAGTTTTCCCTTTCGCTATGCTTCTGGAAGCCCTTTTCCTGGACCTCTTCTTGGAGCTCTCTACAGAGAGCTCCTCTATCAAGGTATCTGTTGACTCTTGCTTGCCATGTGTATCAGAATCAGCCTGAAGGCTATTAGTGTTGTCCCGTTTTAGAAGGTCAGGGGCACCAGAAACAGAGGAAATGATCTGAGCAATGGATGCCAGTGGTGGAAGCTCCTTCTCAGCAGCAGAGGAAGGTTTAGGAAGCAGGGGCTTTAGACGCAAGGGTCTTCCTGCTGAATTAGTGCTACCAGTAAGGGAGGTCAAGGCTACGGGGACCTGGTAGCATCCAAGCGGTTGGGGTTTCTCATCAATGGACTTATCAGTCTGAAGAGCCTGAGCAAGGATGCTAATGGTTGAATGTTCTTTCTTAATCTCTCTTGGCAACACAGCCTCAATGTCTTGTTTAAGCTTTTTCAGAGGATTCTTAGGAATAGAGAGGTCAATGGGTTCCATGGAAGAGTCATAGGAGACAGGCTCAATTTTGATACCGGGTGATCCACTCACACTTCCAACACTGCTTCCCCCACGACTTTTGTTAGAGAAGTCCAGAGGTTGATCCATATCCACGCCGTAGAAGTTGAGGTCTTCAACCTTGATAGGCTGCACCACAGTGCTAGGAGAAACCCCATTGAGAGGAGATGGGCTCGGGCTATTTTGGGTTGAGGCAGCTAGAAGAGTGATTATGTGCTCTTCAATATCCTGCTCTTGGACCTCTGGATGTTGTTTGAGAAGGTGATGGATACAGTTACGCTTGGCAAGGAAGGCTGCTCCACAACGCTTGCACTCAAATGGCTTTCGCTGGCAGCCGTTATGTGTTCGCAAGTGAATCTGCAGGGCCCGGAAGGTCTTTAGGTCCTCCCCACAGAAGCGGCATGTAGTTTCACTAGTCCCAGCCTGCTCCAGCACATCTGCTGTGGACGTGGACGAGGTAACATACTTGATGTTTTTCTCAATCTCCCTGCGATTGTTTTTCATGTGCTTTTTGCGAAGATGGCGCTCACAGTTAGCCTTGACAGTAAACGGGTAATGACAGAGCCGGCAGACATAGGGCCGCTCACCACTGTGTGTTCTCAAATGACGGATCAATGTAGCCTTGTCTGGAGCAACATAGTCGCAGATATTGCATTGGTGGGGTAGGATGCCCAAATGATATCGCATGTGTGCCTGCAGCACACCAGAGAACGCAAAGACCTGGTCACAAAATCGGCAGGGGTATGAGCCTTTTTGAGTTCCTCCCTTCTTTACAGTGGTCTCATCTAACTTGCCATTCTCCTGCTTGATATGTCTTTCATCCATGTCCATTGGGGTATGGGCATCTCCCATGCAGTCTGCCTCCATTTGTATCCTCTCTGCAGAAGCCTGGTTGTTGGCAGAAGAGGGAGAGGAAGATGAGGAGAGATCCCTTTCTGTCTTGAGCGGATGGCTGGCAGGGGGTGGGAGGCTAGGGCTGATGCAGCCCAGTGAAGCTTGCTGGGTGTTTAATAGAGGTGGTGGAGTTGAAGCTACCATACTGGTTCTGGGAGCCACCAAGGGCTTTGGCTTGAGAGGAGGCATCTGCTTGTAGCCCAACTGCACAGCACTACAGGGTGCCTTGGATAAGGGTGGGAGGGAGATTTGGTTAGGAGCAGCTGAAGCTACTTTGAGTATTTGCTGTATATCAGCGAGTTCCATGCCGGATTCACCACGAACAGGCTTCAACACCATACCACCATCTGGCTGCACCAGAAAACCTGTCTGGAAAGGCTGAAGGGACAGCAGTTTGAGAGCTTCTTGATGGGACAGTCCGTGAAGAGACGCTGGGTCTACAAGAGACAGGTTAACCCCACCAACAAGGCCAGCCTCTTGAGGTACGGTGGACTGATTCGGATCTACATGGATAACCCGGATGCTATCTAGCTTGGCCTGCTGGATATCCTCTTCTGAGGGGGCAGGCTTGATCTGAGAGATGTGCTGCAAGCCCAGGGAGTCCATAAAGCTATTTTTCTCAGGAGTGGGAAGCTCATCTTTCATAATTAAGGGTGAAGTGGTCTCTTGTGTGCCACTTGAAGTCTCATGTGAGGCTTTGTGCAAGTCCAGAGCTGAGCTAAGAGGGAATGCCTTATCACATGTGTCACATACAAAACGATGGAATTTGCCAGTACATCGGCGGAGGTTTGTTTCACACCAAATCTGTGGGTCAAAATAAAACTGAAACTTAACAAAACTCGCATATTACAGTCGAGACAAAGAACTTTTACAAGCTGTGCAGATTAACCACAGAAAAGTTGACAATGGCTTTTACCTGGGCAATACGGGGGAACTTCTGGCATGAAAAGTCAATGAAAGCCAGATCATTAAAGCCAAGAGGGATGGATGGGTTATTCTGAATAAAGGGTCGTCCATTGGGGTCTGTGGGTAGCTGCTTATGGGTAGCTGCATTGTGGCGGAGCAAACTTCGGTGTGTCCGGAATGAAATGCAGCATAAATCACATCTAGGAATAAGAATGCTCATGTAAGGTGTTGATTTCAAAGATACACCACACACATTGTTTATATCTATTTGTAGTTAATCTGCATGTTGTATATGCATAAATTCATGCTCAATAAAACACTGACATTATTATTAATATTATTATTATTTATCATTGCCCAAATTCTTCAAGAAATACAGTGCCCAATCTACAGTGTGCTGTGGAAATGCATCCTAGACATCCGAAATATATCTGGGATTTCCTAGGTGAGTTTGAAAGTCAATAGTAATCACACCCTAGCCTACAATGGATCTCGTTCAGTGTTTATTGGGTGCTGCAAAAGACAGCTGGTTAATGTCTGTGCACTGGTCTTGTCACATGTCCTGCCCCTGATCATGGTGATGACGTGTCCATAGGGACTATAAGCAGCTTTTATCTCAGCAGACATACACAATGCAATGCAAGGTAGAGCATAGCAGCGCATCCACCTGAGAAGCATAATGAGCTAAAGTGCTAACCGGTTAAAGATTACTGCTTGTGAATGCTTCAATACATTTGGTCAGAGTTGCATGAGAAAATAATGTAAATCAAAATGGAGAAGCAAAATCTAGCTGTTCAGCTGTCCTGTTACAAAGAGTTCAAGCACTCTTACATATAATTACACAAAACCATTCCCTGTCCAGGATGCTGTTGTTTCTATTGGCTATTTTGCAATGCCTTCCAACGTGGCTCATCCAATCAGATTTTAGAGTTGGTTCTATTAATTTTATTATAGTATGCATGTGTGGGAGTGTCTGCCTTACTTGGAAGGGCTGTTTGGGTGAGACAGATAACATGTCTGTATCTTTAAAAGCATTCTTGTGTCTGTTTGTACGTGTAAGTGTGGTTTTTTAGCTGCTTTTAGAACTCTTCAGAGTGGAACCCAATTCACAGCAGTCTAGATCCTCTTAACTAGCACTCTTAGCTCTTGTGATTACACAGGATTAGTGCTAAATTTGCAGCACTTCCATACAACAATAACTCTGCTCTGAAACTCAGACAGGCCCTGCCAACTTCCTTTACCCAGAGCAATCCCATACAGCTATCCATTAACTAGAGGAGTTAGCCATCGGTTGGGTGATTTTAGAGGTATAGTCTACAGACTGATGTCTCCAAGGATACAGATACCAGCGCACACACACACTACTTCAGAGATGTCCTGCAAAATGCATCTTGCTGAAGTCTCCTCCTGTGTCTCATTAAATCCCCCCTCCGCCCGCCACATAACCTCTGTGGTCCTTCCCCCCTCCATTTTCCCTTCTTTCCTCTACATGCCACTCCCTTGCCTTAAGCCTGGGGGCCACATGCAGGGGGGTGGGTTGGGGGCCTCTTAGGCCTCTCACGAGTGGGAGGGGGACACGTCGACAGGATTACGCTCATGTAGGTATGATCATTCTCAGCCAATTACATTTCAACATCACATTTCAATAAGCAAAACAAATATAGCTTAAAATCCAAACTCTGACACTCAGAAGGCCAAACCTGTAAAACAAGATTTCTATCTGAACCAAACAAATGTTTTTTTTAACATTTAGCACAATATAAGAGGCAAATCCCACTGAAAAAAAATCCCTTGCTTATATAGTTAATAACCAAGAGGAGTTGCCCCCTCTGTATTCGGATGTGTTAAATAAATTATGACTGTACCAGCACAAAGCATGCCACCATATCTCCCAGCAACTGCAGGGATCCAGCCTAAAGCCTCAGCTACTGGCGTCTCCCTGCAATACAACTCTCACCTCGAACAAAAGGGACAACATTCCTGTCTGAGCTTAATGGACAGCTATAATATACTGAACAGAAAACCGAGTGTAGGAAGGGCCAGAACTGTTCCATTGTCAAACTCTAAACATTCCTTTGTTATCAAGCCTGAAATAAACTCATGCCTCTTCACAACAATACATTTACTATACTGATGCATGTGTTTGTACCTCAGTGTAGTGTCGGGATGGGTCTCCATGTGGGTGTCAAAGTCGTTTCTGCATGTGAGGTTCTTGAAGCAGATAGGACAGGCCAAGACTTCCTCCTGTCCTTTGTTCAAACTCTGCTCGTCTGCCCCACTATCCTCCAGGACCTGCAGCACACAGGTCACTGTCAGCTATTTGTAGCTTAATTTGGGAGCACTGTCCTGGGGTGCAGGTAGCACTGGGTAAGATGGTGGATCCACACTTACCTTTTTGCTGGATGGCTCCTCTGTCTTCTCTCGGTCTTCATCTGGGTTTAGTTTTCGTTTGGCTGCAGAGGGACGTCGCCGCTTAGGTGGAGACAGAGTCGGACTGTTGGGGATGGAGTTGGCAGAGTCCTTCTCGTGGATCTTCATGTGTCTGAAAACAGATAAAAGAGTCCTTTAAAACTGCATGTTGTGTGTTAACAAACCAGCTGTCAGATTTAGTGATCATCACAAATGATTATGATCTCTGAAAAATGCTTGGGCATTTGTGGAACAAATGCTTGGGAAGTAGTTGCATCTTGAGGACATTTACAGCTGCCTCCCACTAGTTTGATGGATGAGTAATTAATGAATAATATTCTAGAAATTTAGGGTAGAGGAACCCCTGTTCATCCCATTGGGAGCCAAAAGAAATGACTGTAATGGGAGGATGCTAATGGGCTGGAAAGTCCTGCAATTATCCCGCAGACTCTATGTGCATATGTAGAGTCCAAGATGGCGGGTTGAGATCAGCGGAAGAGAGCGGTAATGTTGCATGGAGAGGGCAGGAGTTGATCCTCTATTTTCCAGAGAGATTCTGAGGAAACCAGTGAGGATACAAAGGAAGCGGAGGCCCAAAGAAATCAGGATGCCTGACTTAAGTAATAGCTTTAAGTCCACTGTTGGCTAAAATACCACAAATTAATTTAGTCTTTCACTGAACTCACACAGAGACAAAAAGATTTATATTTATAGTACAATCAAAGATTACATTTCAATGAAACATGTCTGCTCCATCCAAAGTTTATATCAGTGTACCTACAAAAGTTTATCTTACGAAAGTACTTTGGAAGTGTACATTCATGTGCAAGTGTAAATAAGGTCAGACATCCCATGGTCCTGCAGGTCTCAGTTTTCACTCTGCAGTCAGTGGTTTATTAATAGCAAGCAGCATGTTGGACACTCGTGTGAGGATCTGACAGGCTGTTATATCT
This sequence comes from Tiaroga cobitis, assembly GCA_030578255.1. NCBI lineage: Eukaryota > Metazoa > Chordata > Actinopteri > Cypriniformes > Leuciscidae > Tiaroga > Tiaroga cobitis. Next base: position 30,503,008 of record CM060614.1, on the reverse strand, counting down.
CTCTGGTCTGGACTCTGACCTTGCCTTTGACCAATCACAGAAAACCAACACTGCCAAGTCAGCAAACTGTGATTGGATGGAAATCACCACCACTGTAACCTCATACACAGGATGACAACCTATCCACTGAAAAATACTAATTAGTTGAATATGCTAGTTTATAGTAATATGACTGAATCTGAGTCATGCAGAACAGTTTCAATTAAATTGTAATGAGTAATGTGGCGGTAACGTTTTTTCAAATTGCACTAGACTGAAGTTTCCTGTCCTAGAATGAAGGATGTCAATCTGGACATTTCATGAGCAGGCTGGCTAATCTGTAAAGGATCATAAAACTTGTTGATGCATAAACAGGTTCATTCCATCCAATCCAATCCAATCATTCCATGGTGTTCCCGCAGAGCACAGACAGAGGGCACTGTGGTGTCAGAAAGTTACCTCTTTTCCATGCAATGTCAAAGCAAGGGCACCCCTTTAAACCTATGGCTGTTCAGTGGAGTAGCTAAGACTGAAGGAGTTAAAGTAAATAAAAGCAGCCAATCAGAACGCACTTTGACTCTCTTCTGTGAAGTTGTGACCTTTCTCCATGGCAACAGTGACTCCCTCCTCCCCCCCAACCATGTGATGCTTTGGCACAAGATGGCTGATTCCTTGCCAACTACATGGACAACTTCCTCGGTCATACATGAGACCTCATAACTATCAGTTCACTTATCAGCACTGAAAAAAACACTTTCTCACACGGCTCAAATATTTTTCAGGTGTTCATGAATACAATGAAGAGCAAAAAAAAAATGGGGGGAAAACTATGAAAGAAGTGAATGTAGCCAAATATTCTAACATACATTATGTAATTCATAACAAATCACAATTCAACTTTGGCATGTACCTTGTCCAGCAATGTTTGTGCTAAAGACGTAAGTGATGGGAAGTTTTGCTTGTAAGATTACAACAATGGGCAAAAAAAAGATTACAATAAGTAAGTAACCACCCAGAACACCCTAGCAACTACCCAACTACACACTAGCAGCATGGCCGCAATTTTTTTTTCCATAGGCAAACAGTGTTTACATTTTCTTTATACTCATCAAAATTAAAACAGATTACAAAGAACCCAAGACGATGAGAAAGATGCGGAAATGTTATTAGGACAGTAACAGCTGATGTAGTAAATCCAGATTCCCTTCACATCCGTCACAGCACATTACATGCATATCAAAGGTGGTGTAGTACATCCAATTCCACCCTACAATTTCACTTTACTTCTGCTTACTACCTGATAACAAGCCATCCTACCCTGCAGGCCTTGAACAACTTACTAAGAGCTGTCCACACAAATACACACACAGATTCCCCATATGCACTTCACCATCAACCTCCACAACCTTGGGAGGAAGTTCATGTTTACCTCCTCCATCAGCAAGGCCTGCTGGGAGAAGATACCATGACCAAAACTGGGGAAGCGACGGGTGGGGGAGGTGTTTTATAGTCACCCTTCGCTTCCTGCAACTCTCTCTCTCCTTAAACAAGAGCTACATAGCTGACAAACCCCAGCGGTAGCACAAGTATATGACCACCAACATACACAAACAAACCAACGCCTTTTCATTTATCTTTGTGGCACACTCATCCTCTGGGCAACTCTTCAACGCAGGGCCAGGCAAAGGCAGGGTGAGGCCTAAAGGATGCAACCAACCAACAAGCTTTCACTTCTCTAAAAAAACCTAAAAAAACCAGCATATATACTTGAGAAATTCAACTTCTCAAATTATTAGGGCTGTCAAAAATAATTTAGATAACTTCTGTTTAATATTTTCTATTTAACGTGTACAAACATTTAATGTTATTAACACAGCATGCCTAGCGTTACAGTATACGATCACATTAGAGCTGCACGATTCTACATAAACTGAGAATCAAGTTTTGTTTCAAACACATCATGATCCTCCCACAATCCTGAACAGGCAACTTAAAAAAAAAAAAAAAAAAAAAAAAAAAAGGTAATTTACTAAAGGTTCTGACAAATGTTTATTACTGCAGTCTATTTAAAAATGACAATGAATCTGAATTAATTATTTTTTAAAAATGGTTTGAAATAGAGCTGCACGATTAAACAAATTAACATGAAAATCACGATTAAACCGATTTGGCTTATTGCGATAATGAAATCGCAAATGTTGCGATTATTTTTTATACGCAGCTTGTTAGTGAAGCAAATGATTAATGCTCTGTCTGAAAGCACTGCGAATTTGAGTCGCTTATAGCGTGCAATTGAAAAAGCAACACGCGTCAAATATCTTTCCAAACATGAGAAGCATTTATGAATCTCTTGTCCAACAAAAGACAACATTTAATAACATGTTTTTACTCCAAACTCACTTCATAACGACAGTTGAGCATCCTTCTGTGTGATGATGTGGCTTCTTACACAGAATAAGGCACACAACATATTTCATAGTATGCTATACAGTGATAAAGGCCATGTCGATTAGCATTGAAGTATAAATATACTTTATTATCATGAATAAGGCTTAAAGAACTTAAAAGCGTTTCAAACTTCTGTTTATTCAGCTACAGAGATAGTATGATGCACAAAGGGATTTCCTGGAATGACGTGTGTTATTGTACTTCTGCAGGGTTTCTGCTCAAGAGCGCCTTCTGGCTTTCAGATGGAGCAGAATTTACTACTGATCACAGAGCTGTGCTTCACTGACAAGCTGTGCATTTAAAAAAAAAACAAGAAAAAAACACCGCGCCCTTTGCCAAATCCAGTGCCGTTTCATTTTGATTAATGCATCCCTAGTTTAAATGAATGATTCATAAATACTTCACTTGTTTCATAAGTGGATGAATCAGCATTTTTTGATAAATACATTTTGGTGGCATAACGATGCAATCGATACAATCGTTATTTGAAGCGCTATGCTACTTTCAAAAGGCGATTTACTCCATTTTGATCGCTTCCGTAGACATCAGTGTTTATATCCGAACTATAAACTTTTATCCAAGTTCTTCTGTGATAACATGAATATTTGTAACATGGAAATAATGATACTGTGTGGTTGAAAAGACTGTTTATGAAGCTGTTTCGTACCTGATCGCCAACACAGATCTGAATGTTCTGTTCCGGAGCAACACCCTGGTAACAACCCAGAACACCCTATCTCATGGTGGTGTGTTTTGCACAACTGACATTTCTTCATGTAAATATCTAGTTACCACTTGGGTCTCCTTGTTTTAAATTTGGATCAGCATGAAAGCAATTAAGGAATAAAATAACTGCATATGACTTATTTTGCTTGCTCACAAACATATTAAATCCACTAAGACACAAAGTTAATGCTAAGCTTGGGATGACAGCTCATTGAGCATTTAAGCAGAAGGTATGACGACACATTAGGGCGGATGGCCGTGCTCTTCCTGCACATCTCCATTCTCTTAAATCACACACATATACAGTGACACATCCTACTCATAGCTATCTACAACTGCATTTAAGACACGCTGAAATTGAATAATCAACCATTCTCACAGGTGTGTGACTGTGTGTGTGAAATTATAAACTAAAACCGGTCAAAATAATAAATGGATAATTACACTATTAGCTGAAAGTCAGCATGAAATCAAAATTAACTTTCTAAATAAATGCACAATTCATCAGTATGAATTAAATTTTAAAAAAGCATTTAAAAAGTTTAGTGTAAAAAAATAAATAAAAATCAACTCTCAAAAGAATTTACTGACATAACCATAAGACCAATAGTATTAGAGCCCAAAAATCTTTACACCCCATCGAAATCTAATTACTTCAAAATGTAAAAATCCTATGTTATTTCCCACTGAATCTTCAATATTCCTCAGAAATTCATTACATTATGTAGGTTAAATGTGTGCAGTGTCATGTCATCTTTGAGCAATGCAATCTCCTGTTAAAACATCAATTTTGGCGTACCATTCAAAATCTTCAACCTTAAGGACACATCTTGGCTCCAGATAGCAAAATGCAAATAATTTAGTTTAAAAGCCAAGACTCACCTGTGCATGTTGCCATTGGTAGTGAAAGTCTGATGGCACACACTACATTTGTAGGGTCTCTCTCCACTGTGCACTAGCATGTGACGATCCAGAGAGCTAGCCGAGCTCAGAGACTTCCCGCAGATGCTGCAAGAGTGGTCCGCATTCCCACTATCGGTGTTGTGCTGGAAAAAGGAAATTTGGGTCAGCTAGCTAACACAAATTATATTGTCTTGTCTAACTCTCCCAGGTTGTCCGACAAAGCATATTCTGAAAATACTTGGGACAAATGGTACATGACTTTATTCCATATTTGCTGACTTGCATACAGACTTTAAGAAATTAACAGGTATGCAACAGTATATTGAACAAATGAATTAGGTGTGCATGTTACCTGGCGGATGTGCATGGTGAGCTGGTGTTGTGTATGAAAGCCTTTATCACACAGCGGACAGACAAGTACCCCGCTGTCATCTTTGGCTTCCTGAAACAAATTTATACAAGGCAAAATGTCTGAGTTATAGATCTCGATAGTATACCCTTCAGCATTGTGTTCTATTATGTGACAAACGGTGTTTTAAGGCAATTTCACAGCAGAGATTTGGTGCGGACGCAAATCTGATGTCTGGTTGGCACGAAAGCTGTTTTCAGGACTCGGATGCACACCAGAGTCTGTTTAAAAACAAATTTTTCAAGAGTATATCTGCTAAAGGTTTGTCAACGTTTTCTGAGTACACTATTACATACAGTAACACAAAAAAATTTGAGGATGGTAAGATTTTTTGGATGTTTTTGAAATAACTCATGCTCACCAAGGCTGCATTTATTTGATCAAAAACAGTAAAAACAGTAATATTGCGAAACATTACAATTTAAATAATATAAAACATTTTAAAACTTAATATATTCCTGTGATGGCATCATTACTCCAGTCTTCAGTGTCACATGATCCTTCAGAAATCATTCTAATATAATGAGTTGATGCTCAAGAAATATTACTGATTATTATCAAATGTTGAAAAAACGTTGCGCTGCTTAATTTTTTTGTGGAAACCGATAAATTTTGCAGCATTCTGTTCAAAAGAACAGGCTTTTTTATGTATTTACTGTCCCTTTTGATTACTTTAATGTGGCTTTGATTAATAAAAAAATATTAATTTCTTTATAAAAAAACTTTTGAACTGTACACTCTTAAAAATAAAGGTCCCAAAAGGGTGTTTTCGCAGTGATGCCATTAAGAACCAACAAGTGTTCAGTTCTTAAAAGAACCACTTTTTTTTCTTAGTGAGAAGAACATTTTAATTTAAATTTAAGAACTTTCTTTTTTTCACTATATTGAAACTTTTGTGCAATTGAAAGATTACACAGATGCTAAAGTTTCTTCATTAAACCATCAATGCCAATAAAAAAAACTTTTATTTTAAGAGTGTAGAGTAGATTAACCTCACAGTTAAAAGCCACAAAACATATATTAGCAAAATGAATAAATCTAATCCTTCAATGATAAACAATAAAAGCCAGTCTTTTCGTATAAACCCCAAATGCCATCGTTAAAAGAGCGTGGGTAAAAGCCCATATGCAGGAGGCAGAGTGTGAGGCCTTGTCTTCTGACCTTGAATGTCTTGTCAGAACATGTTGTATGTGTGAGATACTGAGCTAAATTCACTCTGTTAAATAAACACTTGCTCAGCCCCGGGAGCTACATCAGTCACTGCTGCACAACCGCCGTACTGTCACAAATATACCACCAGAATACAGTCACACTTTTAAGTGCTCAAGCCTTTTGAATATGGACCACAACCGTGAATCAGAAGCTCATCTGTATTTTTGATGTGGGAGTTTGTGTATTTCATGAAAAGCATCTTGAAGGAGTGAGAACTGCTTCTTCTTTCACCTCGAGTGGAAATCTGTAAACTGACACCACACATGCTCCCTTCCTCTCGCTGTTGTCGACCGTACGACAGATCATCAACTGAACATAACGGCACCGTCCCATTCAGGGAGACCAGTTCCTGTACTAGGAGAGCCGATGCCGTCACATGACAGAATGCCCTATATACTTATGATATGATGTCATAAGATATCTCAAAATATATATGAAAACAGGGAAGGCGCATGAGTCACTAATCCAGCTCTAAATAGACGCCCACATGATCTACAAACACACAAAGCGGTTCAACTAGACTGGAATCTTCAAAAACATCTCTAGGAAGAAACGAGCACTTCCTTTTCCTCTGATGGCACGTTTGCGTAGCGCTTGCTTTCCTTCCATGACTCGCTTGGCTTCAGTTCAGGACCAGCGAGAGACGGTTGCTAAAGCTGACCGTGTTTGCCGTTCAGCATGTTATGAGGAGAAGTGTCGTTCACAGACAATTTTGACCTTAATTGGGAGTACCGGTAATAGTTTCGTCATACAAGGAAGTCTCATTCATGCAATCGCTACAATTCATGCATACAGTCCTGCTTAAAGTTCATAGGTCATAAAATGTGTTATTGCACTATTATTACACTGCGGACAAAAAGTCTGGGGTAGTCAAGAATTTTCTTTGAAAGAATTTCAGCAAGGACAACAAGTGACAAAGATTATAAGATTTCCATTTCAAATAATTACTGAACTTCCTATTCAAAACATGCATTGCGTTTTTTTACAAAAATATGAAGCAGCACAACTGTTTTCAACATTGGTAATCATGTTTCTTGAGCATCAAGAGTGATTTCTGAAGGATCATGTGACACTGAAGACTGGAGTCATGATGCTGAAAATTCAGCTTTGATCACAGGAATAAATGACACTTTACTATATATTCAAAATGTATCTCACAATATTGCAGTTTTTACTAGGGTTGTAGTACTCAAGTCCGGTCTTGGACTCGAGACCGTTTTTCTATGGTCTCGGACTCGCTGGTATTCGGACTCGGACTTGTCTCGGTCTCGGCCACTGGTCTTGCCAAATATGGCTTTTGGTCACGACCGAGTCCAGGTGTCTTTCTATTATGTTAATAATATTGCAGGAAAAGTGAAACACTGGCCACCTAATAACCAATCACACTAGATTATCCTCGCACGTCACGCTCTGCGTCTGCATCCCCGTTAATTTTGCATTTGTAAACTTTGCATCAGCCTAACGTCATAAAGTTATAAGTTCGATTACGTATGGTGGTAGTAGCTAGCTGTGTGGGTGTGTGTGTCGTATGTGTTAAAGGTGGTTCATTTGGGTAACGTTAATGTTATCTGACATCGGTGATGATTTCTTCAGTTTTAAATTGACAATAGAAAATGTGTTCAGGACGAACAGAAATATTCTCCAGGACGCCTACAGAACGAAAGACATTTTTGTATGCGTGTTCATTTATTACTAGCCTATTAGGGTAACGTTAACTTAGAAAATGCCAAAATTAACCGACCAAGTGCTCACTACAACGGCACGCGTCTTCTCATGCTGTCACTATAGTTACTATCTTACTAGCTACTACTTAAAAATCCTGGGTGTTGTGACACTTTTGCTTTAAGATCAACAAATAATAACCCAAAATTACTGTCTTGATAATATCATGCATACTCTCCCACCCTTTTGATTCAAAAAGTGGATGTAATTAATTTCCCTTGATTACAATTCATATGGTGCACCTGAGCCAACAACTGTTGGCAACTTTTTTACCGGTTTTGTCTGAGCCTGTTTGTGCTGTACTTTGGCGCGTCTCTTTATGCTCCGTTAATCCAGTAAATTACACAACTCACTGTAAGCTTCTTTACTTTTCCTCAAAAGAAGTGAAAGAGGCCTGAGAACTAGGCTACAGCCTCTCCAGGTGAAAGACTAAAAGATCACACCCTCAAATTTATATTCTGGTCTCTAGATATGACTAACAGCCTTTATAGCAAATCTACGAGATTGTATAGCTATTGCCCTCCAGACAAAACTTGACTATGTAAATATGCCAAAAGAACAACACTCTGATTGGTGAGTTTTTCAAACGGGGAAGGAACTCTGTAAAGGGGGAAGGGTGGTTTGGACCCAAAACATCAGAGACTAAACTTCCCCCAGATTTCCACAGGGGTGTTAAGGGGTTAAAAGTGACACCTGTTGCCCCACACAGGAGTGTTAAGGGATGGATTGCATGCTGTAATGGGAGCCATGTGATGCAGCCGTGTGGACAAAAGGTGGATTGAGATGCCAGAAGACCATTTGTCACTTTTCATGTAAAAACAGGATGCTGCATCCACCAAGTCCTTCTTCCCACCTGCACCACTTTATAACCACAAAAACACATGTATATATACACAGTCAAACCAAAAATTATTCATGAAACCAGATATCATTTTTGATTTTTTTTTTTTTACTAGTGGGTGCAGGACACTATAGTTAATTTATGTAAGTGAGGATAGCAAAATAAAGTAAACTGTGACATATTATACTCAAGAATTCTTCATACAGTGAGAAAAAAAAAGAAAGAAATTGACCAAACATGATTCAGACACTTTGACCTGACCATGTTTTGCTTGTGTTTTTTCTTGAACAAACTGACTGAACAAAATTAAGCATTGCTTTGTAATTGGTTGAGCTAAATTGGTATTATCCAATTGCGTACTTAAATTTAACAGCTGACAGATATTCAACCTAATTCATTTGAAAGACAGTCTAACAGAAGGATGGACTAAACCAGAGAAATATCAACTGATTTGATAACTCTGAATTGGTCTTATTTTATTACCATTTTCTAAACTATAGCGAATAAACTGTGATAATGTGAGAAATGTTGAAGGTATCTGAATAAATCTTGGTTTGACTGTATATGCACCAGCTATTTATTATTTAGTGCTGTATTATTAGGATTAGTGTGTTCCATTATCCATTATGGTAAATTAAAAAATAGTATGTCACATGTGCAAGGATGACAGTGGAGTGTTTGAATGTATTACTAACCTAAAATTAACAATGAATTGTAAGGTAATGGATATAGCTAGATTTTAAAACTTGTATGCAAACACAAACAATGACGTGGTAGTAAGCCACAGTGGCATACTGTCTCATTACAAACTCAAAACTATCAACTTTCTCATCAGCAGCAAAGTACAAACTTTTGTATAGTAGAAGTATGCTAATTGGAATGCAGCCAAGGCTCGTCTGATTGGTTCATTTGGGGACCGAGTCAGCATGAGTTTGTTAGGTTTTTTTGAGATTATGAATCAGTGTTAGAAATTCAGGGTTGAGTTTGGATCATAAATATATCTTCTGTTTTAGAACCCCAAACAGTTCTTGTTTCCGACAATAAAAGGACATCAACACTGCATCTGTTGCACAAAATACTAAGAAACATTTATACAAATATAGAAACGTAATTCATTGCTTTCCTTCTATTTTTACTGTTATATATATAAAATGCATGTATGCATGTAAATCCACATATACATAACACTTCCTATTTTCTGATTCTATTTGATTTAGCACATACAGTATTGTATGCGACCTTTGCCCTTACTCTTCATAACCTCTTACCTGGATCTTTCTTCCACTGCGGTTGGTGCTGGGGCTTTTGACTGGCACCTTATTGGGCGTGGTGTGGGCGGAGTCTACTACGTCGTTAAGTTGAGCTGCTTTCATCACAGTGCTCATCATGGAGTTAATGGAAGACAAGTCCACTCCATCGGCTACATGCATCTCTCCATCTGCTCTATTCTGTCCATTCTCCCATTCATTTCCTTCCTCCTCTACACTGGCAGAACCCTCTGTGGATGTTTTAATTTCTTTGCATTAATGGCAGACATACAGAAGGATAGAACGATAGATAGCATGATAGACAGAACAATAGATAGGTAGGTAGATGGATAGAATGATAGAACGATAGATAGAAAGAACGATAGATAAACAGATTTCTACCTGTGTGTGTTTCTGTGGGGGCGGGGCTCTGGACATCATCGCTTTGCTCCACCTTTTCTGCAGTTTGGGTGCAAATAGCGGATTCTGTTCTCGTCTCCTCCTTTGAATTTTCCATAACTATGGAGACAAAACAAGAAAAAACGGATGCAGATAAGCCAAGGCTGCTCTGAGTGCACTGGAAGTCACGCTTATATTCAAACAGTCTTGCAATAAGTTTCATAAAATCATAAAAGATAAAAATATTCTAACTTTATGAACAGAAAAAGCTAGTTAGAGAACAGCTTCCTTGTCTAAAGCATCTAAAATCAAGAGAGAAACGGTTTGAGAATGGAAACTGTTCGGCTGTACACTACACAGGGCACTTTCCCAGTCAGCAGAACATGATGTGTGTTCTCTGGATGAGGCACAGTACACACATTCTCCTGGTGCTTTATGGCTCCAGCACCTGTCTGGAGAGCACAAGTGAGAGGCAGTGTGTCTGCCCGGCTCATGACCACACGAGCCCGGCGAACGCAAGAGCGTAAGAGTCGTCATACACAAAGTTTGATGTCATAAACTGCAGTTTGAAGTTTCATTCTGTATTCTACATCCACACTTTTACAAAAAAACATGTTTTTCCATTTCACTTTTGTACTTTTTCATTGTTTTTCTATGTGAACATGCACTAGTTGAACAACCATTGCTCTTGCATTTCACATCTTTAGCAGAGACTCTCATACGACAGCGTTCTAAAAACAGGATACATTTTAACCCAATAGGTTAGGTTAAAATAAGAAATAAGAGATGCTTGGGCATCTCAAGAACTTGAATTTTTCTATTCCACGGCTCTCCCTTCACGTTTGTTTTTTTCTGTGAATGGGCCCTTATTTACACTGAATTTCCCATCATTGACATCCAAAATCGTTGTGAAATATGCACAACTTATCACTTTCCTAGCCAAGTTTAAGAAAAAACAGAGATCTGATTGGGTTAAGCAACTTGCAACAATATAGGCAAACTGAATAGGGTATGGCCTATGAAAGTATGACTGGTTTCACCCAATTTTCGGACAACTCCACACGACCACACAGGCACATCTCTGCTTTGGTGGGTGTTGGCCTGGCAGATGGCTGTAGATGCTAATCTGGGGGGGGGGGGTCTAAGCGGTAATTTTAAGATGGGGAGGTCATGAGGGGTTCATTCCTGTGGGGATGATGAGAGATGCTAAAGGTACTTTGGCCTAAAACATGCTGGTTATGATTCAACAAGTGTGCTAAGGACTAAAAAGGTTGCTAAAGTGTTAAAATTAAGGAGGGAGAGCTGTGGAAAGAGGAAGAATGGGAAAAACAGAGTTGGGAGGGGAAAATAGATGGAGAAAGAACAAGCAAGCGAAAGACTCTCTCTTTGCTAATTGCCGTTTCCCCATCCACAACCACACAGGAAGCTCCTCTGCAGTCTGGGCAACTTCCTCTTTTGGAGAGAGGATAAGGGAATACGAGTGTGTGTGTGTGTGTGTGTGTGTGTGTGTGTGTGTGTGTGTGTGACGAAGCAGTTGGACAACAGGATCTGCTGTTGGCTGGACCAGAACAGCATGGTAGATATGATCAGGGATGGCCAACTCTGCACCAATAAGTGAAACTTCACATATGCCTTGTAGCCAAATGGAGGTAAACCAAATTCCTCCAAAAACAGCCTGCCAGTCTAGCGCTAAATGCGGAGATAGCTCCTCTTCTGAGTCCTTACTCCTCAAAATAACCAAAGTGGGGGTTGACAAGTGTGTTCATCAACCAAACATCACTGTAGTGACAACAAATAAAAAACAAAATAGGAAATTATGTCATAGAGACGACTCTCATGAATGTCCTTGCAGTTTTTTTTAAAGTCGTGAAGTTTGTTACTCATCCAATGTAGTACCTACCCATTTCGGATGCACCATGTGTGTCAAATTTAGTAAGTCGGCCTTTTTTTATGACAAGGCAAGTTAGTTCAGATTGTAAAATTTCATGTGGCATGACTCCCCAAAAATGTAATGGTAATTATTGATTTAAAAAATTCATGATATTTGTATAAAAAATACTTTTAACTTGAAAGATACTTTTTAAAAACTTTTTGAAAATTACGATTGCCATGCGCAAGGAAAATGTTAATACTTTTTACTCTGAGTTTTTAAACTAGAATTTCATCAGTTTGTCAATGCTTTTAGTGAAATGTAAAAGAAAGGGTCAGAAAAAAACTTTCACAAGAATAAAAAGCATCATCTGATAACTTGGAGTGCATTGGAGGGAAGTTGTATACAAGCCACCAATCACACTAAAGCGTGGCACTATGTCTGTTTTCCCTCATTAGACAAGATGAGCCACTCCTCCGATAGAACGTTTGCATGATGGGCGGGACGTTTTTTCTGGAAAGGGAAAAGCGGTTGATATTTGGGGTGGGGGACATATTAGTATTATGTACTGAAGAGAAAAACAGAAAGACACTGAAAACAAGAAGATCACAGTGGGAAAAGGGAAAGGAGGGAAAACCTGTATTCGTAGAGATGGGTGTGGAAAGTCAAGCGAGATACTGTTGGGTTCTGTTGATGATTAGAGGTAGAAAGACAAGAGAGATTACACAACAGCAGGGCAGGTTTCGAGTTGTGCAAGGATTTGAGGTGGGGGTTTGGAGCGAGAGTGAGTGAGACAGAGTTGTACTTGTCATAAGATTCTCGCTCCTTTGCCGGGAGATAGTGGGAGTGGAGGGAGTTGGGGGGCTGCCGTTACTACATCTGTTCCCACCCATCACTCTCACTATCCTACACACACACACACACACACACACACACACACACACACACACACACACACACGACAGAAAGAGGTTCTTGCACATCCTTGTTAAAACAAGTCAAACTCTGGGAAAGCAGAGATGATTCAGTGAGACTATGAGCAGAGAATATGTTGAGGATGTGTTTGCGTGTGCTTGAGTTTATGTGAGCTTCTTGAGTCTTTTTGTGTTAGTCAGAAGCACACAAGGGTGGAAAAGTTCTCACACGATGCCAAACCGAGCAAGCAAGAATGCCTCTGCTGTTCCCTTTCTCTGTCTCTCTCCATCTTGTTTCGTCTTCCATCTGTCCCTCACTGCTTTTCCTCTTTCATCCTAGTTAAAAACACATTTTTTCCCCCTCTAAATTATTCTAAAATGAGTTGAGGTTGACTAGATTGACAGCATTTCTTTACAACCCAATTTTTTTTCACAACAGGGAGTCAGTTGGAATTAGCCACTAGCTATAACCATAGTTTTCTTCTAGAAAATCTTAAATGAGGCATTAGAAAAGTAGCTGAAATATTTACTAAACTAACATGCCAAGCATTCAAATTCTTTCAATTCTGTAAGTGAGCATTTGTGCAGGTCTTGCATCACATAAATGCTGGCAAAAATGTCTTCATTTTGTTTATTTTGACACTAGCTAGTTCAAATCAGTCTAAACCAGTGGTTCTTAACCCGGGGGTCAGCGCCAACTAGGAGGCCTCAACATGATTTAAAATGAGACAAAAGCTTAAAAATAAGCTAAATCAAACAAAACTTTCATTCACCCCCAAAATAGTTATTCTACGAATGATTCTTCACATTTTAATATTTATTTGTGTGTTGGGGGTTGTTTCTGGGAATCAAAAAGGTTGAGAACTGCTGTTCTTACATGTACGGCCAACACATTTGTGTTGCTACACAACTGGCGAAAAGTTGGTTTCGGCTCGACAATTGAAATTTAGTCAACAGCTTGTTCTACTTTACCACGGGACACACATTTGACACTGCCAAATAGTACAAATAACACCTGACTATTTATTGGAGAAGCATTCCTCATCTAAATTTACCTTAAAACTTGGGCCTGAAGCCAAAGCATCCCCCTCTAGCCACAAACTCAAGTCACCAATGCATGATTTAGTCAAAAACCTTGGCCTTACAAGAGCTTTCCTTCCCTATATGATGCCTCCAGCCTACATTCAGTAGGATTTCTAATTAAAGTAATTGGCCTAGCTTCTGGGATGCAAATGATAGAGCCGAGGTGGGTTGGGCTTTTCAAGGATGGCTGTCAGACAATAGCTCCAAGCCAAACTGACAAAAGTGACACATGCACTTTAAAAACAAACAGATATTGCATTGAGCGACCGTTCGGTTCACTGTCCTTCGTCTTGAATGGCTTTTAGAAAGGGAAAGGATGAAGATATAAAAGTTCTTCCTGAGCGGGAGAAAGCTAAAATGGGGTTTGTTTGCTCAACAACAACAAAAACGCTTTGTGGTTAAATTGAGAAATAGTAGAGAGGTCTTCAATGAGGCAAGGGGCTTGAGATTGCAAAAAAAAAAAATCCAGTGACCATATGTTGGCTGTTTATTATAGCTTTCAGTGTCTTCCTTAACATCACAGTGCTCAAAAGGAAACAGGAGACTCTTGTGTGAAATAAGTAGTAGCTAACACAGAGAGACGAGGCAGTAGAGGAAGGAAGCTACACTCCCGGAAACTAAACATCCCAAGATCGTGGTGTAAAAGAAAAGTTTCAGAGTAGCCATTCTCTCCCACCTCGCATCTATCCTCCCTAACAATTATTATCACATGATCACATGAGTGACTCAAACTAGGGCCTATTGAGCCAGAATCTTGCCCTGACTTGCCAGACCGAGCTTCACAAATCCTCTCACACAAACTGACTCCCGATGACAAAGGCGGCGCATTCGGTCGCCAGCATTTTGAGCACACCTCTCGTTTTAGTTTAGTGGTGTGCAGCCTGCCAGCTTGAACTTTTCACGTTCAGTCTCTCTTACTCTCTAAGGGCAAAGATCAGGGTATCAGTAGAGCACTGTTTACAGAGAGCAAGAGAAAGGGGGCTGGTTTGGGGCCAAACTAGGACAGAGTGGAAGGAATATTACTAGTACTCCCTCTCTTATTCCCGTAAATCACACTCTTTTGCCCGCTGATTCGAATGTCATTCGCCCTAGAGTTGACTGTTGAGTCTTACACAAGCTCTTTCCGGTCACATTCACACAGCAGCAGAGTACGGTTGTCAGTCCTGTACTAGAGGACTTCCATCATTACATGATTTCAAAACCTTAAAACATATTTTTGTTCTTTATTCTTGTTTCTCTGATCCCTGACTTTATGATCTGATTCTAGTCATGTTTATCCATTTCGGTTTAATTGTTACCTATTCAGTTTATCCGTATTGTTTCTTTGTCTACTGTCATGTTTATTTGTATCATATTGTAAAGCGACCTTGAGATTGCAGATAGGCGTTTTATAAAATAAACGTATTATTATTACTACATCTTCCTTCTTGGAAAACCTGTGCTGTGTAAAGGGAACTGGACAACTAGTTGTCTGTCATGTCCTACATCATACAGTGCGAGAGAGCAGCTCTATGTTGCACAAACGTGTGTCTACCGTGTGTTTTGCGGTTTTTAGTGTGGTTTCGGTAACTTACAGTGATGGAGATATGAGCTGTGTGTCTGTGGCGAGCAGGACGAGGCTGAGGGCCGTGGGAGAACAACACGAGGACGGTGGTGTGATTAATAATGAGCGACACCTGTCTCGTATCTCACGGAGGAGCGGAAGCATAAAGGGGGAGCGACGAAGGTGAAGGACAAGAGAGGAACAGGCCTGAATTTATCTTGTGTTTTATTTTGTTATATGTGACAGCAGTCGTCCGTGAGGGGCTGCTGTCTTTTACTTTCATTGTGTATTTGTTTCATTTATTGTATTAAAGCCTGTTGAATGTTCGCCGGTTCCTGTCTCCTCCTTCCCATAACAACTGAACTGCGTTACAGTGTTCATCTCAGGTTTTAGATCCAGTCACTGTTTTCCACAGGAGCCACTTCTGTCAGTTTTGTGTTCTACGCACGACTCAAATGCTTGGCTCTTACGACACTAATATAAAAGCTGCTGTCAGGTAATGAAGATTTGACAGATGAACTTGCACGCTTTGGACACTTCTCGTGTCAAAAAACATAAGACTTTAATTTTATAGACGCCAGCATCTTTGATATTACTTTGGTCAGTGTGGTTACTGGTAAGCGAATACAGGCTTGACTCCCGTTGAACGTTCATACAGACTGAATACAAAACGCTACTGTAAGATGCTGTTTGAACGGGAAATCGAGACTCACACACCTGTAAGTAAAAGCAATTGTCAATCCCAAAAACGGACAGTCTGAAGATAGCCTCCCTCTCTGAGAGGGAATAAACGGGAATAAGCCTCTTATCTTAACGTAATGGCCTACTCAACTAGCTTTGTGCTCGAGGCAAAACACAATGGGACTTTATAAACCCTATCCAAAGTAAAAAGAAATGTCCTGAAGCAAAAATTTCTCCTTATCAGGATGTATTGTCTAGCCATCCACTATGAAAATTACAGCAATCAGGCAAAACCTGTAACCTGATCCACACGAATGGTGAGTTTCCAAGACTATTAAAAGCTCTAATTAAGCAACAAATTTGAGATGCATCCTGTTAAATTCGGCATGGAGACTGCAACCATCTTTTCTTCCCTATTGTGATGTATATCCGAGTGAAACAGCTTCACAAACAAGCAAAGAAATGTAGAGCTGGACCTAGTATGCATCAGGAATTGATTGGATTGTAGAAAATCTTGTCATTTTCTAAGTGCTGTTATAATTTAATGGTGACTTTAAGCTTTTTGTTGGGGTTGAAATATTGAGATCCAACATTGCAAGTCAGATACAATAAAATAGCAGTGTTTATAATAGATGCACTTTTAAGGAAATTCATAAACAGCACAACAAAAATGCAGAATGTAGGGGTCTCTAGATATGTTTTAGTACCCACAATTGTCACCAGGTTTCCAATTCAAATTATTAAAATTAAAAATCAGTAAACTACAGAAAATGTATGGTTAATGCAATCTCAAGTCTTGTGGGCTTCATGCCAGTAGGTTGTGATAAGTCTCCATCTTGAAAGTGAGGGGTTTGGAAGATATGTAAGAAGGATTTAGGGTGTTACAGAAAGTAAACTGAACTTGACTAACCAAAAAAACGATCAGACAATATATTTAAACCACCATGACTCCACAATTAATCACATGAGGTCAAAACAGTCTAAATCTAGTAGTGTGAGAAAACAGACCTCTTATTAAATACTTCCTCAATAAAATCAGTTCAATGCCCCAAGAGCAGAACAGAAACAGATATGCTAAGCAAAAAAAAAAAAAAAAGAAAGAAATGGGTGGCCTAGCACAAACACACACTGTAAAGATCTTCCAACAAACAACAGCATCAAAATAGCTTATGCTCTCATCTGCCATTTTTTCAAATCTATCCGGTCTGGTTACTGGGTTAAAAAAAAAAAAAAAAAAACCTCAAAATGATTCTCCATCCCTGTCAATCTCAGGTGCTTTCTGAAATTAACCACAAGCTAAAATGTGACTGTTTATGGTGAGTTCTTGGCATCACCTTTATCTCTGAACCTGCAGCCACTCAAACAGGTTTGCCTCGCCTATCAAACACGCCTCAGGCTCAACCACGTTTCACCACCAGCTCAATATCCCACCAAAAACCCATGAAACAAAGTCAAACAACCATATTGCACACCCTAATAGAGAAGTTTAATTGAGTAAAAAAAGGCGTCTTTTTGTCAATTTGAGAGCATTCACTTTCATCTTAGCGGCATCTAATGAATTTTGTTATCATTGTTACATGGCCTGTCGGTATGTGATGAATGGTTCGGTCCTGTTCAGTGACTTTTAACAAATGCGCCACAAGTCTGAGCTTGGGGAACTGCAGGCGCTCGAAAGCATGGCTTGAGCAATAGGCCATGACTCAGAATCACTGGAGTCAGAGGTTAGTTTGAGCACATCACCTCTTTGGTTTAGTCTAATAATAATAAGCAACAATCAAACAGCCCTGAGAAGTTCATAGCACATTGGTGAAACAAAGAGAATGATATAATTGTGAGAGCAGTCAAAGGCTGCTTACTGTATATAATTAAGTACTTTTGCTGCTTTTTGTGTAAAAACATGTGTCTTTGGGAGCATCATACTTTCACCTAGATAGCACAGCTGTTTTACAGAAGAGAATGTTGACCTTTGACCCTGCTACCTGAGAACACTGCAGGACGGGCAGAGGAACATGTAGCTAGCAACTCTCATTTAGGCTGAACTATAGACTGAAGAACTATTTACAGCAAAAAGCAAACAAATAAAATGAACATTTTCTCTTCAAGGCTCAATTTGTCGACATTAATGCAAAAGTTAACATAAAATAACAACGATGAATGCTTTTACATCATTTATCAATCTTGGTTAAGGTGACTTTCTAGCTAATTACATAAATGAATACGTTTAACTTTTTTAAATAAACTAAACGAATTAACGTATTATGGACAAATTAAATTTCAACAACATTATTATCAACAACAGTATACAATAAATTAGCAGTCTACATTCATAAATTTAGATTGTATTAATGTTGAAATTAACATTAAGTTAGAATAATAAATGCTGTACAATTGTTAGTTCATGTTAGCTAATGTTAAAAAATGAGACCTTATTGTAAAGTAGTATAACGACAATGGTAGTTTCTATCTTTATCTTTGACGTTGCACAGCTTTATCAATGCCTGACCTGTAGACAATTGAAGACGACATCCATTTATAGTTTGAAGATTGGCCTTTGTCTGGTATTTTGTCTTTACATCTTTTCAAAACTTTTTCCTTTAAAGCAACAAGCACAAGTACATATTTCAGATTCCTTCCTGCATCTTGATGCAAAGTCATGTCTGTAACTTACCACCCAACCTGAACCAAAAACCATCTCATGTTTTCAGCACAAGGGTTTTAAAACAAGACAATCCAGCACTGATAGATCCCAGCTTCATGCAGAGGACGTTAGTGTGTGTGTATATGAAGTGCATGTGATGTCTCATGAGCTGAAAGCAGATTACAAGCTCAAGCTTAAGGGTTTCTGTGCTTTTATGAAGCAAAATAATAAACCGTAACATGACAAACAGGAGATTCGCACATCTGTTTTGTTTAGCCAACTCAATTCTAAATGGATCCAAAGCCCATTAAGCTGCATACATGGCCAGCTTCACTGTTTGTGGACCGCATGCACACTGCAAAAAAGATTTGATGAATGATAGAGCAAAGGTATGCGAGCCAAGGATGTGTGGCAAACAATACAGTATGAGTGTAGCTGTGACTTTAAAACAGCGAGGATGAATAGACATGGATGAAAGGATGAAATAAAAGGAGTTTCAGGTGAAACTTGTGGGCAGGGCTTGATAAGTAGGCCAGTTTTCCATGCTGAATGTGCAAACAGTGAGGATGCTCACTCGGCTCGGGTCGGACCGGACGGGACGGTGAGGTATATTTACCCGTCCTCAGACCAGGTTGTATTATTCAGCTGGCGTTCGGGTGTTGAAGAGGGACCGCAGTGCACCTCGTGTGTCAGCAACCACTGCTCACACTGCAGGGAGACCACAAAGAAGGAGTTTAATATGCATGCCTATGAACACACACACACAAACACACACTTTCTTTCGGGATGAGCCACAGACTTTTGACCTTGAAATCTGTTATAAAGTAATAAAATCATTGCAAAACTTGTGTTGAATCATAAATGATGAAACACAGAATCTCTATATCA
Source organism: Tiaroga cobitis (assembly GCA_030578255.1). Classification (NCBI taxonomy): domain Eukaryota; kingdom Metazoa; phylum Chordata; class Actinopteri; order Cypriniformes; family Leuciscidae; genus Tiaroga; species Tiaroga cobitis. The sequence goes on along the minus strand of CM060614.1, from coordinate 30,483,505 downwards.
GTGGCTGGAGTTTGACCTGCAGTCATGGTACAGTTTAACTCAATCTCTCCCCAAAGAATCAAGAACCAATCAAGAACCTTCTGTTCACTTGAATGTTTGGCATAGGAGGTCACCAGTTAAAACAATACACAGCAGACATTTGTCAATCGCTTTAAATGTTTCAGTAACATTTCCATTCACTTCACAAACAACTGACTCTTATGAATGGATTCTTTTAGTGATTTGTTCAAATGACTCACGAACTCTGAAACTACCAGTTTGAATCATTCTGACCAATCCTTTACTGAATGAATCATTCAGAGCAGTTGCTGAACCAACATCTGACTCACTTATTACCATTACTTGCAGTGATTGTAAAAAATAAACATGTTTTGTGTACTTGAGGTTTGTGAAACTTAAATCAGAATCAGATTTGCGATGGGTTAACTTTGGAAATTCTGTAAATACCCGAATATAAGATGACCCTGAATATAAGACGACCCCCCTAATCCAGATTTATTATTTGGGAAAAATAGATTTTTGGGGAAAAAATCTGGTTTTCAACAGAAAAAAATTTTAAGAGCAAATTTTTGAGAGCAAAGAGCAAACCCCACCCCGTTCACATATCGCGTCTTTTGCGCGCTCAAGTTCGTTATTTTAAATGTAGGCGCGCGCTCATAATGAAAGCGACGCGCTCGTTTTTTCCAAGCGCGTCCGCGCCGCATCGAGATCCTCGGCGCTCTCGTCAGTCGACGGCGCGGGAGAAAAAGGCTATCAATCGATTCCTCCACTCGAATATAAGATGACCCTGAATATAAGACGACCCCCCATTTTTCAGCCAATTTTTAGGACAAAAACCTCGTCTTATATCCAGGTATATACGGTTGTTACAAGGAGGATTTAAGACACTTTTTCATAAAAATTCATTAAGCGATATCGTTCAAAGTTTTGAGGGTAAGCATTTAAAAAAAACAGTACTTTTATATAGCAATGATTCATAATTTTTATCAAAAAGGAAGTAAAACCTTTATAATGTTACAAAAGATTTCCATTTCAGATAAATGCCGTTCAACTATTCACAACTGTTTTCGACACTGATAATATACAGAAGTGTTTCTTCAGCATCAGATCCTCATATTAGAGTGATTTCTGAAGGATCATGTGACACTGAAGACTGGAGTAATGATGCTGAAAATTCAGCTTTAATCACAGGAATAAATTAAATCTTAAAATATACTGAACATTTAAAATGATTATTTTAAATTGGAATAATTGCAACTTTCAAAACAATTTAAAAAAAATCTTACCTAACATTTGAACACTAGTGTATACTGTAATATTGCAGAAAATCTTAGTGTACACTAGAATGTTTAACTTGCAGCTGCTAAAATATAAAAAAGAAAAAAAAAAATCTAGAAAAAAAGTTATCCCAACCTGCTAAATTACTTTGTTGAAACTAGTATTTTACAAAAGTATTTTATTAATAGTATTTTCTAATGTCACCCAATGTTTAAATAAATTCTCACCTACAATCAGCACAAAAACAATGTGCAAATTCTGTCTGGGTCTGCTACTAATAAACACCGTAAGAAGTTGTTCAGCATCATTTGTTGCATCACTAATCAGTGATTGGCCCGTGTAACGTCCGTTAGCCGCCCGAAGGATGGAGGGATACAGAGATGCACAGATGAAGAGGAGGAGAGACTTACGTAGCTTTATCCTCTTTGTGCAGGAGCTTTTCAAAAGAGAGGAGACGTGACGAAGGGGTGATGGAGTGTGTCTTTAAGAGAGAGAGAGAGAGAGAGAGAGAGAGAGAGAGAGAGAGAGAGAGAGAGAGAGAGAGAGAGAGAGAGAGAGAGAGAGAGAGAGAGAGAGAGAGAGAGAGAGAGAGAGAGAGAGAGAGAGAGAGAGAGAGAGAGAGAGAGACTTAACAGACTGAAGACAGATGACCATAAAAAGTTCACAGGAAACTTTGGCGTTGGTGGGGGATGAAGACGAGATGGAGAGACAAGCGGAGGAGTCGTCAGAGGAGAGATGAGAGAGAGATGGAGGAAGGGATGAGAGAGAGGGATGGAGGATGGGATGAGAGACACAGGACAGAGATTATCAGATTAGTGGCTGGTAAGACTGTCTAATTGAGAGGCAAAGAGGCAGGTATAATGGCCTGGGTGGAGGAGACATTTTAGATTGCTGTGGTCTTTAGCCACGCCAGTGTGTGTGTGTGTGTGATTTCTTTTTGCTCTGCCCCTGTGAAACACACCCAGCCTCGGTGTCTTCTCCCATGTTACATTGCTCTGATGATGATGATGACGATGACAAGATACTGACTGTATTCAGCAACTGTTATTGGCTTTGGTGTGAATCACACAATAGTCAAAGAAAGTGAGGAGACAAAAGGAGAGGGAATGAGCAGGCCAGATCAGTTTTACTGTCATTTTTTTAAATATATAAAAAAGTACATGAGAAAACATTAATACGTAACAAAAGCAATAAGATTTGTAGCAAGTCCTTGCATATTGCGGTTTATAAGATACATCTTGGATGGAAACGCTAAAATACAAATATAAATGTGTATACACATTTACCCGATACATTACAGTTCAAAGGTTTGGAGGCTGTATGATTAAAAAAAACACATTGCATTTATCAAAAGTGCCATTAAAAGTAATTTATATATATAAAAAAAGAGTTATATTTTAAATAAATGCTGTTTTGAACTTTCTATTCATCAACAAATCCTGAAAAATAATGTTCCACAAAAATATGAAGCAGCACAACTGTTTTTAACATTGATAAATAATAATCATACATGTTTCTTGAGCATCAGATCATCACATTAGAGTGATTTCTGAAGGATCATGTGACACTGAAGACTGGAGTAATGATGCTGAAAATACAGCTTTGATCACAGGAATACATTACACTTTAAAAATAGTACAATAGAAAAGTTATTTTAAATTGTAATAATATTTTACAACATTACTGCTTTTTTTAAATCAAATAAACGCAGCCTTGGTAATAAGCATGAGAGACTTAAAAAAAAAAGAAAAATCCTGACTAACCCCAAATCTCTGAACAGTATAGGGTAATTTCCTAGATACACATCAAAATAGTGATATGACTTTGCCTTAAGTAATGTGACTTAAATCGCTGTCACTCCCACTCATTACTGTAGCAGACAGTGCTGAAGTTATTCCACAAATCTAACGCATAAGCATCAGTAATAGTGATGTTTTCTTTGCAAACACAACTAGATAAGTCAATATATTTGAACTTAAACAGTTAAAAGAAGTTAAGAGAGAGAGTGGAGAGAAGTTAAAAAAAATTATCTAAGAAAGGTGCCACAATTAACTGCTACAGGTCGCATGTCATTTGTGCATGACAGGAACCCGTTTAATTTAGGCAAAATTTGTTTAATGAGCGCAGGTATAGCCTACATCCATTTTTGCGTTAAACCTGTTTGTGTGTGCACACTATGTGATTACCTCCGCGTGCCAGCATGAGCACTTCAGTGTGTGTGTGTGTGTGTGTGTGTGTGTGAGAGAGAGAGAGAGAAAGAATGCTACTGCTATGTTTCAGGGCTGGATGACAGGCACGGACAAGTGCATGAACCGACATGTTTGAGAGCATTTGGCGCGCTGAGATAGTGCTGTTTTCTGCCTAGCACATCACCCCTCAATATCAGTTTCAATAGAGAGAGGCGAAGATAAAAAAACAGTGAAAGAAAGAGGAGATTGGACCTGTGCAAAGAGAGGAAGGTTCAAAAGAGTTTAAAGAAAGGTTTGAAAGAAAGAAGAAAAAAACTGCAGAGAAAGAGCGAGGTGAGAATCTGGATAAACGGGACGGGCCAGTTCGCAGCTTGAAAGACAGCACCGAGTTAACTGCTCACTCCCTGGCTTGTTTGCTTTGTTTCTATTAAACACCAGAGACATTGACAGGCGTAGCGGGTGGGGGGTTACCAGAACCTGCACCACCCTGAGGTCTCATATCCTTATCAATGCAAACCGTACACCACACAAGACAGAAACACAGCCTACAGAAGGGCTGAAACTAATTACTTCGGTTAGACTACGCCAAAAAAGACAATTGCCCACTGTATTAAAAGCTATTAAAAGCGTGTTACCAAGTCCTTTCTGAAGAAAGTGTAGTTTCCAAGCAATCCCATCAGAAGTAGGAAATGCAGTCACACTGAGATGTAAAGTTATAGCCAACACAATGCAATAACGCAGTCCCGTTATATACATATTTAACATGAATTCATACTCTATGACATAATTAACCCCGAGTACTCAAGGGGGCGGTCTGCGCCATTAAACTGTGTAATTATTCAGGAAGCTAGCTATAAATGTCAACACTTTAACTGTCTTTTAACAGTTGGAATAATTGCATAACTCAAAAACTAAAAATGACCATAAGTTACAGTACGTATTTGCTTCAAAGAATGCCATGGTTTTGCAATCATAACAAAAGTTCACATTGGTATTATGTTTCCATGTCCAAATAAAAATGGCTATACCAAAAATATGGTATTAGTAATTGAAATGGTAAAAAAAAAAAGCATCCCTCAGGAAGTTTCTCAATTACTCAGCAGAAGTGCCAGCGATGCAATCGAAATCAAAGACGTAGCGAGTTGAAATCATCTGACCAGCCATTGTGTGGCAACGTGGAAACTCCAGTGAGGTTTGAGTTCCTTTTACAGATGATGGTTTATATTAGAGCAGAGCAGAACAGAGAAGAGGACAAACCAAACCCGGTTATTTTCTCAACAGCCTACATGATTATCTGCCTTTTTTTGCAGACAAATTTGCAAAGATCCTGGCTTCAACCAGTGGCACCAAAAACAGCACATCCAGTTTTGTCAGCTGACAGATTTTTTATGGTAACATGACTAACAACATCAAATGAGTAACTTTCGCTTCACCTTCGAACAAAATGAGGAGTTCTGCAAATGAAGTTGTGGCTTCAATCCATGACCGTCTGTGTGGTCGACTGTTTCACTCATTCAACACCTGAGTCGAGTATACATCATAACAGGCAAAAAGCTGAACTGCGCTGCGCAGGAAGTGGCTTTCATTTCCAAATCAACCCTGCCTGCGTTGCCTTGGGCGAGCTTGCTTCATGCAAACCAGCTCTGTATCCGTGCGCGCATCTCAGATTCAGTAAGAGTAAAAAGTTGCAAAGCTTCCAAATCAGTCTCTTTGAAAATACAGCGCTCATCTTGTTAAATGACTTTCAGATAGGTCCATTCCAGCAAGCAATTTTGCGTTTAAAAAGCGTCTAATAGCCGTCTAAACAGCCCGGCAACTAAAAAAGGCAAAGTTAACCGTTTATTTAATTTAGTTTCTTTGTTATCTAATTGATAACTAGTCTATTCTTGGGATATGGTTTAGACGTCTATTAAACTTTCACTGGCAGCTCAAATTTTGCCTTTAGACGTACGGCTATTAGACGAGATGTCTTTTAAACTCAAAATTGCTTGCTCGTTACAGTAGAGTTGCACGGATGCACAGGAAGATCTGGTTCTTGGTACGCACATGTTCTCTGGGTGTTTTAAGGGGGATGGGGACTCAGCTGTGGAACAGGCTCGATAGTTTCTGGCTTTTCAGAGGTTAAGAGACAATGTAAACAAGCATGCAAATTGAGGGGTCCTTGGCAACGGACGACTCGGCTGTCAAACCTCACAGGTGCCTGCGACAGGGACAAGTCTTTTACCCTTCTTTGCAGACGGTGGGTCTTTATGTGAGCCTAAAGACACATATGGTGCATTGGATTTGCCAGACTTCACAGTAGGGTGGTTGACTGGTCACATGGGTGAGGTTTGAGGACAGCAAAGCCTCATCTCCATATCCATGCAAATATGCATGGGCGGAAAGAGAAAGAACTGCATTCTCGCACAAAAGAGGCTGGTTTTACCAAGATAGAGTTCTTGTAAGCGAAGACAGACGCTGGCTCTCGCCCGGTTTCTGTGGAGAGTCGTGGTGTGAGTTACAGAGGAGTGCAGATGCAGGGTCCATGCTGACAGATCAGTGTGCCATTGACAGCTGCCTGGAAAAAGCATACACTGTCCACCCCTCATTACAGATGGTGTGTGTGTGTGTGTACAAGCTCTCTCAAAGAATATCCCTGTCCCCACCAGTCCGTCCAAAACAGGGCAGCCATTTTAAAACTCTTCCTTGAGGGAGAAACAAGAGCCATGAATGAAAAGAATCACAATGATGTGAGACTACATGGGGACGTTCATCCCAGGCTCACTATGGTTAAACAGTGCGTGAGGTGTAGAGGAATGAGTGAAAGGAGGATCTGAGCATCTAATCTCCTTCCCTTCCTGTTGTTCTTGTACTTATGATCCCTCTATTTAACAGACGTGTTTCTGCAGGAAGACCAAGAGATCTTTCCCTGGGCCGTTGCTAAGGTGCCTTTCTCTCTCGACTTGCTTAGAGAACAGCCCATGGATGTGAAGACTTCTGCGTTGTGCAATTGAAACTGCCACTGTTCACGGACATTGTTTTGAGTAATTAGAGGTCTTGTAACGGTACCAGGTTTTTAAAATTTTGTTTTGAATGCGTTTTACGTGAAAAAAAAAATGGAACTTTTGATTCATGCATGGAAAAATAAAATACTCTTGGGAAGCAGTCACCAGGGAATTCCTCCCATTTTTTCCCAGTCCCTCCCTCTCGGCAGAGCTGGCCGATGTGGCAGCTTTTATGGCAGAAAGGACGCAGTGGGCCCATGCCGTTCTCCTTTGACAGTTGTCTATCTGTGCAACAAATGGGACATTCATCGAGGGTCAGCAGTGACAGATCGGCTCCATAAATCCAGAGGCACAGAGGGCTCTCCAAACCTCAGTGTATTAGGGATTAAAAAAAATGTTGTGCCGAAACTGAAAATTCTGGATGCTTTTTAATCTAAATCCAAATTTTTATACTTTTGAGAGCCTGATTACAAAAACAAAAGTCTCACCATTAAAAGCCATGTCTTAAGTACACAATTATAATGATGTTCTCATTATAATGTTATGTAGCCTATATGACAGACTTGCACTGCACATGTTGCACTGAACTGTATTTTCCTTTTTTAAGTGATTCCCATCATATTTCAAAAACATCATGGCGAACAGTGCAAATCTGAAGCGTCTCAGCTGCAGGAAATTATCGGCTTTAATATCGCCCAAATTTTCTTATCGGGCCGATAACGATAACATTAAAAATCAACATATATCGGCAGATACCGATATGGTGGTCGATATACCGTGCATCCCTACAGAATTTAAAAACTACAAGCCTACAAGTGAGATATTTCAAGCCTTTATTTGTTATAATTTTGATTATGGCTTACAGCTTATGAAAACCCCAAATTCAAAATTAGAATATTGTGAAAAGGTTTTCATAAGTTGTAAGCCTTAATCATCAAAATTATAACAAATAAAAGCTTGAAATATCTCACTTTGCATGTAATGAGTCTATATAATATATTAGTTTCACCTTTTAAGTTGAATTACTTAAAAATAAAGGAACTTTTGCATGATATTCTAATTTTTCGAGTTTTACCTGTATTGAGGAAAGCATCACACTTTTTCTAGTGATAACGGCTAGAGCAAGAGTGAAACCTGACATTTTTTCTCTTTTGGCCAAAAATCGAAAATGGCATATTCGGCCGATAATTATCGGCAGCTAAAATTGCGGTGCATCCCTAGTGTACGTGTCTCGCATCAGCTACTAGAACAACTGAATTATGTTTGCGTCCTGTAAACGTGCAACTCAAATCTGAAAACTTCTGTTTGAACATCATTGGTGATAATGAGGGATGGAGAAACAGATGCATGATTAATGAGGCAAAAATTAATGTAGAGAATGCTCAAAGCTAACTTAGTTCAATGAAATCAGAGTATTGCAAAAAAAAAGAAAAGGACTTTTTTTTTTCATGTGATGTAACTCAAGTAAAACTGAAAAAATACAAATGTTATTTAGCATACTGTACGTATAACAGTGGGCATGAATGCAAGTAAAATAAAAAACGAATCTTAAAAGCCACATAATGACTGACTTATGTTTGCCAAATGTCGCAATAAAAGTATAGAGACACTTATGATAACCATATCTCTTTTATGCACCGTTGAGGTATGGGTGTGGCTGCTGGTTTCATGAAATAGACTCTAAATTCACTGTACACCTGAGAACACAAGAGACAAGAAGTAGAAAGAGGAAGAGGTGTGGTGGGGGTACCTCCAGGCCTTTTCAGTCCTGTAAAAACGGCAAGCTCCTACAAGTCATACTGAAAAAGAGGCTGTGCACGCATCCTGAAATTGTGTGAACGTACCATTATTGCAAAGGGATTCCCTCATACAAATCAATGTTAAAAGAGAACGAAATATCAAGGAACAAACAAAGATGCTAATTATGAAAAAAAGTGTGCAAACAAACCAGATTAATGCACTAACATTTTAGTAATTTCAACCAAAGTCAAGACAATTTGATTCACTGTGAATAATATGCTAAAATGGGACTGACACACTTCTGAAAGTCTAGCTGATCAAGTTGAGGCTGGAGAGCCACCACAGTGGGTTCTCCATCATTTATTTGAAAGACTAAAGAAAAGGAAAACCATTGGAGGGGTGTTTGACAGAGAACTAAGCAGATATGCCTCTTACAGCACTTATAATGGAGCTCTTTGTAAAGCAAAGAAGAATACGGCCTTCATCGAGCTGATGCTGAGAACATCTCTTTGCGGCTCAAATGCGCACACATAAACAGACATGCAGTGACCACGCATGATTTGTGGCTGTCAAGACCGCTTTTTCTCCTCTCCTGAAAAAGAACGCTTGTTTGGTGTGAGAAAAGATCCGTGAAAGAACTTATTGGACACCTCGAAGGCCCAGTTCTGACAGCGATGTTATCGTCAGTCAGTGTGCACTCCTTCACTGCCTCTTCTTTCACTCAATCACTCCTGCACCTCCCCTCCCCTCCGGCCCAGTTTTGGCTTCTGTTCCAATGTTACATGGCCTAAACTCCAAAAGCAAGGATGCAGGCCAAAGTACAAGGCCAAAACATCAGCCAACTGGTGCTGTGACGGCCATCCACCACCCCCTTTTAAGGCCACGCCCCCAAAAGCCAACCCATGTGACTCCCTTCGGCCAATCACGCCTCAGGCTGCCAGCTGTTTGCTATTGCCGTTCGCCTGAGTGACAACCAGGCCGGCGGTTGCAGAAGGGGTCATCCATCACACTCCAGTGTGTGCTGACGCGCAGGGCTTCTCATCTGTGCTGAAGCGACTCCCTAGCCTAGCATCACATCACGTACAGATCACCCCCCCCCCCCTCCTCCTCCTCCTCCTCCTCCTCCTCCTCCCCCCTGCCTGTAATAAGAGTCACATTGTTTTTTCCCTTTCGTACTGCTCCAGAGTTGCTGTGCAGGGCTCTCCCCTACATAGGCGTCTGCCTGAGGACACGCTCCTACAAGGGAGCGATTCATCTAGAATGGGGGGGGGGTTTGGAGGCACTGGAACTTCAGAGGAGAATTTGCAGGCTGAGAGCGTAAAAGTCCCTTTTTTTTCTTTTTTTTTTTAAATGTGGCAGGCTTGGTGGTTAGCATCAGGCTGACCATCCTACAAAAGGCTGTAGAGGCAGTCAGCAAACAAAGAACGAGCCAAATGTGCGAACTTTTGAAATTTGACGCATTTAGTTGCAATTTCCAAATGTCATTTCACACGAGAAAAGGGGTCTATTAAGCTTTTACCCAAAGAACCAAAACATTTGGTTTTAAAGAGTTCCTTTCTGTCTAGTTTTCACCGTATTGAATCTCCACATGGTGTAAACTATATCTGTGACATAGCCTAATTCAAATAAAAGCTTTATCCTAAATTACACCTAAATTTTAGCTAGCCTGTGATCATTCAGCATAACATTACGAATCGATCTGCAGCATGAAAAACACTTATTTCGTATTGTTGCCACCTCACAAAACTCAAATTACAACATTCAAATGAATATTGTCTAGTTTACACAACCTTTTGCGATTTAGTAATCGCGCAAAGACATTTTGCAAATTCAGATTTAATTTCATTGGACATTATGTTTCAGAGGTCAAAGTAGCTTTCAGAACTGTAATGTCTGTAATGCTGATAGTGAAAATTATGTTATTTAGAGTTCCAACCCTTCTATGTAACGATTATGTTTATTAATTGTGCATATGGTGTCGCATAAAAAAAAAAAAAAAAAGTATGCTAGGTGTCACCTTCTATACAAATAAGTTAAGTCTATATTTAAAACACAATAGACTAAATTTGGGAGTAAGGTGCACAAATGTACATTGTTATCCACTGGACGTCACAACATGTTATTCATGCTTGTATTGTTCTTTAAGTGTCAATTAGCTTGAAACCACCTTCAAATGACGAATCTGAATGACATCACCCGGTACAGAAATGAAAGAAAGCACACAAGCCCTGAGTGTAGCAGTCAAAGGACGGCTGGTCATTACAGACCAATCTCTTTTGTTATTCCATTACAGTCTGTAGAGGCGTTAGGGCACTAGCGTTTCGGCTGCAGGGCCGCAAAGGCCTCATTTCCATCTCTATGGGCCCCCTTAATGTTTGCCCACACGTTGATAAAGAGGGTCCCATCAGATGTAAGGCGGCACCAGAGTGGGTACAGATTGGTGGGTGGGTGACAGCCCTCAACATTGTGAGGTCCTGAAAGGATTCAAGAAGTTAAAACACGCAGGAAGGAAGAATTACAAGTTTCAAACAAAGGCAAGCAGGCTTAGCTGAAACCGTCACATAGTTCAACAATGGGAAAAGTTCTGGTTTCCTCCACTGATTTTGGAGAACTTAAAACACTTATTTTTTCCCTTGGCGAGAGGTTCTTAGAGCATGACCTGATTAGGCATTTAATGTTTACCATCTAACAAAAAGAGTCAGATTAGCAGAACTTTTCCTGTCAGCTTTTTCCTGGCAATATGAAGGCTTTACGTTGAAACCTTTTATTTTACTAGTTCTGATGAACAATTCCCTTAATGTAGCACAATAGTTATCATAACAGTAACATCCAGTATCCACCATTTCCTGTTCATCCGAGGTTTAACAGACCCGCACACAGCCTTGTGGGATAGGCCATTTCCTTAACAATCCATGACACAGGCAGTTGAATCACAAACACAGACATGCAGCTCGAAAGTCACCAATCCTGACATCATAAGGCGAGGATTTAAATGAATTAACACCTGAAATCTGGGAACAAATCTATAGTGGTCTAAAAGCCAAAAAACAATGCAGAAGTGCAACAAATCTTTTGTCATTAAGGCGTTAAGTTTCATACAGGCCCTGAATTTCTTTGTGAATTTCTTTATAACTTATCAACTGCCCAGTGCCCACTGACCCTGTTCAAAGATTATGGCAGAATGAAATGACTGCAATCTAAGAGAAGACATTACAGAGACACTATCCACTTTATGACAAGTTATGCAACGTTGATGGAGACAAAACAGACACTTTGCACATCAAACGCAAGGGTGCTTCACCCAAATGAGGATGTTGTACGTTTTTAAACTTTATGTGCTGACAATTATGACCCTTCTCAAGTCTGTAAATGTCTGCACGAGTATCAAAAATTTTACAAAATTCATAAACTAATCAATTTCAACTTGCACGGCCAAAAAATTCAGTTTAGTAGTGCAGTAACCCACAAGGATGAGCTAAGCAGCCATTTATCGGATCTCTGACATGCAACATGCATTTTGTAAAGGCTGTACTTTCAGACAGACCCTTGATCTGGTCTTCTCATGAGGCAATCAACAGCCTGGTTATCTTCTCTGCTCTTTGATTAAGTTTATTATTGCCTCTGCTCTACTTTTCCCAAGCACTTGGTAACAAAGTTCATGAGTGGAGTTCTAACTCCCAGGTTAATGATAATACTCCTTGGACAGACATGTTTTGTGGGATGCTGTTGATGGATAGAAACTAGATTAAGGAAATAGAGGTATCCAAAGCATTTACTGATGACTAACTCTGATGGAGATGTCTTGAAATGTTACCGCTCATCCCCTAGAATAAACTCATTGACAGGCACAAACAGGTTGGATGATACTGCATTTGAACAAGGAGTTGTTTCGAACCACACAGCTGTTGTACAGTAAAAAGTTAAATGCCATTAGTGTTTGTTTAAAACAAAGTGAGGCATGGGAGACCAGGTCTGCTTCAGGTTTGTTCACTTAGTGGGTGAAAATGTCAAGAAATGTCTGGGCCATATTTTATGTAATTGTAAAATACCTATATATATAATTCAATACCACAAGATTCATCCAAGTAGACTTTTACAGGTGGAGCCAGACTTTTACGTTATTTATTTGACTTCATGGTTTTCCACATGTCATCTGGGTGGGTCCCTCAGAAATATCCGAGCGTGTTGGCTTGCTGTGAAGAAGGTGTTGAAGGAGGGCAGCGTTTCTGTCTGCTCATTGTGTACATAGCCCCTGATGGGAAAGGCCAGGTTTCAGGAGAAGAAAGAACCCAGCTCGCTGTCTTTTGTGCCGTCTCCTCAGGGGCACGTCAGCAGAGCCTGTGCCATTGACTCCTTGTTTCCCATGGGAGCCAGACGGTGTACCATTAACCCCAGACCAGTGAGGCAGACACACCTCTACCTTTTCACCTGGCCATTTGAATTTGCAGCTCAAAATTGGGCTTGAGCGCCCACTTTAGAGCCCTAGACCTCTCTAACCCAACCCCCTCTCACCTCACATCAGCTCCATCACAAAGACGCATTTATTTTGGAAACAGTAGCCGGCATATCAGCATTTGCTATCTTTTCTAATGCTGATGTCCCTAAACAGAATCAGCGTGGCCTGGTGTTATTTGGAAATGGCTGACCTGTCATCGAGGAGTGTTATTCTCCTGGTGTGATGACTCTGTTAAGGTTTTTGAGGTGGATTGTGGGAGGTTGTATTTTTCTAAGTGGACCGGGAGTGGTTTTCAGGAAGAGTTCTTCGGCATTGATGCTTGCATGGTATAACAGTCACGCATCTTAGGCTACATCTACACTAATCCGGATATATTTGAAAATGCATGATTTCTGTACGTTTTGATCTTTAGTCCACAGTAATAACGTCATGTCCAGTCATTTGACGCATGTGCCAACTATGTGCTACTTTCACAGTGTTACTAAAGATAAACATTACTTTGTACAATCTTCATATTACATTACTTCAAAGATGACTGTAACTCGCAATTGATGTCCAGCAACAAAACATGAGGACGATTGCGTTTTAGAACATAAATGGAATAGCGATTGCGTGCGACCTAGATGGATATTTTGCTAATAAAATTATTGTATCATGTCAGTGAGCTTTTATTATGTTTTACACATGCACAGTAGGGATGTGACGGTGAGGATATTTTCCCACCGGTTAATCGACGTGTGACAACACCGGTAATACCGGTATCACCGGCAGGGCCATTTAAATAGCTAACTTAATGGCAAACGTAAAATGCGCGCGTTTGCACGGGCAGAACAGCACCAGTCACGTAACTGAAAACTATGAAAGCCGTGTGACCGGCCAACCAGTAAAAAAAAAAAAAAAAATACATTAAAGAAATGATTCCCTCTGATTTTCTGTTTCATTAATAAAAGTTTGACTTGCTTTGAGCTTGTGTGAATTGCACGTAAAAAATGATGTTAACAAACAACCTCGATCCATCAGGAAACGCCATGGTCGCTGAATTTCACTGCGCTTCATGAAGAGTTTTTCTTTTGCGTGAAGAAGCCGTTCGCCGGAGATGTTAAAGATAGCGGAGTGCATTCATGATTATTAGGCTACCGGTATAACAATCCTCCTGGCGCCGGGTCTGAGTGAGTAATTTACTCTCTTATCGTTCTTTGATTAACATAATGACACTTTAAGACCAGCCGCTGCTGACAGAGACACGATCTGACACTCGTCCCATTTTCTCACAAATCTCTACGTTCATTTAAGACTTTATTTAAATATTTTAAGACTGATCTTATGAGGACACTTGACAAATCCGTGTTACGGTTTGTTCAAGCCCAAAAGAGAACTCGATACTGACTTTTCTATTTGTGTGTGTAATAGGCAGGACTTACAGCGCGGCCTCTTTAGTCTTAAAAGCATCAACATCAATAAGAGCGTGATCATATAACGCTAGTCAACGGGTAACAGAAAAAAAACGGATACTGCGTAATTGCGTTAAATTTTTATTTATTTTTTTGCAGTGCCGCGTTGGGCAAGTGATGAAACCGGTGTTGCGACAGAACATCGTTTAACACCGGTAACGCCGACTACCGTAGCAAGCCTAATGCACAGTAAGATAAATTTAAGCATTTTCCAACGTTTCAGTTTGGATGAGAAACTTTAAAAAGAAAACTGCAAGCTCATACTACACGATTTTTGGTTGGATTTTTCTGTCGCACAGATTTCCAATATTTGATATTTATTATTATCGTAATTAATATCGTTTGATATTATTGCCACATAATCATGTAGTAGGGGTGGAACGGTACATGTATTCGTATTGAACCGAAACGGTACGGGCGTCACGGTTCGGTGCATGAATTTACACTGAGAATACACGGTATAAAATTAATAAAACTCACATGCAAATTAATTATGCTGGGGTGTGTGTGTGTGTGTGTGTGTGTGTGTGTGTGTGTGTGTGTGTGTGTGTGTGTGTGAGTGAGTGAGTGAGTGAGTGAGTGAGTGAGTGAGTGAGTGAGTGAGTGAGTGAGAGAGAGAGTGAGAGAGAGAGTGAGAGGCGCGGGCGCGATCGAACAGTGGAAACATAAAAAACATACTCCGTCATTTTGTTCATACAGATCATTAAACCTGCAAAGTGTTTACTTATATTTGTGTACACTCGCAATAAAACAGGCATTGTGATTTTGTCACACTGTAAACTCTTGTCAAACTGTAACCTACAACTGTCACCCAACCAAAATCTCACACACACACACTGTTTTAAAAGCAAAACATATTTATCCAACTCCATTTCTAAACAGTCTGTGGGTTTTGGACATTCATCATATTGCATTGGTTTTCATTTCTTGTCCTCGGAGCGCTAATCTTACACATTCTACATTGATTAAAAAAGAAAATCGAATGTGTTTTTAATGGTAGTATTATTTTATACAGAAATCAATTATTTATAATTCAGATGAGAATAATGTTACATTGTTAATTAATAATGTTAATTAAAATTAAGGAAAACAAATATATTGATCTGAAATATAGCAAAATAATTTTAAATGAATTCAGGTACAATTACCAAACATATCGCAAGGTCTTTTTGTCTTTTTATTAATTTAATTAATAAACTAATTATATAAAACTATTGTCAGTGCACTACAAATAAACTGGTTCTATGCCTATATTAATAAAACTTATTTAAAAAATACAATGCCTTCTGCTTTTTTGTTTTGCTTTTCCCTCCATTGTACCGAAATCGTACCGAACCGTGATGTCTGAACCGAGGTATGAACCGAACCGTGACTTCTGTGTACTGTTCCACCCCTATCATGTCGTGTGTGCAATGCAACGACAAGGTGGAACTAATCCAGCCAATCACAGTGCAGATGGTATAAACTGAAAAATCTCGTAATCACTTGCGTGAATTTCTCACGTAAATTTAAGTGAAACCTGCTGATGGTTGGAACTGCCCCAACCAAATGTCTTGAACTTTGTGCACCTCATCAGCAATGTGTTGTGTAATATGTGCGCTACTGTGACATACCGACGACACATGACAAGAAACCTTGTTGTGTAGTGTGAGCACCACAGCATTTAAGCTAGTCCACAGTCCTGTATTGTGAGCTTGCCCTTAATCACACTGCCCTGACCAAAAGAGTCTGGTGATTCTGGACGTGCGTGAAATAGGTTTCAAGAAATCACAAAGACGCGAAAAATCAAACGTGACCAATTATTTTGTCTAAACTTGCAACAGGATTTTTACAAAGAAAGTGGGAGACAGGAATGCTGGTGGAGTTTTAAAGCCTTGAGTTCCTTCCTCCCCTCCGAGTCTTCATTTACTCCCAGTGTCTCCGCCTTCGTCCCAAGGCCAGTCCAGTAATCTCATCCTCCCTCCCCCCCAACACATTAGCAGCTGTGCAAAGGGATGCTCTCAGGTGGAGGCCTGTGTGTTTGCACAAGAGGTTGCAAGAAGGTGTGTGGTTGACTTCTTTACGAGCCTGAGGTGCAGTAGGACTAGGGGCATGAGCTCCGGTCTCTGTGGATACGAGGTGTGTCCTGTGTTTGCAGAACAAACAACAGTACCTTTTCACCTCATGAGAGGAGATGGCAGGACATTGTGTGTGTGGGTGTGTGTGTGTGTGTGGATGTGGATGGGTATGTGTATGGTTCGGTTTTGAAAAAGGGGGTGAGTGGGAAGGTTGTTATGCACTTGAACTATCTGTTTCTTATCCATCACTGCATAAAGAGCTACTGGAAAGGTTGATTATTGTATTCAACATGGAGCGACTTCAAATAAGAACCGGGGTGGACTGAAAACAATGCACAATTTTCAACACACATTTCCATGGCACTGCACTTCAGTAAATATGCTAAAAGAAACTAAAAGGAAATGCGAGTGGGGCACATGCAAAACTCACCGTCACGGTGCCAGGATTATTTAATTTGGTAAACAAAATGTCTTAAAGATAATCACACCCAATATTAAGCTTGGACAGTATGAGCAACACAAAAATGACAACACAGACCATAAACATCACCAACAGATCTGTGGTCAACATCATGTTTGCCGAGCTGCATCTCAGGATTACATCTTTTCCCAGCATGCACTGTGGCTGCCAGGTAAGATGTCATTAGGGCAGCTCATCCTTGAAGGCTATATTTGTTGTCTCTCGAGTGGCAAGGTGGCAGACGGGAGCAAACAGCCACCTCTTGGCTTTCGATTAGCGCCAGGCCAGATTTGGGCTGTTTACACAAAGGCCTGTCTGCATGTCCTCAAACGTGTCAGATGCAGAATATGCGTAACTTGCGCAACACATTGTTAAGCTGCAACAAAATAACCTTTTTGGGTCACAAGGAGTCCCAACTCAAGACGACACATTAATGCAGTGCATCATTTGCATTAGGGGTGTAACGATACCCTCATGTCACAATTCGATACATACAGTGTCACGATACTGAACTCACGATACAATATTATTTCGATACTCCAAGAGTGATGATAAAAGGTTAACAAAAGATGTACTGTTGATTAAAATGGTATTAAATTGTGGGTGTAAATGAATAGGCTTGGACTTGGTGCTGGAAACCCAATGCACAGGAAAATAGTGACACCAGAATAAAAATATACATGGTTATGAAGCTAAAAAAACAGAATTATTTTATACGAATATGCTTGCACTCTGTCACTGACTAGATTTATTTCAAATAATGTAGGCCACTTTTTACTGGTAACAATACATTTGGCATTATCAGGACCCACAAATATTCCCCCATTGCATTATTATACATTATATTTAACATTATAGTTTAATGTAGTACTGACACTAAAACTCTGAAAACTAAAAAAAAATTCTCACACAGTAATTTTTATTTTTGGGTGACCTATCCACGATACATATTGTTGCATTTTTGTATTGCGATAAATTGTGACACGATATATTGTTCCACCCCTAATTTTGCGTTCTACACGTACTCGGGACAGAAACTGGTTGTGCGATGCTGCTAGCCTCTCTTTTTCCTTTCTGCAACCACCCTCGTCTTGTCTGTTCCACCCTTTCTTCCCTCCCTTCTTTTCTTTCTCTCTCGGCCAGCTCCACTAAGCAACAAGTGCTGCCTGTGAGTACCACCCTCCCCCTCGTCCCAGCCTCCAGAAGCTATCGCAAATCCTGCGAGCAACTGCCAGCTGACAAAACTGTTTAGTCAGCAAGAGGGAGGGAGAGAGCGAGCTTCAGGCTTGAGAGAGCAAACGAGAGCTGAGACAGAAAAAGAGGCTGTACATCAGTCGGCCCACTCTACGACAGCACTCAAATTTGGCATGAAACAGAAGTTGCGATAGTTATTTCTTTCCCTACTGTGACGTATAACCAAGTGAAACAGTGAACCCCAAAAATTGTAGGGTGGGACTTGATTTTTTTCCATTGAGAATTGATTGAATGGTTGTGGTTTGCTATTGGTGGATCTAATGTGAGTGACAGGTTGTCCCGCCTAGGGCTGCACAATTAATCGAAATTCTAATTGCGATTACGATTACGGACGCCACGATTACGTAATCGTTCAAAGCCGCGATTACAAAAGAAAATTCACTCTGCGTGTGTGTGTTTAGAGCATAATTATGTTATGAGAGGCGAATCACAACTACTTCAGAAAACCTAGCACAATATGACATACCAGGCAGTGACGTAAGTGTACGCTGAAATAAAAAGTCTTTCACCTCAGAAAAGCGGACTTTACTGTCCTGTCAGCCATGTGCTCGTAGCGCGCACTCTTCAATTGCACGCGCAAATGCGCCGGCGCGCGCTGTTTATGGCTTCACTGTATGAAGTGCAAAAGAAACTACGAGGCCCGTAGTATGAGCATCCAACGTCGTTACAATGTAAATTACCGTAGTAAGTCACGAAATAAAAGTAAAATACCACTAAATCATGTGTTAGCTGAGAAGGATTTGCATGCAGGTATGATTTTCATTCTATTTACCAGGAGCTATTTCATTAACAGTTCTTGTTAGTATTGTGTATTTAACATGGTAAGTGTCGTTTCCATAACCCCAAAATGCCACTTTATTTTCACTTTGTGTTATTTTTTATATTTTTTAATGACTGTGGTGGATCATATCAACATTGTATTAACAAAAACTAGTTTGGGACTGCTTTTTAATTGCTTTAGCATAGTCCTAATTTTTTTCTAGTCTTTAGTATGAGTCGTTGGTACAATTTATGTGTATGTTAAGTAAAGGGGGACAGTACATGTGTGTGTTAACAATTTTTGTGTAAACATGTATTATAATATGCCTATATATATTCAATGTAAATTGTGATAATCGTAATTAATAATCGCAATTACAATTTCAAGGGAATAATCGGCAATTATGATTTTTGTCATAATCGTGCAGCTCTAGCCCCGCCCTCGCGCCAGTAAACACATCATCAGAGATTAGAAGAGATAAAGGGAGGGGAAGTTCAATTATGAATTAAAAAATAATGGTAAAACTTTACAATAAGGTTTATTAGTTAACATTAATGTAACTAACATGACCTGACAATAAGCAATACATATTTATTAATCTTTGTTAACGTTAGTTAATAAAAATACAGCTGTTCATGTTAGTACACAGTGCATGAATTAATCCTAACAAACACAACCTTCGATTTTAGTAATGTATTAGTAAATGTTTAAATTAATATTAACTAAGATTAATAAATGCCGTAGAAGTGTTGTTCATTCTTAGTTCATGTTAACTAATGAACCTTATTGTAAAGTGTTACCAAAGTAATTATGTGCATGAATAAATATAGTAAATACTGCAATGTTCAATTAAAAACATGAATTGTCCATTATGACTTCCGTTTAAACACTACAGGACACAAGACAGGAGAGTTGGGGGAAAAGTTAGGTGGAGGATAAAGTGCCAGTAAATACAGGGACGGTGGTGTTAGAATCACTGGGTCTAATCTCAGAGAGGGTAAACAGTCATGCTGCTAAACTCGCTATTGTTCGAACACTTCCTTCATCTCTTTCCCCTCCACCTCAGAGAAGAGGCAAGTTTCACTTCCCGTCTTTCCTCTCATCTCCTCCGTTCAGCTTAGCTGGACCTCCATTTTCCCTGCCTCCCTTTCTCCCTCCTGTCCTCCATTGTGGCATTCTTTCACATCGGTGATAGCCGTTGGGTTAGACTTTGAACTCTTAGCAAATACTAACTTTATTTGCTGGTTGGAACGGCTCAGGGGAGAAGCCGGGAAAGGTGACAAGACTGGCTACAATAACAGGGTGATTGTGATGCATCGTCAAAAGCCAAAACGATGCATTCAGCCTTATGGCCCATTAGCCTGATGACTGCTAAACACGGCAAATGATTGGGTCAGTGCTCTGATGAAAGATTCTCCACAATCCTATAGCTACAGAGTATAAAGCAGTTGAATTAAACTTTTCAGTAAAACCAACAGCCAATTGAAACAATAATACTAGATTAAAAAACACATTGTTGTGCAGGTATTTTTCTAATGGGTTCTGATTGCTATGTCGTTGATACTGTATTGAGTGTTTGTCAACATTTTCCTTTGTGGTTGCTAAAGATCTTGTGAGTGGATTTTAGATCGTTGCTATGCAGTTGCTAGGGTGATCTGGCGGTGCATGTCCGTGGCCCACAATGGTAAGATGTTGTGGGTGGTTGTCATGGCATTGCTACGCGGTTGCTAAAGTTTTTGAAGTGTTTTTTATTACGCTGTTATGCCGTTGCTAGAGTTTCGATTGGTTTCTTTCTGGCTCAAGTTTCTAGACAATTCCAGTCTGGGATTTTTCAGTCAGAGAACAATCATCTGTAAAGGTGTAACAGAACACCTCTCCTCTAGCCACATGTTTTGAGGCATCATACAAAACTACCCACGTTCGATACTTATGGTTAGGGTTTTAAAGTCATCATGGAATCAAAATTGGCAATTCTTGTTCTTTTACGTGCACATCTGTTTTTTTAATTCTTGTGCCTCGTAATCTTTCATCAAAATAATTTCCCCTCCCTCCTTCAGCATCTCTTCTCTGATGACGAGGGCGGGGCAACCTGTCACTCACATGAGATCAGCCAATAGCAAACCACAACCATCCAACCAACACCCCATGGACAAAATCAAGTTCCCTGTACGTCACAATAGGGAAGAAAAGAATAATAGACATGCTTGTCTTCGCAAAAGTAGTTCAAGTCATTTTTTTTTTTTTTTTACAATTTAAATGGAATTGTTACTCAAATTTAATCAATCTGAATTGTTGTTTTGAACTATAGGCTATCTGTTGCAGCTGCTAGTTTTTCAGCAGCTTCACGGTTACTGAACCAAACGTGTTTTTCATGTTTTCACAGCCAAAGATAAGTGCCGCCTGTGTGGGCCATGACAGCAATCTCCTGCAATCACAGAGAGGACTGGTTGCATTTGAGGTTAAGCTTTCAATCCCATATTTGACACATCTGACGATAATGAGCCATGGTGAGGAGGCAGAGCAGCATTCATGAAATATATGCATTTTTATGACTGCGTTAAACTATAGGCAGGGACTTCAATCAGGGCTGCATTACCCAAAAGCATCGTAAACCGAAGTCGGTCGTAGAGACCATTGGTGGCAATTGTTCAACGATCAACTTAGACTTACGATGCTTTTGGGAAATGCAGTCCTGAACAACCACAAATATAGCCGGGGCTAAAATGTCAGCACCCAACACTATTCTAGGGGCGTCCCGACAGAAGCATGCCCATGTCGCTCTAAAATAAGCCACTCGTTTTAATATAATGTGATCTACCATCAACAAACCCTTGAAACAATCAGATACACAACTCTGCAACTCCCACCATTCTAGATTGTGTTTTTCTAATTGAATATCTACTTCTTTTGTGTGATGTTAAGTGTGTATACTTATACAACAGCCTCCTAATATTTATGGATAAACACTCAATTTGTGGGGGTAAAACTGCAAATACACCTTAGGGCTCATTTCCTCCATCTCTCACTCCAGCCAAGTGGTTCTCCTGCTGTGTCCCTCGCTACACGCCACACAGAGGGATGGAACATAATCTTATCTAAAAAAGGCAGGATAAATATAGCCTGGGAGCCAAAGGGGCAACCAATTCTGCCCTAAGGCCAAAAGCAGGTCCCTCTCCATCAGGATAACAGGACCACCACTACACAGATCCCTTACCGCACATGTGTAAGGTCTCATTTAGACTTCAATAGTAATAGCAACCGATAAAACCACTAAGATGCACATCAAAACATCTTGAATGAATGGATGTTTAAGAATTATGCCTAACATTACTAGCTAGGTATAACAAGATGTGATGTTTAAAACGCTAATTGCATCTGAGATCAATTATTTTACAAAGCATTCCAGGTACAATGGTCTGACTATCTGAGATGGACATCAAAATAAAATGAAATGTAAATCTGAGAAAGTCATTGATGCAAAGCACTGCTGTAAAGTGTTTATCGTTTGGCAGCCACAACCGAGGCCTGCTGTGTAGGTATCTTGGGAATTACTGTAATGAATTTAGATAATGTCAATACCCAGGACAGTCACTGAGACCCGAGGGAGGGTGATATACTTTTAATTATCCCTAGACAAATCCCAAGAGGGACTGGATGCCAGATTTTCAGGTGTTTGAGAACGCATAAACAATGAAACAATTAAGTAAAGGATGAAAAGAAAGTCACACTGGGACGTTATGCATGGGATTCTATACACTGGGAACTAAAATGGAATCTGAAAACTTCCCATATAGTTCTCTGTTTCCTCTGGGATCTCATTCACTAGATCTTGCATGTGAAAACAGTAAGAAAACACTTCACAAACTCCATTAGCATAGCCCAGAGAACAAAAAAACGAGCAACTGCATACTTCAGAAACTCTAGAATGCATCTCAAAAATAAAAAAAGAACAAATATGAGTGCAAACTTTCCTATTAGCCTTAGCCAAAGAGGAAACAAACAAAACTACATGGAAACATCCTCCTCCTTTAGCCACAACATCATCGAGCTGATCCTTTAATACTGGCTGCAAGGCCTCCGTATGGCCCTGCTCATAACATGCCTATTCTCGGACAAACTTTGACATGATTAACTTGAAGGAAAATGTTACACAGAAAATCTGCTTTCTGTCATCTTTAAGGTCCAGCTAAATACATCAGATGGGGCTTTTATTTTAAAGGGTCGCATAAGATCTTATATTTAGAGATGGAGAGAAGGCATGATGTCTGTGAAGTGATAGTGCATTGCTGCAGCTCTCGACGCTCTGCTCGTCTACAGTGTTGAATTTCGTAATGGAATGTGAACCTCTCATCCGGATCTGTCCTCTCCTCCCTTCCTTTAAAAGAAGGCCAGAGTGGCAAAGGGAAACATCTTTCTTTGCCACGACCCCCGAAACTAGTTTTGGTCGCCTAATGTGATTGGTTGAGCAGTAATTGGACTTTTGATAATTTGTAGTACCAATCCACCCCAGACCAGGGAATATAAGTGACGTGAGTATAAGTGGAAGCGGAGCAGGGAACGGGTGTTTTGAAAGTCGGAGCAGCTTCTCCTGTGTGCGGGGAGTGCAGAATGGAAAACCTGGAGTGGAGCTGGAGCCAAGTGATTATAGAAATCTCTGTTGCTCCGTGTCACTCACTTGCGCTTGTTCCAGATCGTCTTTTCTGTTTTTGTGTTACTTGATGACACTCAAAAGTCGTGTGTTTGTTACACTGTAAAAAATTATATGAAGTTATGAAATGTTTTTACATTGCTTTAACTCATCAAAATAAGTTTAAGCAATTTTAAGCGATTCAATTTTTTTTAAGTCGGTTTAATGTAATTTAAGTTAAAATGATTTAAACATCTAAGTTGATTGTACTTAAAAATGCAAGGCAGCAACTTTTTTTTTACAGTGTACGGTTTATTGGTCATTATTTAATTAGGCCTACATCTAAGTTCAAAATAATGGAAAATATTCATTTATATTTCTTATTTATTTATGGTATCTAAATGCAACTAAATGTGAAGCCAACCAAGAAAGTTGAGTGACAGACATTTTTTGCTACAGCTCACTGATACTCTATATATAAATTACTAATCATATATTATATATATATATATATATATATATAAATGTATCAAATCACATTTATGTGACCAGCCCCTTTCAACCTCACAAATCAGCATTACAAGTTTCCCATTTATATGACTTCGCTAAATC
This sequence comes from Tiaroga cobitis, assembly GCA_030578255.1. Classification (NCBI taxonomy): domain Eukaryota; kingdom Metazoa; phylum Chordata; class Actinopteri; order Cypriniformes; family Leuciscidae; genus Tiaroga; species Tiaroga cobitis. Next base: position 30,459,637 of record CM060614.1, on the reverse strand, counting down.
ATTCATGTGCTCAGAACTCCTCATGTTCATTGATGTGCAACAAATAACAAGCCAATTTACACATCACTTCATATTGATCGAACAAAATATCACTCACAAATGTTGCTGATGTAGTGTATTTTATCATAACTATGGTTACCACCAGAGGCCTCGTGCCTCCCAGTACTTAAAGGGATAGTACACCCAAAAATGAAAATTCTGTCATCATTTAGTTTCCATACTATGTAAGTCAATGGTGGCCCATTCACAAACATTCTTCAAAATATCTTCCTTAGTTTAGCAGAAGTTTAGCAGAACAATGAAATGTATACGACAATTAAACTTATGACAATTTTTATTTCTGGGTGAACCATCCACTTCAAATGCTAATAACTAGGTTACTTTTTTAATGCACAACTCTGCAAAAAGCATGCACAAAAATAAGCATATAAGGAGAAGGATGCACAAAAAGTGGCGAGTGAATTTGCCACGTTTACCTCCGGCTCTCCTGAAGTTTCTGCCTCACCGAGGAGGGGCAGAAAAGAGACGGAACACAAATGCCTAGCAACCATTATCTAACCAGCGCGAGCTCTGCTGCCCGTCTCCCGAGAGACCGAGCGGGCTCATCCATTCCTTCAGTTCACCACAAACTTTCAATAAAACTTGCAGAAACACTGTAAAACAACATTTAAACACCTAACGTGCTTACTTTGATGATGCACATCTTAACCAATCCTAATAAAGTGACAAACGACTCGCTTTCGATGATAAAACGAACCGACTTTTTTTTTTTTTACGTTGCTCAAACTGCAACTACCTGAACGGTTTCGTGATCAAATCCAGGCCATCCTTGAACAGATGAACAAACTTTGTGACGCAACAGGTTGTTGTCGAAGTAGAACAAACACACAAACAAACAAACAAAAACAAGTGATATGCGTTAAAAACGACATTTTCGATGGTCGACCACTATCATGGCAGAAGCAGCTCGAGCCGAAGCGATCAAAGTGCACGCGAGATGTGATGCTCCGCGCGACAGCAGCGCGTTAGCTTAACGCTAGCTAACAGCAACAGACTTTCAACCCCATCATGCAACAACTTCCATACGGCGTTAAAAAGTTGTTAAAGACCAACAGAAAGTTGCGTGCACCGAAACACGCCGATGTCTTAGAGAAACGGAGTTGTTTGGGGCAGGTTTGGGCTGTGCGCGTGAGCATCAGGTCTCGCGCAACGAGGAAGCTGAAGTTGGGGGAAAAAGTGTCCTCTAACTCCACATTAACTTTAACTCTGTCTCTGACTCCAAGCTAAAACACACAAAATAAACCCACAACAGCAGTAGAGCAGAGTTTTGAGGAGAGCCGAGTAACTTACGTTTGACTTTGTTGGGGTTGGGTTGCTTACGCCGAGACATGATGATGATGATGATGATGATGATGGTGGTGGTGGTGGTGATGAGCTGAGGAGAGAGAGAAGAAGAAAAAAAAGAAGCTGCAAAAGTTGTTCCGGAGAGGAATCAAAATGGCGTTCGTGAAAGATGTGCAAAGTTCGTCAACTTTGCGTTTGAGTTCCCCACTCACTCTCCCAAATCCCCCCCACGCCGAGATGCTTTAGGGAGGAGAGAGGAAAACGCTTATTGCTGCGCCTCTCTCTCTCTCTCTCTCTCTCTCTCTCTCTCTCTCTCTCCTCTAAAGCTGATCAGTAAGGCGGAGTGTCACGTGTTGCTCCTGCTCTAGTCTCCAAGGGGACGCGCGTTACTGAAGCTGCCGACACACACAAGCATCACACACACACGCACACACACACTAAACTAAAGTCACCCTGTTCTTTTCACAAATATTTTCAAAACTATCATAAAAGCACACTTTAAACTGAATGTTGGTATTGGAAGACATGAAAATTTCTTTTCAAAAAATAAAATTGCCATAGAAAGGTGCAAAATTATTTTAGACATAAAGATAAAATAAAATTATATAGCCTATATTATATTAAATTATAATATTAGTAGTATAGCAATAGCAACTTTATTTATATGCCACAATTAAAACAAACACAAGTTTACCAATGTGCTTTACAATGTCACACAGAACGCAAAAAGAGCATCACATAGGCAACACATATAGCCTAATACAATTGTCACTGATTAAAAGCTATTGAAAACAGAAGTGTTTTGAGTTGTCCATTAAAATCCTGTACAGTAGTAGCGTCTCTAATATGTTTAGGCAAAGTAGTTGTAAATCTTTGCAAATTATCTCATGACCCCCAAAATAATAGATTGAATAGCCATAAAAAAATCTAAAAAATAAAAATTATAAGCGCATCGTATCTGTATCAACATTTATATCATGTCAGAACACTGCGATGGTAAAGATTTACAATATTTCAGTCTTTTTACTTAAAATTGCTAATTTTATTAATTGTGTGACTTGCCATTTCTTTGTAATTATTTGTCAAATTTAGCAGTTTCTGAGTTAAAGTTGTTTCAAAGTACAATCAACTTGGATGTTTAAGTCATTTTAACTTATACATTAAACTGACTTAAAAGATGAGTTGGATCTTGTAGCCTATAACTAATAAAAAAAAGTTAAATTGCTTAACTTATTTTGATGAGTTAAAGCAATGTAAAACATATGTTATCATAACAGACTCATTTGCAAATAAAGGTAAAACAAATATTTAAAAAATAAAGTAGTATAGTAGTAAATGTTTGCAAATGATCTGTATTTACATTATCCCATGAACTCACAAAAATATTAATGAAATAATAACATCAATATATATATATATATATATATATATATATATATATATATATATATATATATATATATATATAAACCATCTGGTTTGGAAGACTCATTAATTCAACATCAATAATAAAACAAATACTTGTAAATTAATCAAATATAAAGAATACACATTATTATTATTAGTTGCACAAGTCTATATTGATATTTGTGTTTTATTGGCACCACACATAACATCATGGAAAACAACGTAAACAAAAAATACACAGATTAAATGACAAAGGAATCACTTTAAAGCATAAGAGTAAGTTAGTAAGGTAATACGTTAGCCATAATTTAGTCTGGCATGTAACAGTCTGAGAAATAAAACTTAAAATGGCTCAAGAAATGCCCTACAGCACATGATGGTTTTATCAATCATAAGGTTTTGTCTTTTAAAGTGGTTAAAGCTGCAGATTCCTCCTGACGCTGATATCAGGATATTAAGGATATACAGTATCAACTCCATCCAGCTGAAAAAACACACGCTTAAACCAGTCTAGGCTGCTTTAAGCTGGTCTTTCAGCTGGGCCAAGCTGGTGTTCAACTGGTTTTAACTGGTCTTTCAGCTGGTCTCTAAAAGAAGTGTCCGAAACCGCTCTAAAAGTCAGAGCTCAGGCTGATTCGACTGGCCAAACCTGCCCCGGTTACACCCAGGCATCTCTTTCCCCTCAGATACTGGATATTATAATTAACCGAGTATCGTTCTGTAATTCTGATCGATTAGTACGCGACGCCATTTTGTGTCAGCTGTGTTTAACTGCACATATTAATCAAGACAAAACAAAAATATATTTAGCATTTGCCCTTCAGCAGAACAGTTCTGAATGTGTCCAGAGTTTTGGTGCTCAGTTCACGGGTCAATGAGTAACTCGTCTGAGAAGTTTATCATTGGTTGTGTCACTGTTCATGCAATGCATCATTGCGGAACGCCTCCAAAAAGAACAATCAGTTTCACTGCTCAAATATGTTAAGAAGCGATTAAAGCTATGGTCCATTTCTTTCATTATCATGTAAACTACACCTACACTGGACGACAGGTTGTACTGAAAGGCCTACAAATCTACACAGCACACAAAGTAAGACAAGATGCAGCGAGACCTCCATCTCCAAACCAGCCGAAACTTGAGAATGATGTTATTTATTGACCGTTACCTAGGCTTCCAAATGCAACCCTGTTGCTAGGGAACAACCTTTCACAGCAACAAAAGGTTTCCTTTATCCTCAGTGAACGAGCCTGAAAGAATACCTCAGCAGTGCAGTCTGAGGACAGCAACTCAGAGCCATCCCGGCACAGAACGGGCTCGGTTTAAAGATGAAACCCTCATAATCAGGTCATAACGGAAGGCCTGTGCTGGACGAGTGACGGCCACTGCTTTATGATGCTCTTTATGGACGAGAAACAGCAGTAAACAACATTGAGCTCTCATGCTTTTTGCACTGTTGCACTCCGATTTGGAGCAATCTATAAAACGTCCATTTGCATGTCAAGTTTAAAGCAGTTCTTCAATAAGCACATGCGTTTGCATCTGCAGGTTCAGCTTCTTCAGAGACACGGCTGGTTGGAGAAGAAGTGAAAGAACAGGTTTCCTGAAGGATGATTCTCGGCTAACAGTCGTTTGTTGTGTTGCTCCCTTCAAGTTGCTGGATTTGGTTTCTGTGGGCGCAAACATTAGTAATCTGTTTATTAATAAACACCATTATTGATGCAAAAAATTCTTGGATTCCCAAAGTAATATTTCAGTGAATAATTAACCTTTTTTCAGGTTCCATGGATGTTAAATGTTCTTTATGCAGAACCACGAATGCCAATAACCTTTACTTGAGTGTACTGACTAAATTTATTGACATTTATGTATTTATCAGCCACTGAGACGTCTGTGATTCATCCTCACTGTAATATACAGTAGCCTATAGTCAACATTTGAAGTGGATCAAACCCTTTCATCAAAGTTACGCATGAATTTTGAACAATACCCGTTCTTGTCTTTATAGGACAACTTTGATGAACTTTTTTGATCCACTTCAAATGTTGACTACTGTAGATGATCCCATGTGGGAAATCCTGGTAATCCTGGTAAAATAAAGGTAAATAAATAAAATAAATAAATGACTGCTTTACAAAGTTAAACTGTTGTTGATTTTTCAACCTGTTAATCAAGGAAACTAATGCATTGCTAAAAAAAAAAAATTAAGTGAACATACCTTAAATAAAGTTAAAGTATGTTTTTAAGTAGACTTTATGTAGTATGTATAATAATATCAGTGTACTAGAAATGTAAATGTACTGTTTTAATATGACTTGGGACTGAATTGGCTCACTTTTTATAAAGTATACTTTTACATACTTTAAACGTTGATTACACAACTAGCTACTTTAAAGTTTTTTGTTTGTACAGCAAAGCGTTTGTAAAGCTTATAGTTTACTAGTCAAATACTTGTAGCACATTTTTTAATTTACAGTAAACTACAGTAAACTCAAACTCAGTAACCTACTAGTTTAGTAGTTTTATACCGCAAGTAAACTTGTAAAGTGAACATAGCGTCACGCTTGATAATAGCCTACTTTATGCATTATTTTTGCACTTTAATATACTACTATTTTCCTATTTGGGTGTTTAATGTTTGATGATCGCGTTATTTTACATTTGCAAGCATTCTATCACTTGTTTCTTGTGAAAACGTGTTTAAAATGCTAGCCAATCAAAAGAGTAGGCCTAAACACAACTACGAGCCATACTTAATCATACTTTCAAAAGATTACAGGACAAATATAGGCCTACTTAGACTTTTCTCAGTGTAAGTCAAGTTTACTTAAGTGCAATTTTAAATATATTTCTGAGAAGTAGACATTTCTTATTTTAAGTTTAAAAGAATAGCACTCGACTAAACTTCTTTTTCGTAAGGGTTTATTATTATCATTTTGTTTCCAGGCCTCTTGGCTCAAAACTTGTAAAGTTGAGGCTTCTAAATCTGTCAGCTAATGCTAGTTTGACCACATGAAATAATGGCCTCACTTGTTTTACGAATTAAAACCGCTATGTGATGAAAATGAGCTTGAGTTTTCAAGGACTGACTGAAGTAAATGAAAATTTCTAAGCTGGCCTTACATTATCTCATTTCAAAAAGTGAAGTACTTTCTAAATGCATGTGATGCGTCGCTCAGAATGATCATGCAGTATTTCTGTCATGATGTGTGTATGACGAGAAAATAAACCAGTGAATATCTGTGAAAGGAGGAAGGAGGATCTAATCTCAGGACAGGAGAAGCCACGCAATAGGGACACTTCACACAACCAGATCTGCCTGTTTAATATTGCATACATTGGGTCTGTATGTCTCGAGATTATCAGGTCACATCACTCCTCATGAATCGGCATGTGATGAATTTGTGTGTTATCATTATGAAAGAGCAGACACTTTGCGGTTTGTGTTGTTTAAATTTGGTTTCTAATCTTTTGAAAAAACGTTTCACTTTTCACTTTAGTTGATTGCATCAACTTTGTTTCTATGCGTTTACACGGACAAAATCTTACAACACATAAACAACACAACACATAACAGTGTGTTTGTTTTTACAGGAACTCCAGATGATAGTTTAATCCTCAGCAGTAATGTGAGAAGATGAAGCAGCGGACATGAGATGTTGCTCAGATCAGAAGAGTTCATGTCTCCATCTCTTGGTGACAGTCAGAATTGCGTGTGAAACTTCTGTGTGAAATATATTTAGTGTGTGATGCACTGACAAAAAAACAAAACCTTAAAGCACTTATGTATTTCCAATTTTTGGTATATGTTTTTTGTTATTTTTAGTATAAGCTAGTGTGCTCCAAAACAATGACAAAATTCACATTTAGAAGATATAAGCATTCAAAACGTACCGATGTTGATGATATATGGCGTATACATGCATAGCAGAAGGTCAGGAAACATTTCCAATGCAGTGTCATTTCCACCCCATGTCAAACTGCATTGTGTTACATTTTTTTTAAATTCTATGATGGAAATCATATTTACAATAAAATGGCAGATTTTTTTCTGTCTAGCTGGATAACTTCATAGCAAAAATTAAATAATAATAATAATAAAATAACTTCATAGCTAGCATTTTAAGCACCCTAAAAAGACAGAATTCAAAATGTTACCATATTTTGAAGAAATTAAAGCTTTATTGAAAATAAAATATAATAATAATTATATTAATTAATAAGCTTTATTCTGGGCAAAACTGTATGGAAGTAAAATAATGACAAATGTTTTTGAGATAAAAAAAGCTTGTTTTCATTTGTTTTTAATCCGTTTTTATGAATGAATGACTCTCTCACCCGTTGCTCTAGTAATAATAGCTTCTTCATCAAAAGCCGCTTGCACCCCTGCTGGTGAGTAGACTAACAGCCATATCAATCGGCAATCTACTGATATTCCTGCCATTCAAATGTAGAATTTTCTGTCGAATTTTTTGAACAACTGAATTTGTAAAGCGAAATAAAATGGAACGAAAATTGTCTGTCGAATATTATAGGATGTATTTTTAAATAGAATGAATATTTTGGAAGTGAAATCTAAAAGGTGAATATGGATTATTGAATTTTTAAAAATGATATTTAAATATTCACAGTTTAAATAGTTAAAACCATGTTTAATTTCAGCCCATAAAAATGCAAGCCGTAAAAATACAATGCATAAAATGAATGCAGGGTTATTAATGCAATGCATATTTTCGACAAGCTTTTTTTATTTAAAAAACATTTGTCATTTATTTACTTCCATAAAACTGGCACAGTCACAATTAATGACAAATATGTTCAAAAAATAAATATTAAAATGGTTTGGGTTTTTTTCACTCTTTGTTCAGATCAGCTTTCAACATGTAATAATAGGCTAAATCTTGAAACAAAAAATATGATAGTATTTTCTTGCCTACTCTGACTAGCATCTGAGTGAAACACTTCTGGAACAAGATAATAATGAAATCATGTGAAAGAAGCAAAAATCCTGAATGCATGATGACATTCACTCAATTCCCATTTGAAGAAACAACAATAATGTCCCAACGAGGAACAACACAATTAACTTTGATTAAACGCCTTTGCTGAAATGCAGAATAACGTCTGAGCTCAACACAATGTGAGACACTACAGACACTCTGAAGAACAGGTCCTCTAGTTTTGAAGGATCACTACTGGATGTAAATAGTTGCATTAACGCAGGAAATCTGGAAGCCGTCTTGGTTTATTGCATGTAGGTTTAGATGAAAATCACCCTGTGGAATATACATAATGCAATAAAGACATCAGTTCCATGCTCACATAAATAAAAGCATAGATGTTTAAATGGAATGTAAAAACCAAACCTTTAGAGGAAGGTCTACTTTTGACTTAAATGATGATTCTATGGTGACGAGCTCTGGAGAAAAAAAAAAAGTCCTAATAATTTCATATTGCATTCAACATACATATAAAAATGACAAATACAACCAAAACCTTCCTGTGCTCACCTCCTCTCCTGCTTCCACAAAAAGTGAACCGTGGGAAATGAGGAAGACAGAGGGGTTCGTCCCGACTCAATACATGGGTGTCTTTTAGCAGCAGCTCAACTGATGAATAAAGCTCATCGATGGACTGCCCTGTAAGAGAACACACAGTTACCGCTGCAAGGCTTGCTTTCATTCATCTGAAATGATAATATTAATAAAGATGAAAATCTTACTCAGAAAAAGGGCCAATCTGATTTTTATAGGATCGGTCAATCTGTTAGGGCAAGGCAGGAAAGTGAAACCTACATCCTGTAAAGGGTCTGAGACAGTGAAATCAGGAAAAAAGGCATTTTGAAATACATTTTAAGATAAACGGAGGGGTTTGAATTGAATAAAGAAATCATTAGTTGATGTAAAAGATCAACATCTCTCAATCAAACAACACATTCAGAAATGTACATATGAATTCATTCACCATATTCAAAAGTTTGGGGTCAGTGAGATTTATTATGACCGAGGCTGCATTTCATTGATCAAAAATACATTAAATACAGTAAAAATGTGAAATATTATTACAATTTAAAATAAGTGTTTTCTATGTGAATATATAGTAAAGTGTAATTTATTCCTGTGATCAAAGCTGAATATTCAGCATCATTACTCCAGTCTTCAGTGTCACATGATCCTTCAGAAATCACTCTAATGTGATGATCTGATGCTCAAGAAACATTTCTGATTATTATCAATGTCGACAAAAGTTAATATTTCTGTGAAAACCATGATACCTTTTTTCAGAGTTATTTTGACCAATATAGTTCAAAAGCACGGCATTTATTTGAAATAGAAATCATTTGTAAGATTACTTTTAGTGTAACTTTTGATCAATTTAATGCATCCATGCTGAATAAAAGTATCAATTTCTGTTAAAAATATCTCCCTGACCGTAGTGTGTGTGACTCTGATCTCACCGCAGCTTCTGTAGGTCACCGTGAGTCTGTCTGAGTTGCACACTGTGTGAAGAGGCCATTGGTGATCCTGAGAGTAAACCCAATTCATCTGAACAATACTTAGAATCAGAACCAACAACATATTATCACACAGACGTAACTTCATAGCCTTTCAGTTGCTTTAGACCCAGAATCTGACTAACTTCTCATGAATTTTAGGTGAAATACGCGGAACGAGGCAACTTAACTTCTCATTTGTGTCAAATGATAATGTCAGCGTGTCACAAGTTTCACTTCCCCGTATTCACTAACAAGGTTTTGTTGACATGACCTCATAGACACTTCCTGAAATCCAACTGAATGTAATATTTTTTTTATTGTAATTTTTTAAGAATTATTTGCATATTTTGACACGACTGGAGTGTAGCCAAGAACAGAGGATCTGTTTTGAGATCAAATTTGTATTTTCCAACATGATAATGATTCAAAACTGTCTTCAACTCCTCAGTCCTCTGACCTTAAAGCCATTAAAAACACGTGATAAGGCATGCAGGTCTTCCAATAAAGCTCAACTTTGGGAAGAACTCAAGGAGGATTGGAAAGAAGTAGCAAAGCTGAAAAGCATGCACAATGCCCAGGAGAATGGCTGCTGTAATCAAAAACACGGGAGAACCAATAAAATATTAATAACTGATTACATTGTAGTCAATGTATGATTTTTTCCCTTGAGATTTTTGTTTTCTATGCCTTTTTTTGCATAATAAAATAAAACACATATTTAATTGTATGCTGGAGTTTGGCTTTCTTATCAAATTATTTTGTCATTTTAACCTTAACTCAATAAAACACAATCTTCATATTTTAAATGTTTAATATAACATTAAGTGTCATTAAAAGAAAATATTGTGCAAATTTCCTCTCCGGACATCACTTTTGGCCATTACTGTTACAGGCCCATCTATCCATTAAATCCACAATCAAGTAAAGTCACACACATCCCAGCATGTTGCTGTTCCAAATCACTTTCTTAAAGTCCCCCTGTGTTACATGTGTGTCCTGTGTTTCCCCCTGCATTGTGTTTTGGTTCAGTCCTTTATCTCAGTTTTCCCGCTCCTCATTTGTGTTCAGTTCCTTCACCTGTTTCTAGTTAATTTGCCCCAGCTGTGTCTTGTTCCCATGATCCGTTCTCTGTGTATGTAAACCCTGTGTTCTCCCTCACTCCTGGTCGGTTCTCGTTTGTGTATGGTACGTTTGTATTTGGTGTGGTTATGTTCCTGGATTCCTGTTTTGAGTTATATTAGTAAAGATTATTGAATTTTATCTGCTGACTGCTGCCTCTCCTTCAACCTGCACCACACCCGTAACACCCTGTGGTTAAAATCAAGCTTTTATTTAAGCTGTTTATGTGGTGTTTTAAATATGCTTTAAGTCAACACCATTGCCGAGTATTTTCTCCTTAAAACTGCAGTGAACTAGTCTGGATGCCAGCCCGAACCCCGGCCACAACATTTTTTGGTCGGGAAGTTCGGTCTGGACTCGATCCATTGAGGAGTAATTAAGATCGGTTCAGAAATCGTCGGGGTTTTATACGATGATGGACAGATGATCTGCAGTTACGTAATCATCATGTTATCAAAGAGCGCTTGGGTTGAACTGGTTTCCCTCAAAGATGACTGCATAGAGATGTGTAGATACCACTATCGCGTCTGTTGTAAAAGAAATCGACAGCGCATTCATTTTAAAAGACGAACAGAGAACTGCAATCAAGGCATTTGTCGATCGGAAAGATGTGTTTGCCGTCCTTCCTACGGGATTCGGCAAAAGTTTCATTTATCAGCTGGCTCCAATGGTCACTAAGAAGATGGGACGCAATGAACACCCTGTGGTCTTTGTGGTTTCTCCTTTGGTCGCACTCATGGAGGACCAAGTAAAAGAAGCAACACTCATTATTTACTACTTCTTCCAGCGTGCGTGCAGTTGAGTTCTGTTGACAACTTTGCGTAGCTCATAAAAAAAACACTTACTGCGTTGCTCTGATTGGTTGTAGGTCTATCCAATTGAGTGCAGAGTTTTTTTTTCCTGGTTCGGTTAAGACACGCCTCACAATCAAAGCCCCATGGAGCCGTGATGCGGTACACCACAACACCAACTAAATGTGGATCAATTAAACAAGAAATAAACAAGGATGTCTACATCTGTTCTAAGTCAACAACGTATTTGAACGTTATCTTTAACATCTCTATCGTAACGTTATGCTAACGTTAGCCTAACATTAGAAAACGTTGGCGTTAGCTTCTAGCTGCGTTGTACATCATGTCACTTAGCTTCATTAACGTATCTTTAAATTACCAAGATAACAAATGTTAGCAATGAGCATATGTGCTCGACTACAACTCATCTTCTCATGGATTCACCCCCTTTGTTGTGTTTCCAGGGGCGGGATTTATGCAAATTTTAGGGTTTGTGATGTCACTAACCCGGGAGGGAGCTCATGTAGTCCCTCTCAGTCGTTTGTTGTATTCCTTAAAAAGCCATTTCTGTAAAGGAAAATAACTCCCTTTGCTTTGAACTTTGAAGATGTTGTTTTTCAGACAGCAACATTATACACTAAATTTAGAAAAGTGAAATCATAATCAACCACTCCTTTAAATATGCTATGTCATTTTGGTGATCAAAGATGAATTTTAAGGGATACAATTATTGACTACAGTGATCTAAACCTTATTTAGACTGGTGTGATAAAGCTTGTTGGCTGATGAAGGAATGTCTGTATATGTGAAGCATTGTTTGGTTTAAAAATACAAAGGTCATATGTATTTGTGGCGAGCAGGACGAGGCCAAGTGACGTGAGAGCGGCGTGAGGCCGGTGGCGTGAGTGGTAATGAGCGACACCTGTGAGACGAACCGGTCTCACATCTCTCACGGAGGAGCGGAGGCATAAAGGAGGAGCAACGACAGTGAAGATCGAGAGAGGAACAGGCCTGATTTTATGTTGTGTTTCTTTTTCTGTGGCCAGCAGTCGTCCGTGAGGGGCTGCTGGCTCATACTTTCATTTTCATTTTTGTACTTTCAACATATGAACCAGAACAGACCGAAGCCGGCGAAAGAACACGGGCAAATAGCAATTGGTGGTGCAAGTGTGACTGTTGCGAACAAATGCCGACTGAAATTGAGAGCCTGCGCTGTTCAGAATGGGAACAGGTGTTGCCATCGATGGTGGGGTTCAATGTAGGTACAGCAGACCCTGGACAAATCGCCTGTATCGCGGCAAGCGACGCGTTTGCAGCGATGATTCACCCGGCAGTCGTCAACTGTTCTGGTTCATATGTTTCTTCCCTCTCACGGTCCATAAGAGCCAGTTCCTCCTCTGTGTACTCGGGTTCAAACAGATATGGCTCTGGGTGTGCTACAAACAAGTCATAATTATCTACATAGTCCGCCATTGTAAATGATCTCTTGCAGTTTGCTAGTAGCAGAGGTAGAAGTAAAAGTCACGTTGGTTCTATTGACGGAAATGACAGGGAGAGGGAGAGGGGGAGAGGACTTTTCACGAGTGAAGATATTACAGCGCCGAGTCGAAGTGCTCCCAATAAGTGCTATTCCGCCATACATTATAGTTATCCATTTTACCCGCTTATAAAAAGCGCCATATTTTATTTAGTGTCACCACACTTGGTCGTGTAACTACTCGTGTAACTATATTTAAATAGAGAAAACGTGGATGTGTTTGGTCGCTTCTAACTTCATCTCTGTTTGGCCCATATACAATGAATGGGGCTAAGCTAACTGCTCTCAAAGTTCTCCGCCCGACAGAGCGATTAAGTGCACGCACTGAGACGAGAGAGGCATGTATCAACTCGTCTTAGATAAGAGAATAACATAGTTTAATATGAAAAAACGGTGGAGTATCCCTTTAATGATTTCAATCTCAATGTTTTTTTTTTGCTTTAAAATGTCACTATTATTTGTTTAATTAAGAGATATCAATGAATTATGTGAACTGTTGATGATTGATTTCTGCCAATCACATGATATTATTTTACTTTATTCTCAATTCAAACACCTCATTTCAACATACTGTGCGTAAATCTTATCATTAACGCTTTAGAGAAATCTTCAAAAGACCTTATACGTTTAGGGCTTACTTCATAACTTCTCATAATTAAATATTGTAGGAATTGCTAAAACACATTAATATTATAATCTCATCTACATGTTATTGGCAGTCTGGAATATGCTGCTGTCATCAAGAATCAGAAGCAAGGTCACAGAGTTGTATGTCGGACTGACCTGATCTTGGGATCATCTTAACTTCGGACGCTCTGGTTCCATGGATGTGTTTTTCTCCAGTGGAAGAGGAAGTCCTGAGCCTTTATTAATCAGCATGAAGCTCTTCATGAGCACATCAGCCTGGAGCCTCCTCACCTCAGCAGAACATCTACTCTTCTACACACACCGTGAGTTCAACGCTTTTAATGACTAAACTCTTTAGCATTAATACAAAAGTTTGGTTGTGTTTTAGTTGTGCTTTCCTTTTGCCATGCCTCACCTGAAATATCTAATATATTTACCAAATGGGCAGTCTATAATGTCAGTAGATTTCTAACATTAAAATGATCTGTCCTCCAGACAAACATCAAGGCATCTTGTGTACATCATGTTATTACAACCCAACCCCAACTCAGTAAGCGGCCGTATTCCCTTTGCCAAATCAAATTTAGAGGAGTATAATCCACCTGAGTTTGTGGCATTTGATGTTTTGAGGCCAAGGGGACCCCCGGATGAAGGTAAAGTCTTACATGTGTTTGCATTTAAACATGCCCTAAACAAAATAATTTACCACAGTCAGCAAGTATTTTTTCTTCTTCTAGAAACACAAGCTGCAAGTCTCTCAGTATTGAGCGTTGACATGCGTGTGACGCAGAACAAAAAAGACCACAACACTCACAAGTACGTGAGCTCCAACCTCATCGTGCGCAGGAATAAAGAGTTCACCATCATCATCCAATTTAACCGGGACTTAAATGAACAGCAGGACAATTTGGAGTTGGAGTTCCTGATTGGTGAGATTCTGCATCCAGTAATAAATCTCAATGCATTATAAAGTACATCTGTAATGAAGAAGCAGTACATTACATTAGTGCATGACATATCACCATAGTCTAACACAGGTCATGTCTGCTGTTCTGCTCATTTCACAGGCAGTTCACCTACTGAAAACAGGGGCACCTACATTATTTTGCCCATCGGTAAAGAGAAACCTGAAGTGCGCTGGAAGAGTCGTGTGGTGGAAACACAAGGCAATTATGTGACCGTGGGCGTAACACCAGACGCCAGCTGCATCATTGGCCGGTTTCTAATCTTTGTTGTAGTTGTGAGTGATTTGGGAAAACAGCGCACTAAGAGGAACACTGACACTGATGTCTATGTGCTGTTCAATCCTTGGGACCCTGGTGAGTAAAACAGTTACGCTTAAAGCAATAATCCCTGTGAAGCCATGGTTTACAGTGAATTTAGAAAACCCCCTTAGCGGTTCTAAATTCACTGTAAACCCTGGCTTCACAGGGCTGATTGCTTTTATAAAATGGTTAGTCTATAACAATATAATTTAAATATTGATGTAATGAGGTCACGTCTATGTTTGTAGAGTAATTTACAACGGCTTTGAACGCGGCTCAACCAATAGGAATCAAGAGGCCCCATTAATGAAATGTTGCATAGAAAACTGTCCTACATTTGATCTTATGATCATTGGTGAAATTGGGAGCAACTGAATGGTTTCAGATCTCTTCCTTGTAAACGGTGCCTAAGTAATGTCATTAACCTATAAAACAGCACCAGTCAACGTCCAAAACCTTTACTTAAGAACGATGAGTGGCAAGAAGTGCTTAGATTTCCAAATACTCTCTGCCACAAGGAAAAGTGTGTACATTTGCATAGACCCTGACATGGCACTAAGCACTTTTCCACGTCATTTCCAAGACATTTTTGTAAATATGGATGTTAGCGTGGATTTTAATGCACACGTCCAGCAAAATTGAATTTTTTGAGCACTGACATAAATGCTTATGAAGGATGTACATTGTATGTTTTTCTTCCCAGCGGATCAGGTATACATTCCCAGAGAGAGCGACAGACAGGAGTATGTGATGAATGATGTCGGGATCATCTACAATGGAGAATTCAATAACTTTACCTCCCGTTCATGGAACTTTGGACAGGTTAGCAGTAATACAGTTTTTTCCCACCAAGGAAATAAACAAATGTTCTCCTATTGAGCTCAGGTCCATATGCCATCACTAAACTCTTTCCCTGCCAGAGGTTTGCGTTTAAGTTGCCAGTCAGTGCCAGCATTTTTTATCATATTCACAATTTTTTTATGGACCACAGAATATTTTGTTGTATGAATATGTCAACAATTTAATACTTAAAAAGAAAGAACAGGGCTTCTGCTTTTAAAAACAACAACAAAACATTTTATTCTAAGCTTCTTTCTTTCAACACTTGAATGTGTGTAAATTTGATCAAAAAACAACAATTCGAACAAAAAGCTGAGACAATCACATTTTTATCAAAGACTTCATCTGGATTGGATTCAGAACAATGAACAAAACATAGGCTGCATTCGAAAACTTAAAAATGCTGCCTTCAGAGGACACATTCCAGGGAATGAAGGCATAAAGACACGTCCGAATGCAATGTTAGCTTCACGTCCTCTCTCCTGAGATGCCTTCATCTGATAGATTTTAGAAGGCAGCATTGATGCATCCTTCACTACCTTTGATATCCCACAATCCTGTGCTTTCCATTTTGTGACAGCTGAGCTAAAAAATACAGATGGCGTCTGAAAGTTGTGAATGCTGGTCAGTTTGAGTAAATGTACATTTTTCACCAACCTTTTCCACTTCTGATGTCATTTACAGCGAGAAATTACTACTGCAGTAATTAAATGTTTGTTTAGTTCTCACCAAAGCTCATTAAACTGTTACGCTGCCTCAGAAGTCTGTTTGAAATCAGTTTCTTGAGGTGCCTTCGTGTGCAAACGCTGCCTGCAGAGTCATTGCTTATAAGGCAGCGAGGCAACAAGTGTGCTGCCTTAGTTTTCGGATGGAGCCATAGATGGAGTAAATCGAGTCCATCAACAGCCCCAAAGCTTGATTAGCTGATTCAGATGTGTTTGATTAGTGTTGAAACTGAATCCAAAATTGTAGTGGTGTTCGAAACCATAGTGGACGTTATCGAGTGCACTCATTCTATCCCACATTGACATCCATTAACAAAAAAAAAACAGCCTCTGTTCTCCTCCACACCATTACACTATTTTTTGCTGACCTTGAAGGCTTGCCTCCAGGACCAGGATTTGACACCCATGAATTAACTTCTTATGTATTTTCCTGTAGTTTGAACAAGGGGTTCTGGATGCCTGTCTTTTTGTTCTGGATGCTGGGAAAGTACCACTAGTTTTCCGTGGAAGTGCCCTTGAAATTGTTCGGCAAGCATCAGCTCTGGTATGATTTTATAATAGTAATCAAAGTATGGACTATTCCACAAACCCATTTTACATGAATACACATATAATACATGTTGTTTATTTAGGCTTTTTGGTGTTATATTTCAGATGAACTCCAATGATGATGATGGTGTCCTGGTTGGCAACTGGAGTGACGATTTCTCCGATGGCACAGCACCGACTGCCTGGACTGGAAGTCCTGAAATCCTGCTCAAATATGCTAGAGAAGGTGGTGTGCCTGTGTCCTTCGCTCAGTGCTGGGTGTTTGCCGGCGTGCTGAACACTCGTGAGTATGGCCACTGCACATTCTTTGGGGCGTCCGTTTGAGAACTTTTTCTTCATGATAGTTTAAAACATTTTCAGAATTAAGTAATTGTAGGCTTGTGACATTTAACAACACATTTTACCTCATATTTTCCACCCAGTTATGCGGTGTCTCGGGATCCCTACACGGGTCATCACCAACTTCAACTCTGCTCACGACAACGCGGGCAACCTGAATACAGACATTGTGCTGGAAGAAGACGGGAGAGTGGACCGAAGCCGAACAAAAGATTCAATCTGGTGAGATACACAAATAGTGTTAAATTCAGGTAGTCCTTACTCCTATACTGCAAAAAATTGGTTCCTTGGTTAATATAATTCACAGTTTTATCTCAGACATTGCATGATTTTTCAGTATGGCGTTAATGTACTATCCAATGTTCTAAAACTGACAGGTTGATTAGTAATACAGTTGAGTTTTTCTTAAAGGAACTTCCACTGCTGGAATGAGGTGTACATGAAGAGACCTGACCTGCCGGAAAAATTCTCTGGCTGGCAGGTGATCGACTCCACCCCTCAGGAGACCAGTGATGGTATGATCCTTGCCATGACTTCTGAACCATCATAAATATACCTTAAGTTTTCAGGAAACACAGGACGAGATGTAATGCATCCTTTAAGTGCAAACGCGTACCAGGAGAATGTACTTGACCTTGGCAATGTAGTTGTCACAGTGGAGTTTTTGGGTGGGCATCCTCCCTTGATGGGTGATCCGAGGGACACATCGTCAGTAGTACACCTCAGACTTCATTGGATGTTTTGGCCATTATAACTAGACATCCTCGGTTGAGGAAGGCCCTAAGGGGGTGATCAAGTCCCCACAGTGTATCCACCCAATCAAGCTGGAGCCCAGCAAGAGTCTTGTCTCTTTATCCACAGCCACTGGCTGATTCTCTCAGCTGCCTCAGACATTGCTTTGAGGGCCTGGCGCAGGCTCTGGCCTCTGATTCCCAGGTCTCCAAGCAGTCTGGTGGTAGACACTGCTACAAACCCCCTGCACCCCACCTCCACTGGACGGACTTCAGTTTTCCATCCGCAATCTTATGCTTCAGCAGCTAGCTCAGTATAGTTTTTTTTCGCTCATATGCCTCTAGTCCTCCCAGGGTATAGTGAGTTCGATGATGAAGACCTTAGAGGGGGACCAGAAAACTATGTCAGGCCTAAGTGTGGTGCTGGGAATCTCTGGAGGAAAAACGAGCCGCCGACCAACATCCACTAGCATCTTCCAGTCACAGGCTAGGAGTGTGGCTAGACTGTAAACTTAATTTTCAGATTCACATTAACTATCTCCAATCCAAAATTAAATCTAGAATCGGCTTTCTATTTCGTCATAAAGCATCTTTCACCTATTATGCCAAATATGCCCTTGTAAAACGCACCATCCTACCAATCTTTGATTTTGGTGATGTTATTTAATAGCCTCCAAAACTCTACTTGGTAAACTGGATGTAATTTATCATAGTGCTATCCGTTTTGTTACCAAAGCTCCATACACTGCTCATCACTGTAATCTGTATTCTCTTATTGGCTGGCCCTCACTATATACTCGCCGCCGAATCCATTGGCTCCAAGTCATCTATAAGTCCTTATTAGGCATATCCCGCCCTATCTCAGCTCCCTGGTAACTATAGCAACATCCACCCGTATTATGCGCTCTAGCAGGTATATTTTACTGGCTGTCCCCAAAGCTTATACTTCTTTCGGTCACAATTCCTTCCAGTTCTCTGCTGCCTATGACTGGAATGAATTGCAAAAATCCTTGAATCCCTTACCAATTTTAAGCATCAGCTGTCAAAGCTGTTTATTGATCACTGTACTTGTTTAAAGTATATAATTTTTAACTATATTTTGCTTTTGTATATGGATTGGTTGTTTATTGATTGTATGTTTGTTTATACATTTATACAATTTAATTGTATTTTGTATTATATTTTGTTTTTGTATATGGATTGGCTTATTGATTGTATGTCTATTTATTTCTTTATTTCTTTATTTCGCTTTGTCTTGGCCAGGTCGCAGTTGTAAATGAGAACTTGTTCTCAACTGTTTTTAAATGGTTAAACAAAGGTTAAATAAATAAATAAAAACAGGCCCCTCGAAGCTGACCATGCTCTAGAGAAGTGGGCCTGCACCTGGCTACCTTTGCCCCCATACGGACAAAGTTGATCTGCAGTGGATTGGGTGCTGATGGTGGTAGGGAATTGAAAGCAGTCCGTTTATTTCCAGCGTTGTTACTCACCATTACATCACGAGATTCAATCAGTGTCATCTGGAGTCTTACTTTAGCACACTTGAATTCCTCTGTGAGACTGGTGAGGGGCAGTTTGAGGGCGCAATCTCCGTAGAGGCCTATGGTGGTAAGGCATCGAGGAACTCCAAGCCATTGAGTTATTTTCCTTCTCTCATTCAGGCCTTTATCGGTGTGGCCCAACGTCTGTCAGTGCCATCAAAGAGGGAGAGCTCAGCTATCCATTCGATGCAAGGTTTGTCTTTTCAGAGGTAAGAAAGATGTCATTTAGGTATGTGCCTGAAGCCTAAATCCAAATTCGGAGAGGCACTGAAAATTAATGGCGTATTCTATGGAGCCCCTAAAGGGACATAAGGGGACAGGGACATGGGTTACTGTGGTAGTCGGTTTGATTTCGCTTATCACGTGAAGATTGTAAGAAGAGATGACTGCCAGATCTTATCTTGTAAAATGTGTGGTCAGTACCGCCGCTCCCTATACACAGTACGCATGATAACAAATTAGAAAGCAAAAGTAAAAAGCGTGTGCATTCAAAAGCGATTTTAATACCTTGTATATGCTTGTTGGCGGCTCCAGATACCCCCAAATTATATACAATATAATTACCCAAATGTATAATTCAGGGAGAACACAAAAACGTTGGGTAACACTTTAGAATATTGTTCCTTTATTAATGAATAACTACTCAGGAACAAATGAGCGACGCACTAGTAACATTCTAGTAACTATTAACTAACAAGAAACTCTGATTAATGAATTAGTAAGTAATAGTGCATAGTCGAATGAGGTAGTTCACTATTAGCTAATCAGTAACTATTATTTTTCATACCTCACTGAAGACTAAGAACTACTATATACAGGTTACAGGTTCATAATTAATATAAGGTAATGGTGGTAACCCATTAGTAATAAATCAAGTGTTACTACATCCTTCTAAAGGAACTACTAATAATTTGGATCAGTATTCTAAAGTGAAAAGCTTGATAACTACCTTTTTATTGACTGAAGTCATTGTAAGCTTTTGAGGTTTTTGTAAGGTTTTGGATAGTAATGACTCAAGTGTTACTACAACTTTCTTAAGGAACTACTAGTTATTTGGATCAGTATTCTAAAGTGAAGATCATGGGAACACACTAGTAATGACTAAAGTGTTACCAAATTCATCGGAAGGAATTACTATTCAAAATCTCACAAAACACTCAAAAGCTTACAATGACTTCAGTCAATATTAGGTAGTTATCATGTTTTTCACTTCAGAATACTGATACAAATATGTAGTAACACCTGAGTAATTTCTAGTGGGTTACCGTTACCTTTTATTATAAATTATGCATTATTCATGTTAACTCTGAACCTGTACATAGTAGTTTTCTGGGAGGTATGAAAAAATATAGTAGTTACTGATTAGCTAATAGTGAACTACCACATTAAACTGAGTGCTATTACTTAATAATTTGTTAATCAGAGTTACTTGTTAGTTAATAGTAGTTATACCATGGTCTGGGTGAATGCTCGATTCTGATTGGCTGCAGGGTGTCCATTAAAAAGTGATAGAGGACACCCAGTAAAGGAGTTCTGGTGAAACGGACTGTTTACCGTTCGAAATTAATAAATAAATGCGCTGGCTACATCAGCTGTGAGTAACCATAGCAACAGGCAGTCGAAGTATCCGTTTATCCGTCAACGAGCTGAGCGGACTATAAATAACTGTGTAGTTAGGCCCTTTCCCAAATGGCGCACTTCATGCGGACTTTCGGTCTCGTGGACTTAAATTGCGCGTGCTCGCCGAGTCTATGAGTCCGTAGGCCGTCCCATTTAGCATTTTAACACTCTGAAGTGTGCTCAGCAGCGCCCCCTTTGTACCCTTGAAGCGGTCTTCCGCGAAGCCCGCATAGATGCAGCCTCCACGCACTTTAACTACCCAGGAATCCTTGCGAAAGGCCAATCAGACAACGGATGGGAGGAGATTTCGCTCATGGACAATTGTTAACATGGCTGAGAAGAAAATATTTAAGTGTAATTATCATTACGGTTTTTATGACAAGTTTATACAAACATTATGATCATCGACCAGTGGTTGATGTCTCAAACATAGGCTAATAATAGCGAGCTCAATAATACAATCGCATTATGATTCATTAAATAAATGGAACAGAATGTCAGTGTCACGTGTCTGTCCTGTCCTGTGTGACACTTGGGTGTTTGTTATGTTGAGCCATGTGCTCATGTCATTGTCTGATCCCTCCCCCTCGTTACCTGATTATTGTTTGAGTTCAACCACCTGTTTCCCTCTTGATTTGTTCCCTTTATAAGTCTCCCTTTGTTTGCAGTCTTTGTCGGATCTTTGCTTTATGTTACCCCGGTTTTCATGGTCATGTTCATGTTGTATCTAGTCAGGTTTGTTTTCTAGTTTGGTTCTGTTTTATGCTTTATCTTTTATGTTTTCCCGCTCGTGGGGTTTTGTTTTGTGTTTTGTTAATTAAACCTTCACTTTATGCTGCACTTGAGTCCTCTCCTTCACTTTCGGTAACCGTACCGTGACAAAAGATCCGACCATTAAAGGACTCAGCAGCATGGAGGATGAGGAGTCTTACTGGGCGAATCTGGTGGATCATCACATGGATGACGAGTATTTGGATTGCCCGGACTACTTTGTCGCGACGTTTGGCTCAACCAAATTTTCACCGGTCCATGGGGACAATTCAAGACCTGCTTCTCGCCGTCGCGGACGGAGAAGGAGGAAATGCCCGTCTGTCCAATCAGAGACTGTTCACGTCCCGTCTGCCCAGTCAGAGACTGTTCACGTCCCGTCTGCCCAGCGAGTGACTGTTCCCGTCCCGTCTGCCCAGCGAGTGACTGTTCCCGTCCCGTCGGCCCAGCGAGAGACTGTTCACGTCCCGTCTGCCCAGCGAGCGACTGTTCCCGTCCCGTCTGCCCAGCGAGAGACTGTTCACGTCCCGTCTGCCCAGCGAGAGACTGTTCACGTCCCGTCTGCCCAGCGAGAGACTGTTCCCGTCCCGTCTGTCCAGCGAGAGACTGTTCACGTCCCGTCAGTCCAGCGAGAGACTGTTCACGTCCCGTCTGTCCAGCGAGAGACTGTTCACATCCCGTCTGCCCAGTCAGAGACTGTTCCCGTTTCCTCTGCCTTCCTGAGCTGGGACTACCTGGAGCGTCTGGCTCGGATATTAGATATGCCAGTCGCTGTTGTTCCTGAGCCGGAGGCAGAGCCTGTGTCTGCAGTTTCTGACCCGGAGGCAGAGCCAGTGCCCGTTCCTGAGCCGGAGGCTGAGCCAGTGGAACAGTCAGTGGAAGTTCTTGAGTCGGAGCCGGTGCCCGTTCCTGAGCCGGTGCACGTTCCTGAGCCGGTGCCCGTTCCTGAGCCGGTGCCCGTTCCTGAGCCGGTGCCCGAGCCGGTGCTCGTCCCAGAGCCGGTAGCAGAGCCAGTGCCTGTCTCAGAACTGGAGCACATGTCGGTCTCGGACCCAGTATTTGTTTCTGTGTTTGTGTCTGTTTTTGTGACTGTCTTTGTTCTAGTGTCTGTTCCCGAGCCGGTGTCTGTTCCCGAACCGGTGTCTGTTCCCGAGCTGGTGTCTGTTCCCGAGCTGGTGTCTGTTCCCGAGCTGGTGTCTGTTCCCGAGCTGGTGTCTGTTCCCGAGCCGGTGTCTGTTCCCGAGCCGGTGTCTGCTGCTGCTCCCGAGGCGGTGTCTGCTGCTGCTCCTGAGCCGGTGTCTGCTGCTGCTCCCGAGCCGGTGTCTGCTGCTGCTCCCGAGCCGGTGTCTGCTGCTGCTCCCGAGGCGGTGCCTGCTGCTGCTCCCGAGCCGGTGCCTGCTGCTGCTCCCGAGGCGGTGCCTGCTGCTGCTCCCGAGGCGGTGCCTGCTGCTGCTCCCGAGCCGGTGCCTGCTGCTGCTCCCGAGCCGGTGCCTGCTGCTGCTCCCGAGCCGGTGCCTGCTGTTGCTCCCGAGCCGGTGCCTGCTGCTGCTCCCGAGCCGGTGCCTGCTGCTGCTCCCGAGCCGGTGCCTGCTGCTGCTCCCGAGCCGGTGCCTGCTGCTGCTCCCGAGCCGGTGCCTGCTCGTGCTTCACCGCCCTGGCCGCCCGAGGGGTCGTCTCCGCCCTGGCCGCCCGAGGGGTCGTCTCCGCCCTGGCCGCCCGAGGGGTCGTCTCCGCCCTGGCCGCCCGAGGGGTCGTCTCCGCCCTGGCCGCCCGAGGGGTCGTCTCCGCCCTGGCCGCCCGAGGGGTCGTCTCCGCCCTGGCCGCCCGAGGGGTCGTCTCCGCCCTGGCCGCCCGAGGGGTCGTCTCCGCCCTGGCCGCCCGAGGGGTCGTCTCCGCCCTGGCCGCCCGAGGGGTCGTCTCCGCCCTGGCCGCCCGAGGGGTCGTCTCCGCCCTGGCCGCCCGATGGCTCGTCACCGCCCTGGCCGCCCGAGGGCTCGTCACCGCCCTGGCCGCCCGAGGGCTCGTCACCGCCCTGGCCGCCCGAGGGGTCTTCACCGCCCTGGCCGCCCGAGGGGTCTTCACCGCCCTGGCCGCCCGAGGGGTCTTCACCGCCCTGGCCGCCCGAGGGGTCTTCACCGCCCTGGCCGCCCGAGGGGTCTTCACCGCCCTGGCCGCCCGAGGGCTCTTCACCGCCCTGGCCGCCCGAGGGCTCTTCACCGCCCTGGCCGCCCGAGGGCTCTTCACCGCCCTGGCCGCCCGAGGGCTCTTCACCGCCCTGGCCGCCCGAGGGCTCTTCACCGCCCTGGCCGCCCGAGGGCTCTTCACCGCCCTGGCCGCCCGAGGGCTCTTCACCGCCCTGGCCGCCCGAGGGCTCTTCACCGCCCTGGCCGCCCGAGGGCTCTTCACCGCCCTGGCCGCCCGAGGGCTCTTCACCGCCCTGGCCGCCCGAGGGCTCTTCACCGCCCTGGCCGCCCGAGGACTCTTCACCGCCCTATGTTCCTGTCTCTCCCGTGCCCCCCTGGTGTGTCCCTCCCGTGCCACCGGATGGAGCGTCTGGTAGCCGCTCCGTAGGGAGGGGGTAGTGTCACGTGTCTGTCCTGTCCTGTGTGACACTTGGGTGTTTGTTATGTTGAGCCATGTGCTCATGTCATTGTCTGATCCCTCCCCCTCGTTACCTGATTATTGTTTGAGTTCAACCACCTGTTTCCCTCTTGATTTGTTCCCTTTATAAGTCTCCCTTTGTTTGCAGTCTTTGTCGGATCTTTGCTTTATGTTACCCCGGTTTTCATGGTCATGTTCATGTTGTATCTAGTCAGGTTTGTTTTCTAGTTTGGTTCTGTTTTATGCTTTATCTTTTATGTTTTCCCGCTCGTGGGGTTTTGTTTTGTGTTTTGTTAAATAAACCTTCACTTTATGCTGCACTTGAGTCCTCTCCTTCACTTTCGGTAACCGTACCGTGACAGTCAGGGCTTTACTGAGTCATATAAACACTACAACAATAGGCAGCATATTTCCCCGAACCGGTAGCTCCTGTCCATAACAACAATCAGACCGTCTTCCTGTTTCCGGCGTGACGATCGAGTCTGTCCCAAAAATACCTCTCAGTGCGCCCTCGCGGACTGTAATTTACAATACATTCAAATAGACTTAGCTACTGTACAAGCAAATGGACATGAAAAAATAACTTTCTCCTGTCTTCAGCTGAACGGTGATGTGATATTCCATCGGTCTGATAAGCAGGGAAAACTGAAGGTTATCTCTGTGGACACCGGGTATGTTGGAAAGCTCATTTTGACAAACAAACCAGGCAGTAGCATCTATGAGAACATCACTTCTACCTATAAATATCCAGAAAGTAAGTTTCATTCCATATCAGTCTACAGAATTAAAAAGTGATGTGACATTAGATCAGGAGTCATTCGATCATTGTAGCTATGTGATTCTATCTCTGATACGACTGACACGCCGCATGTGAACTTCGGGATGTCACGGTAGCTTACAGGGGTTTCCTGAGAAAAATGAATCCTTTAAGTGTTAAAAACTAAATTTGAACACAAGCTTTGGAGAAGCTACAGTTTACCATTGTATTAGTGACTAGGAAGTGATTAGAAAGAACCTTTTACCCTGCTTGACAGGCAGAATTCAGTTCAAGGGCCTTGTTTATTAATTTGGTGGGTTTACCGACCTTTTGTTCTCAACCTCATTTGGTCTAAAACTAGGGCTGGGTATCGTTAAAAAAAATGTCGATACCGATACCTGTGAGCTGTTAAGTGCTTCATCAGATTTGTCGTGTTGCCGATCTTGGCGGCAATCATCTTGTCGCAAATATTGCATTGCGCACTGCTGGCATCAAGTCTGGTGAAACGTAGCTACACTTTTGATCTTTGCCACATATTTTCCATCTATGTGGGTTAGGATGCTTAAACACACACACTACAGCCTCACACGTGAGCCACGTCTCTTTGGGCAACCGCGTAAATTAGTGTTTTTCCGCCACAGCCAATCATGCTGCATGCACTGACGTAACCCCTTAGGTATCGAAATTTGGTACCGAAAAACGAGACAATGTTTCGATTCTTGATAGTGGCGAGGCAATTCAGTCGGTGCCTAAAAAGTATCAAACTCGATACCCAGCCCTATCTAAAACATCTCGAAAGCCTTGAATGTTTATCTATCATGGGTAATTTGATATTCAAGGGCAGTCCAAATACATTGTGTTGCCTTCTGGATTCTTTGATTGACAGTTTAAGAACACAGCTGGTTTCAATAACTCAAAAGCTCTCTAGAGTCACTTAGGAGACTCAGCAGAGTCCTTCAGTTATTTAATTATTCAACAGACTTCCACAAGGATGCCAAACACCCTATGCACATGTGCAACAAACAATAGTGGTTTGACTGATGTTGTGGTAAGCAGTGGAAAATCCCAGCAATTTACCTTCAACCCTTCTGACTCTAGAAACCCTCAAGGAGAGAGAGGTCTGGCAGAAGGCAGAGCGTTCCGGCATTCCTGCCAGGTATTATTTGCCACTCACTGAAGCAGGTGTGACCATCGAGCTCAAGGCCGACGCCGTCAAAATGGGCGATAACTTCAAGCTGACGCTGAACATTAACAACCAGACCAGCCAGACCTGCACCATCAATGCCGCCATCACTGGCTGTGTGGCGTTTTACACGGGCGTCACCAGCACGACCTTTAAGCTCGAAAACAAAGTTGCAACCATAGATGCCTTGAAGAGTGAGTCACAACTGTTTCAGTAAAACTGCACATTACTTTGAGATTGAGTTATAACAGCTCAAAGGAACTCTAGGAACACTGATAATGGATTTGGCTATAGTGTGATCATAATATCTTTACAGCTGAGTCCCTGACGGTAGATGTCAATGCTAAGGAGTATACACCATACCTGATGGAAAAGGGCAACCTGCTCTTTGTGGCCTACGGGCATATTGAGGAAACCGACATGTCCGTCTCCACGATGAAAGTAGTCACTCTCCAGCCTCCTAAACTCACAATAAAAATGGTAAATATCCAATGGTAAAAAGTGCAGGGCTTGGTATTGATACAGATTTCAAATTTGATTAAAATTAAGATTTAAATTTGATATTGATTTATTTAGAAATAAAGTATATGTGTACATTTTTCTTAATGGGATAACCCAGAAATGAGCATTCTGTCATAATTTACACTCTAAAAAATGCTGGGTTGTTTAAACCCAAAGTTGGGTCAAATATGGACAAACCCAAATGTTGGGTTAAAAATGTAATTTAAAATTTTAACCCAACTTCAACTTTCACTTTCAACTGTACATTTTTTAATTACATTTTCAAAAGTTGAACTGATATTGACACTTTATGCAGATTTGGCTTGTTTTATGTAATCCTGGTCACATATTTGTTATGTTATTTTATTTAAGATTTTCCAAACTTACCTGTGTACATGTACAAAGAGCTATGTAAAAGCACTAAACATTTGTTGGTGCTCTACATTATAATTCATCCACAGATGTCGGGAACCCCCCGAGTTGGCAAAGATCTCACGATCAGTGTGGATTTCCAGAATCCCTACAATTTCATCCTGCGAAATGTTCAGCTCCGCCTTGATGGTCCTGGTCTGATACCAACCAAAATAAAATTTTACAGGTAAACTTCATATTTATAACACACTGGCTGGTGAAATAAAGCAAAAGCAAATGAATAAATAACTGTCTTGTCAACTATTCCACCACACACCCATTACCATGCCCAGACATATACAAAGACACATTTATTTATTTTTGTAGATGTCCATATACATTTTCCATATCTTGTTTTATTTATAATTATCTTTTTGTGGGAAAAAGATCCTGTATGTTGCAATCAGAAATGGAAAGACATACAGTACAAAACTAATTACACCTTTGGCTGAATTCCCAAAATGTTTTGTCTCTTATGTCTTCCACTTGCAGCCAGATATTACCTGGTGGCTCAGTAAAATATATAGTGTCGATGGTCCCTCGAACTCCTGGAAAGAAGGTGCTGATGGCGGTTCTAGACTGCCCTTTACTGAGACAGGTCACCAATCAGCTCGAAATCCAAATATATTGAAAGCTGAATGACCGCCAAGAGTGAACAAGAGAAGTAAGAGGAAAAGAAGAGAAAACAGAGTTTCCAGCTGCTTTGCTTTATCAATGTTGTTTTGAAAGAGAGCAAATTCCTTCTCCTCACCATACAGAATTTCACTCAAAAATGATTTCAACTCATGTCGTTTCAAACCCAGGTGTCTTTCTTCGGTGAAACATTTTTTTTTTTTGTGAGGAAAAAAGAAGAGTTTTTGGTCCATACAAATAGTCATAGAGGTTTTTGGTGACTTTTAAAAACTTTTACATCAGCAAGTGTTAGAACTGTAATAAATAGTGACATCCATTGAAATCTGTAGCGATCTTCAACATGTGTTTTGTTTGGGGTATAATACTAACTGTATTAATCACTATATATTGTTCATTTTCTCTGCTATAATGCCATGGACTTCTGTTACTACATCTGTTCATCACTCTCACTATCCTACACACACACACACACACACACACACACACACACACACACGACAGAAAGAGGTACTTGCACATCCTTGTTAAAACAAGTCAAACTCTGGGAAAGCGGAGATGATTCAGTGAGACTATGAGCAGAGAATATGTTGAGGATGTGTTTGCGTGTGCTTGAGTTTATGTGAGCTTCTTGAGTCTTTTTGTGTTAGTCAGAAGCACACAAGGGTGGAAAAGTTCTCACACGATGCCAAACCGAGCAAGCAAGAATGCCTCTGCTGTTCCCTTTCTCTGTCTCTCTCCATCTTGTTTCGTCTTCCATCTGTCCCTCACGGCTTTTCCTCTTTCATCCTAGTTAAAAACACATTTTTTCCCCTCTAAATTATTCTAAAATGAGTTGAGGTTGACTAGATTGACAGCATTTTTTTTTCACAACAGGGAGTCAGTTGGAATTAGCCACCAGCTATAACCATAGTTGTCTTCAAGAAAATCTTAAATGAGGCATTAGAAAAGAAGCTCAAATATATACTAAACTAACATGCCAAGCATTCAAATTCTTGCAATTCTGTAAGTGAGCATTTGTGCAGGGCTTGCATCACATAAATGCTGACAAAAATATAATAGTTTTGTATATTTTGACTCTAGAGAGTTCAAATCAGTCTAAACCAGTGGTTTCTAGAAAAAAAAAGCTTTAAAATTGGAGGCCTCAACATGATTTATGTAAAATTAGAAAAAAAAAAAGAATTTTTCTAATGTAAAATTAGAAAAAAAAAACGCTTTAAAATTGTCATGTTTAGTGTTTGTGTTCATGTTATGTTTGCCTGTGACATCCAGGCCACATTTACACATAGCCGGGTATTTAGAAAATTAATATCCCACCGCCCCCCCCACCCCCATTTACATTAACCCGATGTATATGTCCCCGGCCATAGTGGACGGGTCAAGGGTCAAGGGCAAGGCCACAGAGGCCGATCCGCCCTGGGTCCCTGAACTGCCGGCGCCGTCCTGGAGGCTTCCTGTCCTGCTAAGCCACACCCTCGTCAGCCTTCAGGGTCGACGTCTTGATTCTAGGTTCTGTTCCGGCTACTTGGTTTTTCTGTAAAGATTTGAGTTAAATAAAGACTGCTGCATTTGGATCTTGCTTCACCTCATCTCTGCTGGATCCCAATGAGTGACTAAAATAAGCTAAATCAAGCAAAAAAGGTATTTCGTATTTTATTTCACCCCCTACATTGTAATTCTACAATTTTATTATTGCAACTTGAATTATAATTATTTATTTAAAAAGTGTTGTTTCTGGGAATCAAAAAGGTTGAGAACTGCTGGTTTAAATGTTTAAACTGGCCAAAAACATTTGTGTTGCTACACAACTGGTGAAAAGTTGGTTTCAATTTGACAATTGAAATTTAGTCAACAGCTTGTTCTACTTTACCACGGGACACACATTTGACACTGCCAAATACTATAAAATAACACCTGACTATTTATTGGAGAAGCATTCCTAATCTAAATTTACCTTAAAACTTGGGCCTGAAGCCAAAGCATCCCCCTCTAGCCACAAACTCAACTCACCAATGCATGATTTAGTCAAAAACCTTGGCCTTACAAGAGCTTTCCTTCCCTATATGATGCCTCCAGCCTACATTCAGTAGGATTTCTAATTAAAGTAATTGGCCTAGCTTCTGGGATGCAAATGATAGAGCCGAGGTGGGTTGGGCTTTTCAAGGATGGCTGTCAGACAATAGCTCCAAGCCAAACTGACAAAAGTGACACGTGCACTTTAAAAACAAACAGATATTGCATGGAGCGACCGTTCGGTTCACTATTCTTAGTCACCTGCTGGGATGAGGTCTTGAATTGCTTTAGAAAGGGAAAGGATGAAGATATAAAAGTTCTTCCTGAGCGGGACATGGCTAAAAATGGGGTTAGTTTGTAGTTTGTAGTTGTTAAATTGAGAAATAGTAGAGAGGTCTGCAATGAAGCGAGGGGGTTGAGATTGCAAAAAATCCAGTGACCATATATTCAGGGCTCCAGACTGCAACCAATGTGGGACCAGTAAATTTGCCCCCTTTTTTTTTTTACACGTTAAACCTGGAAGGGGTGCGTCAATGAATCCGGAATGTGTGGCGGGCCAATGAGTGTAAGAAGAATAGGGAATGACCACTGTTAGTGGCTAATGTGTGGATGGGGAGGGTGCTTGAGATCATCGAGCGCGCGTAAACGTCTGTAGGAAGGAGACGGAGACAAATATCATAACCTGCTATGTGCGTCTGAGCAATGAGCAAGCGAACTATTCACTCGTTCTTCCGACTTGCGGCTAGTGTGACACTGCCAGAGTCTACAGTGTCACAGTCGAATGATGATTCAGAGTCAGAGGTTTGTGTGGTGAAAAAGGCCTGAATCCACCATTTTCGGGAAGACTGGCTGCGAGAATTCAGCTGGTTGAGGTACTGTAAAGGACACAAACTGCGAATGTTGCAGTCGCTACCCCAGAAATGCGGGGGGAACACGAAGTTTGCCGAGAATGCAGGCACTTCACAGTTTTTCATGAGTTCACATCTACATATAATTATTATGGTTTAGGTTATGCATACTTGGCGTGCATGGAACTAAAGTGAGGAGATGGGGTGGAGGTGGGATGCTGATAAACTGTCAAGAAACAAAGGTGGGTTCTGCTGTTATTTATCTTGTCCTGAGTTGATTACTGATTGATCTCCACTTGTGCTAATTGGGTTAATTATCTGCACCTGCTCCTCCCGAACCTTGTTAATAAAACATCATAAAGTGAGTAAAGGCACAAGTTGTTCTAGTGGAATGTTATTGGCCAGTGCCTCTAATGCTTACATACATTTATTAAGTATTGTTTGTAACTATGAAATGACCGAAAGGTTACTAAGCACTTTTTTTTATTCTGGATGTATGGTATATTTTTGGTGGTGCTGTCGGTTTACCTTGTTGTTGCATCTTCAAAAGTGCACACTAAAATGTGACACTGAATTTTAAACAGCACATTGTAATTTCTGCATCTATTATCAAAGTATTTATTAGTAATACAATCTAAATATTTGGTTAGCATGTTGATTTACGGTGTGTGCCCCTACATTTTCTGGTTGTGCCCCTAAAATTTTCAGTTGGGGGCCACTGTGCTCCTAGTGAAAAAAGTTAGTCTGGAGCCCTGATGTTGGCTGTTTATTACAGCCTCCAGTGTCTTCCTTAACATCACAGTGCTCAAAAGGAAACAGGAGAAATGCAGACTCTAATCATTCACATAATGCATACCTTTTATACCACTGCTGAATCAGTCAAATGCATTTAATATTATAAAACTTGAAGAGTCTGTAGGTTATTTGTATAGGTTGCATAGTATTTACAGTCATTACGTTCCTGTGTATATTGCGTGAATGACGGGTGGTTGGGCAGATATTGTGTTTTGCGGTAGGTGGTATGCCATACGGAACCATTGCCACTGAAACTGCATATTAACGCACCAGTGGGGGTCGACAGCCTTAGTCAAACGGGTTGGCGCATATGGTTGGGCTGCGGAGAGATTGTGAGATTGTGGTTAGGTCTCAGCAGCAGGAGGGATGTAGAGGTCAGTAAGCTGGGCTGAGTTGAGTGGGGGACGGAGTCCCGAGGAAAATGCACAAACAACTATACACACAAACAACTGTAAATGAATAGGCCTGGTGCTAGTTTTTAATGTGTGCACAACTACCCGTCTATTTGACAAATTCACAAATGTGTGTTACTATATTTAAACTAATACTTTACAACTTGTGTGAGCAAAATCCAGAATTACATGAATTTGCAGCATACAAATAAAGAGATACTTGTAAATACAAAAGCTCGATTTTGTATTAATGTAGGTCAGAATGTGTGCATCATACAACGACACCGTAATAGAGCGTTCTTCCCCATATAAAACGCTTAATGTGGCTTAAGAAAGAGATGTTGAAGCACAAATGCACATTTTAGAGCGGCCTTTTATTGTGGCCAGCCTAAGGCACACCTGTGCAATAATCATGCTGTCTAATCAGCATCTTGATATGCCACACCTGTGAGGTGGATGGATTCTCTCGGCAAAGGAGAAGTGCTCACTAACACAGATTTAGACAGATTTGTGAACAATATTTGAGAGAAATAGGCCTTTTGTGTAGATAGAAATAGTCTTAGATCTTTGAGTTTAGCTTATGAAAAATGGGGGCAAAAACAAAAGTTGCGTTTATAATTTGGTTCAGTGTAATTATACATACCTATATATAGGCCTATTGTGTGTTAAGCAATCAGGGGCCTCAGAGGAGACTGTCAGCCAATGGGGTGTTTGGGACGTATACATGCATTGCAAGAGAAGGTCAGGAAACATTTACACCCCATCTCAAACTGTGCATTGAGTTTCATCATATTCAAATCATATTTGCAATAAAATGGCCAATTTTTTTCTGTCTAGCTGTGTATGAGTTCATAGCAAAAACATAAACTAAAATAAAATAATAATAATAAAACTTCATAGCTAGCATAATTCACAATTTTTTCCATTATTTAAAAAAAAATTAAAGCTTGATTGAAAATAAACCATAATAATTATATTCACTTCACATTGTCACATGTTTGGTCATCTTGAGTTAATTTGTGTTTCCCCTGTGACCTAGTTTTGTTTATGTTTTGATTAGTTCATTATTTCCACCTGTTGTCTCGTTTATTATCCCATTAGTCCCCGTGTTTAAATAGGCCTACCCTTAGTTTCCTTCATGTGGCTGTCGATCTACAAATGTTGATGTTTGGTTGATTTCTACATGTTTCCTGTGAAGATTTCCATTAAAGTGTGTTCCAGTACTTTCCTTAGTCGAGCGAGTCATTGCTACAACGAAGCACGTTAGACAATACACACATAGGCTAATAAGCTTTATTCGAGGCAAAACTGGCAGTCACAATTAATTACAAACATTTTCACAAAAACATAACGAAATGGTTGGTGTTTTTTTCCCCACTCTTTGTTCAGATCATAGTTTTCAACATTTAATATAGTCTAAACCTTTTTTTCTTTTTCTTTTTTTGTTGGCATTAAAAAAAGTTGCGATAGTATTTCATTGCCTACCCTGACGTGCATTTGAGTGACATGCTAATGGAACAAAAACAAATGACTTGTTCAAGACTTGATTGTGTCTGTGGGGAATTGATTGTATGGTTGTGGTTTGCTATTGGTGGATTTCATGTGAGTGACAGGTTGCTCCGCCCTCGTCATCAGAGAAGAGAATTAATGCTGCAATAGGGAGGGGAAGTTATTCTGATTACATGGAACATGAATTATAATGATCTGCATGGATAAAGCATTTATAATAAATACTGCAATATTCAAAAAAAAAAAAAAAAAGAATTGTTGATTTTGATTCAATAGTGACTAATGGATTTTCAAAGTTTTATTTAAGATCTAAAGGTCTAACAAGGGCGAAACAACTAAATTATGAAATCATCTAAAAGCAGTAAAAATCCTGAATGGATGATGAATGTCCCAAAGTGGAACAACACAATTAACTTCTTTAATTGCTGAAATGCAATATAACGTCTGAGCTCAACACAATGTGAGACACTACAGACACTCTGAAGAACAGGTCCTCTAGTTTTGAAGGATCACTACTGGATGTAAATAGTTGCATTAACGCAGGAAATCTGGAAGCCGTCTTGGTTTATTGCATGTAGGTTTAGATGAAAATCACCCTGTGGAATATACATAATGCAATAAAGACATCAGTTCCATGCTCACATAAATAAAAGCATAGATGTTTAAATGGAATGTAAAAACCAAACCTTTAGAGGAAGGTCTACTTTTGACTTAAATGATGATTCTATGGTGACGAGCTCTGGAGAAAAAAAAAAAGTCCTAATAATTTCATATTGCATTCAACATACATATCATAAAAATGACAAATACAACCAAAACCTTCCTGTGCTCACCTCCTCTCCTGCTTCCACAAAAAGTGAACCGTGGGAAATGAGGAAGACAGAGGGGTTCGGCCCGACTCAATACATGGGTGTCTTTTAGCAGCAGCTCAACTGATGAATAAAGCTCATCGATGGACTGCCCTGTAAGAGAACACACAGTTACCGCTGCAAGGCTTGCTTTCATTCATCTGAAATGATAATATTTCATTCATTTTTTTCATTTTCATTTATTTATTTATAAAGCACAATTAAAACAACATGGAGTTGACCAATGTGCTGTACAAAACACACAATAAAATTACATAATAAAATGTGTTTTCAGACAATACAACAACTAACAAATATCTGTAAAGAGCCTCCAAATAACCTACCAAGTTAACCTACTGATCCAAACGCTAATTCTAGTAAATACAATTTTAAATTTCGTTTAAAATAACTTAGAGAGGGAGCAAGTCTAAGGTGTAAAGGTAAATTATTCCAGCGCTTTGGAGCTGCCACTGCGAAAGCCCGATCACCACTCAATTTTAATCTAGTCCTTGGAATGTCTAGGATCATCTGATTTGCTGATCTGAGAGACCTAGACGGTTTATGTATATGAAGGAGATGCTCAAGATATGGTGGGGCTAAATTATGTAATGCTTTATATACAAATATCAATAATTTAAAATCAATTCTGAACTGCACTGGCAACCAATCAAGTGAGGCTAAAATCGGAGTCACATGCTGCTTTTTACGAGTCCCTGTTAAAAGTCTAGCAGACGCATGCATGACCAATTGAAGACGATTTAACAGTACTTGGCTGACACCTACATACAACGAGTTACAGTAATCCAGTCGTACAGAGATAAAAGCATGAATAATCTTCTCAAAATCACTTGTGGACAAAAACGGTTTCACCTTTGCTATTGATCGTAAATGAAAAAAGCTAGATTTTACTACATATTAATATTAATAAAGATGAAAATCTTACTCAGAAAAAGGGCCAATCTGATTTTTATAGGATCGGTCAATCTGTTAGGGCAAGGCAGGAAAGTGAAACCTACATCCTGTAAAGGGTCTGAGACAGTGAAATCAGGAAAAAAGGCATTTTGAAATACATTTTAAGATAAACGGAGGGGTTTGAATTGAATATAAGAAATCATTAGTTGATGTAAATGATTGACATCTCTCAATCAAACAACACATTCAGAAATGTACATATGAATTCATTCACCATATTCAAAAGTTTGGGGTCAGTGAGATTTATTATGACCGAGGCTGCATTTCATTGATCAAAAATACATTAAATACAGTAAAAATGTGAAATATTATTACAATTTAAAATAGCTGTTTTCTATGTGATTATTCCGTAAAGTGTAATGTATTCCTGTGATCAAAGCTGAATGTTCAGCATCATTACTCCAGTCTTCAGTGTCACATGATCCTTCAGAAATCACTCTAATATGATGATCTGATGCTCAAGAAACATTTCTGATTATTATCAATGTTATTTTGACCAATATAGTTCAAAAGCACGGCATTTATTTGAAATAGAAATCATTTGTAAGATTACTTTTAGTGTAACTTTTGATCAATTTAATGCATCCATGCTGAATAAAAGTATCAATTTCTGTTAAAAATATCTCCCTGACCGTAGTGTGTGTGACTCTGATCTCACCGCAGCTTCTGTAGGTCACCGTGAGTCTGTCTGAGTTGCACACTGTGTGAAGAGGCCATTGGTGATCCTGAGAGTAAACCCAATTCATCTGAACAATACTTAGAATCAGAACCAACAACACATTATCACACAGACGTAACTTCATAGCCTTTCAGTTGCTTTAGACCCAGAATCTGACTAACTTCTCATGAATTTTAGGTGAAATACGCGGAACGAGGCAACTTAACTTCTCATTTGTGTCAAATGATAATGTCAGCGTGTCACAAGTTTCACTTCCCCGTATTCACTAACAAGGTTTTGTTGACATGACCTCATAGACACTTCCTGAAATCCAACTGAATATAGCATCTTTCATATATTTGTAATTTTTTAAGAATTATTTGTATATTTTGACACGACTGGACTGTTTTAATTCCAAATGCATGCGTGGCACCATTAAGCATGGCATGGGAAACGTAATGGTATTGGGGATGGCATATGTCTGCAAGGCATGCAGGTCTTCCAATGAAGCTCAACTTTGGGAAGAACTCAAGGAGGATTGGAAAGAAGGAGCAAAGCTGAAAAGCATGCACAATGCCCAGCAGGAGAATGGCTGCTGTAATAAAAAACACGGGAGAACCAATAAAATATAAATAACTGATTACATTGTAGTCAATGTATGATTTTTTCCCTTGAGATTTTTGTTTTCTATGTCTTTTTTTACATAATAAAATAAAACCCTTTTTTGCCCTTCTTACCATATAATTTTGTGATTTTAATTCTTTAACACACTAAAACATACTCCTCATATTTTGATTGTTTAATAGAACCTGAAGTGCCATTAAAAGCAAATATTGTGCAAATATCCTCTCCGGACATCACTTTTGGCCATTACTGTTACAGGCCCATCCATCCATTAAATCCACAATCAAGTAAAGTCACACACATTCCAGCAATGCATGTTGTTGTTCCAAAACACTTTCTTAAAGTCCCCCTGTGGTGAAAATCAAGCCTTTAATTTTGTTTACATGTCTATGTGGTATTTTTGATATGATTTAAAACAAACCATGTGCAAATTCATAACAGCATTGCTGAGTTTTGTCTTCTTTGAGTATTTTCTCCTTAAACTGCAGTGAACCAAAGAGACAGTCTCAAAAGCGCGGTTTGAAATCGCTGGTATTTCTGACGTCACAAACTACCTTGTAACCAATCAGATCAACGTGTAAAAACTACACCATGAGTGGATCTCTGAGCTGCTGTGAGTGAGTGGAGGCGGGGCTCAGTTGCATATTCATAGAACCGTGTATACTAAATGAAGAAAGGATTTTAGAGTTACATTCAAGCTATTTTAAGGCATGAAGATTTTTTTTTCAAGGTAAAGACGTTTAAATATGTGACCCCGGACCACAAAACCAGTCAGATTTAACAAGGGTCAGATTTATACATCATAAAGATTTATACACAAGCTTTTCATTGATGTATGGTTTGTTAGGATAGGACAATATTTGGACGAGATTCAACTATTTGAAAATCTGGAATCTGAGGGTGCAAAAAAATCTAAAAGTTTAAAATTGAAAGTTGTCCATTTATGTTTGCAATTTTGCTGCATCCACTCACAAAAATATTTGTAATATATACTGTAAGAAATGTATGAAATATCTTAATGGAACAAGATTTTTACTTAAAATCCTAATGATTTTTGGCATAAAAGAAAAAGAAAAATCAATAATTTTGACCCATACTGTGTCTTGTCTGCATCTGTTCTTGTTAGTCCCTTATTAGTTAACCCTCATCCAGCTGTGTATAGTTAGTTCCCTCGTTTACCCTGTGTATATATTTTCCCTGTTCAGTTCAGTCCCTTGTCGGATATTGTTCGTGTCTATGTATTACAATACACGCTGTTGCGTCCTGTTTACCTGCCTGTGTACATTAAAGCTTTGTTATATTTTTGGAATCAAGCTTCGTCTGTCTGCTGCATCAGCCAAAGTGTGACAGAATAACCGACCAAACAAAGATGAACTTGATGGACTCACCCACGCTGCAGCTTCTCCTCTGCCCAGAGAGCAAGCCCAATCTGGGTTACCTGGCCTGGATGATCCGGAATGGTGACCTCTCCCTCACAGCCAGCGAGCCCGAGGCGCCCACCAAGGTCGTTCCTGAACCAGCCCCGGAGTTGACGCAGGCGGGTCAGTCCATCGCAGAGCCAGGAGCGAACTATGACCTGATGGACCTGTGGTCCGCGGATCCTATTCCCACCCAAGTCCCCACCCTCACATCATCATCTTCGCAGGTCCCGTCCAGGAGTCTTCTGCCCGTATCCCTGCCTGTTGTCCTCGTCCCGTCTCCATCGCGGGTCCAGGCCAGCCCCCTGGATCCGTCGGCACCACTGGTGTCGTGTAGCTCCTCGGCTCTGCCACCGCCACTCGCTCCGTGCGGCTCATCCTCCATGCCTCAGGCTCCCCTGCCACCAGCTCGGCTAGAGGCCGAGTCCCCGGCTACAGCTCGGGCCTCCTGGCCCACACCACCACCTCGTCCTGTCAGCCCGTCGCCCTCATATCGACCCACCACTCCTTCATCGCCTCCGCAGTCCGTCTGCCCGGAGGCTCCGCTGGGCTTGCTAGACACTCCAGGTCGGCCTTCAGTGGTCGACGCTCAGCGGCAGCTACGGACTTCCGGGACACGGGCTGCGCCCTCACCCTGCACTCCTTCAGCACCCCTGGACTCCTGCCTTCCTCTGACCTCCCCGTTAGCCTCCCTCACCACATCGTCACCTCAGTCATCCGTCCCCACGTCACCGCCTCAGTCCCACAGGTCAGCGGCTCAGCTCCCGTCTTCTGGGTCTACGGTGTCGACATGGTCCGTCAGCCGCTGGGTTCCACCGGTTCCTCCACCTCTCACCATGGTTCCGCCTCCGCCGATCGGCCCCAGGGTTTCGTCCGCCCCCTCTGTCTGAACTCCACACTGGCTCCTCCCCCCGTCTGCGCCACCATGGTGCCCGTGGCCGATGCCCCCAGGGTAGAGTCCATCCCCAGCTACACGCCCTCAACCGAAACTTCCACCCTTTTTTCTGTTTTTTGAACTTCTGTTATCATCACGGCGCGAGGACGCGCCTTTCCGAGGGGGGCGTAATGTCACAATTATGTTGTCTTGTCTGCACCTGTTATTGTTAGTCCCTTATTAGTTAACCGTCATCCACCTGTGTCTAGTTAATTCCCTTGTTTACCCTGTGTATATATTCTCCCCGTTCAGTCCCTTGACGGTTATTGTTCGTGTCTATGTATTACACGCTGTTGCGTCCTGTTCACCTGCCTGTGTACAGTACATTAAAGCTTTGTTATATTTTTGGAATCAAGCTTCGTCTGTCTGCTTCATCAGCCAAAGTGTGACACATATAATGTATTGTTGGCTATTTCCACAAATATACCGATGCGACTTGTCACTGGTTTTGTGGTCCAGGGTCCCATATGTCATTTTGGTGTTAAAGTATAGTTTTAGGGGATAAAATTGACTACAAGGGGA
Organism: Tiaroga cobitis; assembly: GCA_030578255.1. NCBI lineage: Eukaryota > Metazoa > Chordata > Actinopteri > Cypriniformes > Leuciscidae > Tiaroga > Tiaroga cobitis. The sequence continues at coordinate 30,420,324 of CM060614.1, read as the reverse complement.
CTTTAAGATCTTGCAAGCTTTTAGACTGGTGTGATAAAGCTCATAATTATTGAGCAACACTTGTTGTCTGATGAAGGAATTGCTGTATTTGTGAAGCATTATTTGGTTTAAAATGGTAAATGGACTGCATTTATATAGCACTTTCACAGACCCAATGGCCACCAAAGCACTTTACATATTGCCTCAAATTCACCGACGGCGTCAGCCATGCAAGGCGCCATCCAGCTCGTCGGGAGCAGCTGGGGTTAGGTGTCTCACACACACAGCTGGGGTTAGGTGTCTTGCTCATGGACACCTCAACACTTGGTCAGGTAGACCCGGGGATTGAACCACGAACCTTCTGGTTTGTAGACAACCTACATGAACCACTGAGCCACTGCCGCCCCAAAAATACAAAGGTCATATGTATTAATTTGTATTTACACTACAATGATTAATAATATGCATTTAATATGCATTTTTGCTGTGAAATGTCTCTATCATTTTCTAATTGAGAGATGTCAATGATTTCTGTGAAGTCTTGATGATTGTTAATGATTTCTGCAAATCACATTAATATTATTTTTCTTTATTCTCAATTCAAACATCTCATTTCAATGTACTGTGCGCAAATCTTATCATTAACGCTTTAGTGATATCTACAAAAGACCTTAAATACGTTTAGGGCTCACTTCATAACTTTACTTCTCATAATTAAATATTGTAGGAATTGCTATATTACATTAATATTATAATCTCATCTACATGTTATTGACAGTCTGGAATATGCTGCTGTCATCAAGAATCAGAAGCAAGGTCACAGAGTTGTATGTCGGACTGACCTGATCTTGGGATCATCTTAACTTCGGACGCTCTGGTTCCATGGATGTGTTTTTCTCCAGTGGAAGAGGAAGTCCTGAGCCTTTATTAATCAGCATGAAGCTCTTCATGAGCACATCAGCCTGGAGCCTCCTCACCTCAGCAGAACATCTACTCTTCTACACACACCGTGAGTTCAACGCTTTTAATGACTAAACTCTTTAGCATTAATACAAAAGTTTGGTTGTGTTTGAGTTGTGCTTTCTTCTTGCCATGCCTCACCTAAAATATCTAATATGTTTACCAAATGGGCAGTCTATAATGTCAGTAGATTTCTAACATTAAAATGATCTGTCCTCCAGACAAACATCAAGGCATCTTGTGTACATCATGTTATTACAACCCAGCCTCACTTGGCCCACGGTGAGCGGCCGTATTCCCTTTGCCAAATCAAATTTAGAGGAGTATAATCCACCTGAGTTTGTGGCATTTGATGTTTTGAGGCCAAGGGGACCCCCAGATGAAGGTAAAGTCTTACATGTGTTTGCATTTAAACATGCCCTAATGAAAATAATTGAGTCTTTCAGCAAGTCTTTTTTTATTCTTCTAGAAACACAAGCTGCAAGTCTCTCAGTATTGAGCGTTGACATGCGTGTGACGGAGAACAAAAAAGACCACAACACTGACAAGTACGTGAGCTCCAACCTCATCGTGCGCAGGAATAAAGAGTTCACCATCATCATCCAATTTAACCGGGACTTAAATGAACAGCAGGACAATTTGGAGTTGGAGTTCCTGATTGGTGAGATTCTGCATCCAGTAATAAATCTCAATGCATTATAAAGTACATCTGTAATGAAGAAGCAGTACATTACATTAGTGCATGACATATCACCATAGTCTAACACAGGTCATGTCTGCTGTTCTGCTCATTTCACAGGCAGTTCACCTGATGAAAACAGGGGCACCTACATTATTTTGCCCATCGGTAAAGAGAAACCTGAAGTGCGCTGGAAGAGTCGTGTGGTGGAAACACAAGGCAATTATGTGACCGTGGGCGTAACACCAGACGCCAGCTGCATCATTGGCCGGTTTCGAATCTTTGTTGTAGTTGTGAGTGATTTGGGAAAACAGCGCACTGAGAGGAACACTGACACTGATGTCTATGTGCTGTTCAATCCTTGGGACCCTGGTGAGTAAAACAGTTACGCTTAAAGCAATAATCCCTGTGAAGCCATGGTTTACAGTGAATTTAGAAAACCCCCTTAGCGGTTCTAAATTCACTGTAAACCATGGCTTCACATGACTTATTGCTTTTATAAAATGTATAGTCCATAAAAATATATTTAAATGTTGATGTGTAATGAGGTCACGTCTATGTTTGTAGAGTAATTTACAACGGCTTCGAACGCGGCTCAACCAATAGGAATCAAGAGGCCCCATTAATAAAATGTTGCATAGAAAACAGTCCTACATTTGATCTTACAACCATTTCTGAACTGTGCGTACGTGCAATTCAGAGAAGGAATTACAGAGAACTCCGCCTTGTAAACGGCGCCTAATTAATGTCATAAATAGCACCAGTCAACGTCCAAATCCTTTACTTGAGAACTTACTTTACTTGATTTCCAAATACTCTCTGGCACAAAGAAAAGTGCGTATGTCTGCTCACACCCAGATGTGGCACTGAGCACTTCGCCATGTAAAAAAACAGTTTTTGTAAATATGGATATGGTTAGCGTGGATTTTAGCGCAAACACGTTTTATAAATAAGGCACAAAGACCCGAACCATCCGTTTAATAAACTGGGAACAAACTTTAATATTTTGAGCACTGACATAAACAAAGTTCATAAACAAATGCTTATGATGCATCATGTATATTGTATGTTTTTCTTCCCAGCGGATCACGTGTACATGGACAAAGATGAAGACAGACAGGAGTATGTGATGAATGATGTCGGGATCATCTACAATGGAGAATTCAACAACATTACCTCCCGTTCATGGAACTTTGGACAGGTTAGCAGTAATCCAGAGTTTTTTCACCCCCGAAATAAATTATTTTTTTTCCTAATGAGCTCATATCCATATGCCATCACTAAACTCTTTCCCTGCAAGAGTATTGTGTTTAAGTTGCCAGTCAGTGCCAGAATTTTTAATTATATTCACAAATCTTTCATGGACCCAAAAATATTTTGTTGTATGAATATGTCAACATTGAATACTTTAAACGAAAGAACAGAGCTTCTGCTTTTAAACAACAACAAAAACACATTTCATTCTAAGCTTTATTCTTTCAACACTTGAATGTGTGTAAATTTAGTCAAAAAAACAAAACAAAAAAACAAGGAAGGCATCAAGGCACGACCGTATCCAATGTTAGCTTCCTCTCTCCTGAGATGCCTTCATCTGATAGATTTTAGAAGGCAGCATTGATGTATCCTTCACTACCTTTAATATCCCACAATCCTGTGCTTTCCATTTTGTGACAGGTGATCTAAAAAATACAGATGGCATCTGAAAGGTTGCGGATTCTGGTCAATTTGTGTGTAAGTTTTTGAAAACTTATGTTTTCAAAATGTATGTTTTTGACCAGCGTTTTCCACTTCTGATGTCATGTCCAGTGAGAAATTACTACTGTAGTGATTAAATATTTGTTTAGCTCTCACCAAAGCTCACTCTATTTTGCTGTAGATCATTAAACTGTTACGCTGCCTCAGAAGTCTGTTTGAAATCAGTTTCTTGAGGTGCCTTCGTGTGCAAACGCTGCCTGCAGAGTCATTGCTTATATTGCTCATAATCACTATTTGCGGATACCATAGAAATGAATGATAAGTAAACTGAATCCGACCTACAGTGGAATTGTCCGTGTCTTCTCTTATAAAACAGCATTTATTCGGTGTAAACTCTAAAAATAGATTAGTCCAATTAAAATGTTAATAGCAAACATACTGAAGATTAGCCGATGATGGACTGTCCATTTATTAAATGATAAGCTGACACAATATTCACATTAAATGTGAAGCCTCTCCTCCATTGACACCCATTAAAAAAACATCTTCTGGTCTCCTCCACAGCATTACATTATTTTTTGCCGACCTTAAAGCGTTTTTTGGCTAAACTCTGGCCCTCCAGGACCAGGATTGGACACCCATGAATTAACTTCTTATGTATTTTCCTGTAGTTTGAACAAGGGGTTCTGGATGCCTGTCTTTTGGTTCTGGATGCTGGGAAAGTACCACTAGTTTTCCGTGGAAGTGCCCTTGAAATTGTTCGGCAAGCATCAGCTCTGGTATGATTTGATAATAGTAATCAAAGTATGGACAATTCCATTTTATACAAATACACATACATATAATACATCTTGTTTATTTAAGTATTTTGGTGGTATAAATTTTCAGATAAACTGCCAGGACGATGATGGTGTCCTGGTTGGCAACTGGAGTGGCGATTACTCCGAAGGCACAGCACCGACTGCCTGGACCGGAAGTCCTGAAATCCTGCTCAAATATGCCAAAGAGGGTGGTGAGCCTGTGTGCTTCGCTCAGTGCTGGGTGTTTGCCGGCGTGCTGAACACTCGTGAGTATGGCCACTGCGCGTTCTTTGGGGCGTTCTTTTGAGAACTTTTTCTTCATGATAGTTTAAAACATTTCTGAATTAAGTACTTTTAGGCTTGTGACATTTAACAACACATTTTACTCATAAACTGTAAAAAAATATGGCCTTAGTGTCCATGACGTCACCTGTAGGTTTCTGAAGAGCATTTTTTAAGCCCAAAGTGGGCGGAGGCGGGCGGAGCCATCTTGGCAGTGCGTCACCGCGTGTCACTCCCGGATAATCGAAAATGAGCAAAGAGGCGGATTAGCTGAGGTGACGTGACGCTAACAGACAGCAGACAAGCGGCTAGTAGTGACAGCAGTGGCAATCCACCTGTCACTCAAGTGGCAACGCCCTTAATTATTCAGAACTTTAAGGCTTAATATAATTTAAACAGATGAGTTATAAAAAAATTCACCCCCCTCACAGTTGTCATGAAGGGCAAAATTTGCTATATAGACAAAAAAACATTTTTGTACCAGGCTGTAAACACATTTTTTTCTGCTGTAAAGTTGGACATATTAACATGGGGGTTATATTAATATGGGATTGACTCTCTTTTGGAGCCTGTCTCTAGAGGCCAGTTGATGAATTGCAGTTTAACTCACTTTTGTGTTGGATTTAAGAGAGAGACCGGAAGGTTGCCGCTTGATTTTACCTCATATTTTCCAATATCTGTTCAACCTTCCACCCAGTTGTGCGCTGTCTCGGGATCCCTGCAAGGGTCATCACCAACTTCTGCTCTGCTCACGACAACACGGGAAACCTGAAGACAGACATTGTGCTGGACGAAGACGGGAAAGTGGACCGAAGCCGAACAAAAGATTCAGTCTGGTGAGATAAACAAATAAGTGTTACATTTAAGTGGTCCTAACTCCTATACTTAAAAAATGGGTGCCTTGGTTAATATAATTCGCAGTTTTATCTCAGACATTGCATGATTTTTTCGTGTTGAGTTAATGTACTGTACTATAAAGCCAATGTTATATAACTGACAGGTTGATTAGTAATACAGTTGAGTTTTTCTTAAAGGAACTACCACTGCTGGACAGAGGTGTACATGAAGAGACCTGACCTGCCGGAAAAATTCTCTGGCTGGCAGGTGATCGACTCCACCCCTCAGGAGACCAGTGATGGTATGATCCTTGCCATGACTTTTGGCACATCATAAATATAACTTAAGTTATATACAAGTTATTTTCTTCTCTCATTCAGGCCTTTATCGATGTGGCCCAATGTCTGTCAATGCCGTCAAAGAGGGAGAGCTCAGCTATCCATTCGATGCAAAGTTTGTCTTTGCAGAGGTAAGAAAGATGTCATTTAGGGATGTGCCTGAAGCCTAAATCCAAATTCGGAAAGACACGGAAAATGAATAGCGTATTCTATTGAGCCCCTAAAGGGACATGGTTAGGCTTACTGTGGAAGTCGGTTATGTTACAGTACATTAGAATTCACTTATCATGTGACGATTCTAAGAAGAGATGACTGACAGGACGTTGTCAGAGGATTTGGTGCACAACAGACCTTATCTTGTAAAATGTGTGGTCAGTACCGCCGCTCCCTATACACAGTACGCATGATCTCAAATTAGAAAGCAAAAGTAAAAAGCGTGTGCATTCAAAAGCGATTTTAATACCTCATATATTCTTGTTGGCGGCTCCCAGATACCCCCAAATTATATACAATATAATTACACAAATATATAATTCAGAGAGAACACTAAAACGTTGAAATACAATTTTTCCTACCATTTCATATTTTAGAACACGTCATTTCCTTTCCGAACATAGTATTCAGCTTCGGGCACACCCCTAATGTCAATTCTTGTTGATGTTTATACCTTTAGATTTAATTTACAAGACATTAAAATCTTAGCTACTGTACAAGCAAATGGACAATAAAAAAATAATTTCTCCTGTCTTCAGCTAAACAGTGATGTGGTATACCATCAGTCTAATAAGGAGGGAGAAATGAAGATTCTTCAGGTTGACACCACTTATGTTGGAAAGCTCGTTGTGACAAAAAAGCCAGACAGTAGCGACTATGAGGACATCACTTCTACCTATAAATATCCAGAAAGTAAGTTTCATTTCACATCAGTCAAATACAGAATCAAAAAGCGATGTGACTAGATCAGGAAAGCTGCATTCAATGTAGCAATGAGATTCTGTTTCTGAAACGACTGACACTACGCATGTGAACTTTGGGACGTCACGCTAGCTTACAGGGGTTTCCTGAGAAAAATAAATTGGAGAAGCTACAGTTTACCATTGTATTAAGCCGCGTTTCCACTGAAATTACCCGTAACAATTTGTTACAGGAACTTTTTTCCCCCCAGACCTGTTACTGTCTGCGTTTCCATGGCGGTCTAAACTACCATGAAGATTAGGCAAATGAGTCCGGTGACGTAGGACTGCGAGCAACTTTCCAGTTCCTGCTGGATTTCGTCCTCCGCATATAAGCTTAAAGGAGAACTCCTTTAATGCGAAATGCGCCGGAGTTAGTGGTATTAACTAGCGATTTCTTTTTACTTATTAAATGCCCCCATTACTAGCGTTGTTCGCTAAACAGTTTTTAGAGATAAAACTCTTTACATTCGATTATCATGAAAACAAATCTCAGAGAACGGTTGACTAGGTACCAATGTTTTATTAGACCAAACGTTCATTTTGCGCCGGAGTTCCCCTTTAATAAAGCCTGAACCTCGTCGTCGGTCCTTCGGTCGTATTTTTAAACTCCATTGTTAATTCGAATAGCAAACAACTCTTACTGCACGCACCGCAACAGATTAAAAAAAATGGTGATTGAAATAAAATGCTGCGTGAAGTCAACCAATCAAAATGCTGCCTTAACTCAACCAATCAGCATGTTCAGAGCCCAAGTCCCACCTCCGAAAGTTCCTGAACTTTGAAAAAGTACTACCTCACAAGCAGGGACTTTCTGGGGGGGAAATTTTACCAGGAACTTCATTTAGACCCTAGTCCCTGCGGTGGAAACACACCGAGTACCACCCCAAAGTCCCTAGTTCCTGGGGAAAGTTCCTTCGGTGGAAACACGGCTTTAGTCACTAGGAAGTGATTAGAAAGAACCTTTTACCTTGCTAAGTTTGACATGCAGAATTCAATTTAAGGGCCTTGGTTTACTAATTTGGTGGGTTTAACCCTCTGTGGTCGGCGGTCACGCTGGCGTGACCATCTCGCTTTTTTTCTCGCTTTTCTTTCGCTTACATATAAGTGTTATACATCATTCAAAACTGTTAAATGTCTTCTTTTATTTGTGTACACTCATAATAAAAACAAAATGTTGTGTTTTTTGTCAAATAAACAAAAATAAACATGATACGTGTTCTGCCGTCTGATACGCGTTATGTGAAGTTCATTCTGAAACGCGACAGAAAATGACCTGTAACTCAGCGAATGTTTGTCACACAGACTTGAGACTTATATCTTTACAAAGTTTGTCTCTATTTCTAAATTATGTAAATTATATCAAAAACAAATATTCTCTGATTGAGTAATCCATATGAAAGAAACGACATGTACAGTTTCCTCATTAACTCTAATGTGACCACACCCACGCACGCAACGAGCGATTGACATGCAAATCGTAAACGTGAAGGAACGCAGAACTGTAAACACCCCATCACCTCAAAAACAAAGACTCAGAGACTCCAGTAACGTACTCCTCTGCTTTCCATTGAGTTTGGAAAACTGTGTTTGTGCTGTGCTGTTTTCCTTGGATTTACCTCAGAAGAATAATTAGAACGCGATTTGAAGATGAGAAGATTTTTAAGGTAAGATAGTAAGCATGTTATTGTTACTTTACATTGTAGCTGGGCCAGACTAAAATGTACGTAATGAAATGAGAGAGTAAAAACATGAAGCCTAATGTCGTACATATACTGTATGTATCTATATATAGACAGAAGCATGTGAAATGTGAACTAGGCAGGTAGTCAACCTTGCAATGCTAAATTTATATACATGTACAACACAAGGATGTTTTTCGATAATAAAACACAGCTTAATAAAAGTAGGCTAGTATGAGTGTTTACTCTAATATGGTGAATATTATAATGTTTAGACCCATGTTTACTGTTAAATACTGTGTTTGTGGATATCTGCTCAAACGTAGATATGTATAATATGGTAACAATAATGTTTCATAGTTTGGAGCGGCTCGATCGCTTCAGTAAATGTTGTCTGCACGCGCTGTGAGCTTGAGTCAATCGTGTTGTGCGTTTGAAAAGCAAAATGTGCCAAACATTAGGCTTCATGTTTTTACTTCAATCTCAATTCATAATGTCCTAACGAATGGAAACATTTGTTGTTCCTTTTTAACGATGTATAGGCCACCTGCTATAGGCTATTGTTATTATTTATGCAGCACTACACGTAGCCTATATGCCAACAAACCTGGTGTTCATTATTTATATATATATATATATACAGTATATATATATATATATATATATATATATATATATATATATACATATATACTGTATGTATGTGTGTGTATTTAGTAAATTTTAAATAGCAATTTTAACCAGAGAAATCTAAAATGTATTCCTAAAATCGTGCAGCCCTATAGTTTATCTTGATATAAGCATGTTCACAGCTGTTTGTTTATTTTCTTTTTTTTACAGGGACCAAAGGCCACTGATGAGTCCTGCTGACTTCAAAATTCACACTAGTCTCTGTACATGAACATGGTAAAGTAAACAATAAAACACATTGGAAATGACAGCTATGTACTACAGTATGTTTCAGGAATGTCACAAAGGTGTGTGACTGTTCAAGTCTCTGTCTTTAGATCAGTGTGTTCAATAATGTGCTTTTTTGTTATTTGTTGTGTATCTTTGGATTATGTTGTTGTAAATAAATCTAAACAATCAAACAGCCATTCTTTTTTAAATCGCTCCTCATTCTTTGTGCAAGTTTCCTCATAATGATAGGGCCTGATAGCACCTGATAGGGCCATTATGGGAGGGTCTTTGTCTTTCTCAGGTGTGAAAGACATCAATATTCATGATGATTCACGCCCTCCTCGCAGAGCTTTCTTACACAAAACATGTCTTACAAATTTTAAATCAATATATTGTTTTATCTGAATGAGTATGCAGGATGATTTTCACATAGTTTTGAAGCAAATATTCTAGGCTACGTGATTCAAAATTCTTGTGAAGAAATAATTAGTATGGGTTTCATGACCTTATTTCAGTGACAATTTTTAAGTTTTTTTTTACAAACCATGCATAAATGTCATTATCTCAAAACTACAAACTTTTACATACATGCTGCTGACATATTGTAGCAGAGTTTGTGCTAAATACAGTGTAATCAGATTTTAGCCATGAAAATGTCACAAGTAACAGAAATAAGCACAAATGTCAGCGCATGTCAGGACACCTCCAGGGCCCAGAAAACACCTTAGACCCCAGAGGGTTAATGACCTTTTTTTCGCAACCTCATTTAGTCTACAACATCTCTAAAGCCTTGAATGTTTATCTATCCTGGGTAATTTGATATTCAAGGGCAGTCCAAATAAATTGTGTTGCCTTCTGGATTCTTTGATTGACAGTTTAACAAAGCTGGTTTCAATAACTCAAAAGCTCTCTAGAGTCACTTAGGAGACTCAGCAGAGTCCTTCAGTTATTTAATTATTCAACAGACTTCCATAAGGATGCCAAACACCCTATGTACATGTGCAAAAAACAATGGTGGTTTGACTGATTTTGTGGGAAGCAGTGGAAAATCCCAACAATTTACCTTCAAACCTTCTGACTCTAGAAACCGTCAAGGAGAGAGAGGTCATGCAGAAGGCAGAGCGTTCCGGCATTCCTGCCAGGGATTATTTGCCACTCACTGAAGCAGGTGTGACCATCGAGATCCAGACCGACACCGTCAAAATGGGCGATAACTTCAAGCTAACGCTGAACATTAACAACCAGACCAGCCAGAACTGCACCATCAATGCTACCATCACTGGCTGTGTGGCGTTTTACACGGGCGTCGTCAGCAAGACCTTTATGCTTGAAAACAAAGCTGCAACTGTGGAAGCCTCGAAGAGTGAGTCACAACTGTTTCAGTAAACCGCACATTACTTTGAGATTGAGCTCTAAGGAAGTCTAGGAATACTGGTAATGGATTAGGCTACAGTGTGATCATAATATCTTTACAGCTGAGTCCCTGACGGTAGATGTTAATGCTTCGGAGTATACACCATACCTGGTGGAACAGGGAAAACTGCTCTTTGTGGTGTACGGGCATATTAAGGAAACCGACATGTACCTCTCCACGATGAAAGTAATCACTCTCCAGCCTCCTAAACTCACAATAACGGTAAATATCCTCAATAACCATTCTTAAGGGAACTTGTGTGTAGGGCTTGGTATTGATACAGATTTCAAATTTGATTAAAATTATGATTACAATTTTATATTGATTTATTTAGAAATAGTTCATGTATGTGTACAATTTTCATAATGGGATAACCCCAAAATGAGCATTCTGTCATTATTTACTCACCCTCAGTGTTGTCACAAACCTATATTGATTGATTGATTGATTGATTGACTTTCGTTGAAAGGACAAAAAAATGGTAGAAAGAAACTAACAAAAATGACGGCGTTCACTTGCAGAGCACAAGTTTCTGGATGGCACGTAAGTCTGAAGGTATGAGTTTAGGTAAAAGGGAGTAGACCCAGTGGTTGTTCTGTAGGCAAAAGTCAGTGACTTGAATTTGATGCGAGCGGCAACTGGCAACCAGTGCAATTTTGTGAGGAGTGGAGTGACGTGTGCTCTCTTCGGCTCGTTAAAGACCAAAACACCAGACGATGTTTTGTAGTCTGCTCTGATAAGAAGGGCCTGATCCTCCTAATGTTGTATAAGGCAAATCTGCAGGACCGGGCAGTTCTAGCAATGTGGTCTGTAAAGTTCAATTGATCATCAATCACAACTCCAAGGTTCCTGGCTGACCTTGATGGAGTTATGGATGACAAACCTAGCTGAATGGAGAAGTTGTGGTGTAGTGTTGGACCACATGCAACTCTGTCTTCACAAGGTTTAGTTGGTGGTGGTCTTTCATCCAGCCAGAAATGTCTGTCAAGCAGGCTGAGATGCGAGCAGCAACCGTCGGATCATCAGGCTGGAATGAGAGGTAGAGTTGTGTGTCATCAGCGTAGCAGTGATAGGAAAAGCCATGTTTCTGAATCACAGATCCTAGTGATGTCATGTAGATGGAGAAGAGAAGTGGTCCAAGCACTGAGCCCTGAGGCACCCCAGTAGCCAGATGTTGGGTTTTAGACACCTCACCTCACCCCTCCATGACACCCTGAAGGACCAACCTGAGAGGTAAGACTTGAACCATTGTAGTGCGGTTCCTGAGATGCCCTTCATTTTTAGGATTGACAGGAGGATCTGGTGGTTAACTGTGTCAAAGGCAGCAGACAGATCCAGAAGGATGAGAACTGAGGATTTGGAAGCTGCTCTTGCCAGTTTTAGAGCTTCAATTACCAAGAGCAGGGTAGTCCCAGTTGAGTGTCCGCTTTTGAAACCAGACTGGTTGTTGTCCAGGAGGTTGTTTTGTGTAAGAAAGGAAGAGATCTGTTTGAAAACAACTCATTCAAGTGTTTTCGCAACGAATGGAAGAAGGGATACCGGTCAGTTATTTTCCAGATGTGCTGGATTTAGATTTAGTGGGTTTCTTAAGCAGTGGGGTTTCCCGAGCCTGCTTAAATGCTGTGGGAAAAGTACCAGTATGAAGAGAGGTGTTTATGATGTGCGTGAGTGTGGGTACAACTGAGGAAGAAATGGCTTGAAGTAGATTAGTGGGAATAGGATCAAGTGGAGTGTAGAAGGAGAGTGAAGGAGGGTAGAATGTCTGTTTGCTGGAAAGATGTGCGTGTCAGTTTGTGGTTTGGTAAATTGTCCGCTGATGGTAGGTTTTTTATTTATGAAGAATGTGGCAAAATCGTCAGCTGTCAGGATTGATGAAGGAGAAGGAGGAGGAGGGTTGAGAAGAGAGGAGAAGGTTTTGAAAAGCATGCGAGAGTCAGAAGAATAGTTGATTTTGTAATTTTTTTCATTTTGTCTACTGCTAAAAGTCATTTTAGCAGGCTCGGCTCGCTTTAGCTCGGTTTGCTTTTCCACTGCAGTTAGTACCGCTTTAAAGTGGGTGGGATTATAGTCTGACTGTTATAGTTGATCTGCTCCTCGGCAACCAACGAGAGGAACGTCTGCACTTCGTCCACTGACCACGATTCCGCCCTTTCTTTTTTGGAAGTTTTCTTTCTTTCTTTTTTCTTCAAGCAAGTCAAGGAAGTAGTTTTAAAACAGGTGCTACAGCGGTGGCTGTTACTGGCTAAAGTGGCTATTTAAATCTAGCGGGTTGGATGTCTCGCAAATACAATGACGCTGGTAGTGACGATTCTGTCTGACCAATCAGTGATCTGCAGTGTGTTCACATCACATTTTAGTAACGGTACGGTACGCTTGGAACCTCAACAGAGGTTGTACCATTTAAAGCAGCACAAGTGAGCCGTACCGAGCTGAGCAGTACCGTACCATGCAGTGGAAAAGCGCCAAAGCGTGCCGTACCAAACCGTGCCGTACCATGCAGTGGAAAAGCAACATATAACTCAGTTGCTTCACCAATAACTCAGTGACATCTGCTTGATGGGAGCTGCGTGAATAAAAGTTAAGAAAGCATTATTTTTAATTGAGAAAAGTACTGATGAAAAACACAATAAGGGCTCGTTCACACAAAATGCGTTTTTCTTTTCTTTAGAAAACGTGTTTCCGGGCAGTGGAATGGGGAAAAAAATGCAAGGTCTCGAGACGCGTTTTTTTCAAAAGTTGAACTGATTTTGACACTTTTTGGAGATTTGGCAGATTTTATGTAATCCTGGTCAATAATTTATTATGTTCTAATTTTATATAAATTTTCCAAACTTACCTGTGTACATGTACAAAGAGCTATGTAAAAGCACTAAACATTTGTTGGTGCTCTACATTATAATTCATCCACAGATGTCGGGAACCCCCGAAGTTGGCAAAGATCTCACGATCAGTGTGGATTTCCAGAATCCCTACAATTTCATCCTGCAAAATGTTCAGCTCCGCCTTGATGGACCTGGTCTGATACCAATCAAAATAAAAAATTACAGGTAAACTTCATATTTATATCACACTGGCTTTTTGTAGATGTCCATATACATTTTCCATATCTTTTTTTATTTATAATGATCTTTTTGTGTGAAAGATCCTGTTTATGTTGCGATCAGAAATGGGCAGTACAAAACTAAAGGCACCTTTGGCTGAATTCTCAAAAATGTTTTGTCTCTTATGTCTTCCACTTGCAGCCAGATATTACCTGGTGGCTCAGTGAAATATAAAGTGTCGATGGTCCCTCGAACTCCTGGAAAGAAGGTGCTGATGTCGTGTCTAGACTGCCCTTTACTGAGACAGGTCACCAATCAGCTCGAAATCGAAATATTGAAAATTGAAGAGTGAGATGGGAGAAGAAAGGAAGAGAAAACACAATTGCAGAGTTTCCAGTTGCTTTGCTTTGCTTCATCAATTTTGTTTTGAAAGAGAATCAAATGATCAAATATTACATTTCCTTTAGAGCAAATCACCCCTATTCACCATAAAGAAGTTAAAGGGTTAGTTCACTTAAAAATGATTTCAACTCATGTCGTTTCAAACCCATGTGACTTTCTTCTGTGACACTTGATGTTTTTTTTTGTTTGTTTTTTTGTGTGGAAAAAAGCAGGGTTTTTGGTCCATACAATTAGACATAGAGGTTTTTGGTGAACTGAAATTTTAAATCAGCAAGTGTGAGAACTGTAACAATAGTGACATCCATTGAAATCTGTAGCGATCTTCAACATGTGTTTTGTTTGGGTTAGGTAATACTAACTGTATTAATCACTATATATTGTTAATTTTCTCTGCTATAATGCCATGGACTATAAGCTGTACTATAGCAAAATAACAATAAACATTTATCATTGAAGCTTTTTTTGATGAATGGCATAATTTACAGGTTAATAATATGAACTGAAACAGAATGGGTTCTGTTTTAATAACTGCTTGTCCATCTGTGGAAAGGTTACCACTTTTATTATATTATTCACAAACACACGTTTACTTAGCTAAATTAAGACATTCCATAGACTTATCCAAACCCTACAGACACCTTTCTTAATTATTACAATAAAAAAACGTTATATACTACAAAGGAGGGCATCCTCAAAAAGGAGGTTGTCACATTCAATTTTATGTGAGATTCACCCAACGCTTTTACAAATAAAGTTTCTGACAGATTAAGCTCAATTCTGAGGACCACTCCCCAAGGTATAATTAAAGGGATAGTAAAGCCAAAAATGAAAATTCTGTCATCTACCTCGTTCCAAACCTGTATGACTTTCTGTCTTGTGTGGAAAACAAAATAAAAAATTTTGTTGAAAAATGTAAAATGAGATGAGGACATTGTCACGAGTGGCTGGAAAAGTAGCTCATGAAAAGCACAAAGAAATAGTCTTTAATTCAATAATCCACAGGAGATGGGGTATAAACACTCGGAACACATCTGCTTTACAAACGAGATAGGACAAAGAACTGACCAAAACTGGGAGTACATATACCAAAACTAAACGAGGGAACGTCTCGGTTATGTATGTAAACCTCGTTCCCTGAAGGTACGTCAACGTACCGACAAAACTGGGATCGCGCCAGGGAGCCCTATCATCTTCGAGTGTTAATAGAATGAGCCAATGCGGATCTGCGTGCGAGATTTGCATCTCGTGGACCGCCCCACAGCACGGATATAAATAGGAAGCGGATGCAAGCACCATTAGTTTTTCTCTGAGGAGCCGAGCAGGAGCCCGGAGTCAGCGGTGGTCCAGCAACGCCCAGCAATACGTAACCGAGACGTTCCCTTTCAGTCGGTCACTTCCGACGTACATCGTCGTACCGACGAAATTGGGATCCCCAAAAAAAATTTAGTGCTGCCACATTTCAGCTCCCAGCGTAAGCGTGCCTCATAGAAGGCACTCTCGCAGAAGTGATGGTGCCTACGACAGCTTGTGGTAAATCACCAAAGTCCTCCATGCGGAGGTCCTCCCTTCCAGGGACCAGACATGGAGTTTCCAGAGGTCTGGGCGCGGGTGCCATACGGTGCCCCGTCCCTGAGAAAGGAGGTCTTTTCTTAGAGGAATTGACCCAGGAGGGGCTGTCGAGAGGAGCATGAGTTCTGAGAACCAGTTCCAATTGACAGTTCACAAAGACCCGCCCCCTTTAGTAACTGTTGCTATGTCCGACAAGCCACACCGCTCTCACGCCACACCATGTTCTCACGCAGTGAAAAATACATCGCGGAGCAAAGAGAACACTGACAACGTGCTGACAGACCAGGTTATATTTGATATGAAACATAGTCTCAACTTTCCAATTTGGTATTTTTTTTAAGAAATTTAAACAATAAATCAAGTGTAGCGTCAGTTCTGGCAGGTCACGTTAGTCAAGCTCGCATCAGCTGACTCTTAGCTGATCCATGTCTACCGATGTCTACGCCTCTCACTTTATACATATATAAGCTCCTTCAGTATTATCAGCAGCTATCGCGTTTCTCAGGAGCTAATTACCCTCCTCCATCCCCAGCTCCTCCTCTCCCCAGTCAAGATTTGCCATTTTGATTTCCCTTGAATCAGAATAAATTCTCGAATTATGTTTTTCTTTAAAATCTGAATTAATGATATCTGCATACATTCATGTTGGTCCTGTTCTGTTTACCCTAAGGGGGATTATTGCTGCTCTCCCTGCTCTTATCCATGCTAGGCTGCATTTATTCGCAGGGAGTTATCGCCCAGAACGGAACCATACCACCAATCCAAACTGTATGCTAATTGTTAATCGTATTTGACGATAGTGGTCCAGAAAGAAATACCGTTTTGTGGCTCTTTAATGTGTCTGACAGATCGCTGTAGAGCCTCAGTTAAAGCTGTCCGTGAACCGATCATCTCTTCCTTCTATTTAATTCATAACATCAAATAAACATGAATGAACATAAGAAGGAATGTTGTTTCAACCACGGAAAGATGTCAGTTTTTCAAGTTCAAATCCTCCAACTTTAATCTACTAACTCTCTCTGACTGCTTTGTTGGACAAAAATGGTGGATTTGGTAGATGGCGGATTATTATTGGTCAGATCGCCTGTAAATCAAACTCCCTGCGAAAGGTCAATTGGGCCAATAAGGGGCAACAGGCAAGATCTATTCCTTGACCTCCCTGACTTTGCACAGTGTCTGTGCGAGAAGGCTCACTGGGGAAAACGCATACTTGCGTAGGCCCTGGGGCCAGCTGTGTGCCAGTGCATCCGTGCCGAGGGTCCCCTTGGTCATGGAGTAGAACAACGGGCAGTGGGACGAGTCCGGAGAGGCAAACAGGTCTACCTGTGCGGCCCCAAAGAGGTCCCATATCAGCTGGACTGCCTGGGGATGGAGTCTCCACTCTCCCGGGGCCACAGACTGTCGTGAGAGCTCGACGGCGGCACGATTGAGCAGGCTGGGGATATAAGTTGCACGAAGCAACTTACAAGCGTAGACCACCTTGATGGTTGATGTACACAATAGTCGCAGTGCTCTCCATATGGACCAGTGCGTGCTTGCCTAGTAGCGGCTTTCTGAGGCGGCCCAGCGCAAGACGTACTGCTAACAACTGAATTTCGGGATTCGGCCATGAAGCCAGTGTTGAAGCGGCATTACTGCGGATGCTGTTGCCATATGCCCCAGGAGCATCTGAAAAAGTTTCAGTGGGGCCGCTATTCTGCTCTTGAGTTTTATTCAAGCAGTTCAGCACTGACCGGACACGTTCCTCTGTGAGGCGTGGTGTCTGGTGTACCGAGTCCAGTTCCATACCGAGAAAAGAGATCCTCTGCACGGGGGCGAGTTTGCTCTTTCCCAGTTGACCCGAAATCCCAACTGGCTGAGGTGACTGAGCATCATGTCCCTGTGTTCGCACAACGGCTCCTGAGGCTTAGCTACTATCAGCCAGTCGTCGAAATAGTTTAGGATGCAAACACCACACTCTCTCATGGGAGCAATGGCTGCTTCTTCGACCTTCGTAAAGACATGAGACAACGTTTTTGTTCTAACCTTTTGAGAATATTATTAACCCTCTACAGCACAGCGTTGGCCTCAGGCAACGGAAAGTTTTCTTAAGCCCTATGTTCAGTATATGTTTCTTTAAATGATTGCAACCAATTAGAATGTTTGAAAAATTGTCAAAGAAAAGTCCAATAAGGTTTGGGAGTCACTATCGTGCACCATTTGAAGGTGGAACGTCCTTTTCTGACACATGGTCACAGGAGCACACCGTGTGAGAAGAAGGCCAGATTATTTGCTTTAGTAATCTTATTTAAAATGACATGAACTGTACATAAAAATGTGTGTGTGTATGAAGGTGTAGAAAAGCCTTTTGGCAGGTTTCACATGTTCACAAATTCAGTTTTTCTTTTTGTTGCCTTAGGCAATGCGATGAGGGGTACTTTTCAAGGATGTCTTGGACAGTACCTCACACTGGCAAATAATGTGTGACAAGAAGGGAAGAAGCAGGGTTCCTGGGTGCACAGGAACACCCAAAGTGATGTGCAAAAAGTGTGGTAACACTTTATTTTAAGGTGCTTGTAATAAGCAGTAATTAACAGTTAATAAGACACTTATAAGACCTTATAAGATGCATATAAGATGCATATAAGCATTAACTACTTCATATAAGGGTTAATTAAAGGTACAGGCCCTGAAGAGATCAGGGAAACTACTCCCTCTTGGGAAGGTACATTTTTAAGTGACTGGGAGTTTGTGTTACCCTTTATGTTTGTTCGGCTGTTCTAAAAGTGCAATGTATTGACACTTGAGAAATGTATTATTTAATTTAATTGATTTATTATCATTAGTTAATGCTTATATGCATCTTATATGCATCTTATAAGGTCTTATAAGTGTCTTATTAACTGTTAATTACTGCTTATTACAAGCACCTTAAAATAAAGTGTTACCCACAATTATGGTATACAATTTATGGTACTCAAACCGCTTTACAAAGAAGGGGGGAATCTCCTCAACCACCACTAATGTGCAGCATCCACCTGGATGATGCGCCGGCAGCCATATTGCGCCAGAACGCCCAACTCACACCAACTTATTGGTGGAGAGGAGACAGATTGATAGAGCCAATCAGTATATATGGGGATGATTAGGATACATGAAGTACATGGTATGACATGATACACACCTATGTCTGTATCAAATCAAATATATCAATGTGTTTCAAGTGTTTTTCCCTTTTTACTTAATGATTTCTTGACATTTTTGAAAAAAAAATCTCGGGAGGGGGAATTATCAATAAATCAATAAATGTTCCCAAATGAGCCAAGAAATTATGTGGTATAATTTTTATCATGTGCCATCAAAATGTGTGCAGTAGAGGGTTAAAGACCAGATAACATTGAACAAAGGTTCCATTAAAGTTACGGGAAGAAAGTTTGTTCATAACGTTAGTCAAATAATGAAAACGTGGCGGCGAGGCATAGAAGTACAGTATGTTGGATCGTAGGCTACTGTTGTTGAGGAAGATGCCCCCTTGACAACAATGTGGATTTACTTAAACTGTAACATATTTAGATATAAATATTGGATGATGTGGCATCCAATCAAATTGAAACATTTGCTAATTTAGTGGTTATAGCACAAAATGTCACATATTAAAGATGTCCAACATGTAAGTCCAACATGTATGAACAGGACGTTCGCGCGTTCTAACCTCCGCCTGATTTTTTTCCTGTTTTTGACCCTGTCAGTAACGTGCTCGTCTCCGTGATTAAGCCAAACAGGTGTAAGTGCCAAAATAAGTATGAATACTTGCCATATGCGTTGTGTCGAGATGATCGACCCTCATATTCTACACTTGCATTTAACAACATGCTGGCTCTGGCTCTGGAACCATATACTGTAGGCAAGAAGTAAAAGATAAAAATTCATGAACGCATTATGTCATAAGTATGACTTTTTATGTCATAATTGAAACATTTTTTCCTCATATATTTTTTTTTACGCAAATATATTTGTGATTTAACATTCCTGTTCTTCCATTTGTGTTGATTCATAGTTTTGATGACTTCACTATTATGCTAAAATGTGAAAAATGGTACATTCTGGTAATTATAAAAACAAGTAGCTGGATCCAAACTTAATGATGAGTGGGTATAGGCTACACATAAATAATGAATAAATTTGGACATGCATTCAGGCACAATGAATATAATGTGCAAATATTAAAGAGCACAGCTTGCACCACAATCCAAAATTAAGAAAACACATTACAACAGTAATTATTGTAATTTTCACTAATGTTTTGCATAACTTTGGGGTGTTGTAACTGGGGATACACAGACCTAACTTACTGCAGCTCCTACTTTTGCTTCTAGGCCTACTAGTTTATTGCAGCAATAAAGGTGTTCAAAATATGCAGTTCGCTATGCATACATTCTTAGAAAATCTTTTTTTAAATTTTATTAAAATGTTAAATGCGACTCGAGCAGTGGGATGATGAGAAGGGTTAATGGTCCGTCTTTGGTGAAAATGTTGATTTGGTGGAAGTGTTTTAATCAAGTTGTATCTCGACCGGACTAACCAAATTTACAAACAAGCATATGATTTCCGTATAATTATTATTATTTTTTTTTTTTTAAAGTAAAACTTTATTTACTGTTCTTTACGTTGGTTTCCTTTAATTCTGTAAACCTGTTTCGTGACGCAGGCCTCTGAGCAATGTCATTTCCAACAAATGTGTCTTTAGGTTTCTTTGGAACCAGATTTTTTTAAAACTAAAATCAAAAACATGGAACAAGGCATCTTAACTTCTCATTCGGGTCAAACATCTCAGATCATGTCACAAGTTTCATTTCCCTGTTTTTTCAAACAATGCTTTTTTGACATGCCCTCAGAGACACTTCCCGATATCCAACATGACAAGATATATTTATGCAATTAGGTTGTAATAATGAGTTATAATTTTAATACTTTTATAAGAACAGTATCACACACACCCTGACCTCTGAAAACTAGTTTGTTGTAACAGCGGTTTACATGGTTATCCATTTTAAAGGCTTCAGAATGTTTTAGATGTTCAACAGAACTTCTCTCAAATGTTGTGTTTTTCTTTTATTACTTTTTTTATTTGCAGGTTTAATATATACATGACTGCTATTACTGCTATGTACTGCTAACAACTTAAAACTCATATCTTCAAGCTTGCCCAATAAATAAGTATCTTCATCACTGCTTTCTCTGTTCTTCACTCTTCCAGCTCTATTTGCTACATACTTCGTCGTAATTGTATATTTTGATAAATAATACAACATGTCTTTCTTTGATTCATGTCAATCAGTGTATGCTTGTTTCCATCTGTTTAGTCTTTCATAAGCAGATGGCCTTTGTATTTGTTTGCTTGTTGTTTGTTTGCTGTTTGTATTACATTGTGAAGCGACCTTGGGTTCTTGAAAGGCGGTATAGAAAATAAACATTATTATTATTATTATTATTATTGAGCAGTTATGACATAACTGAGTCATTTTCTTTTTAATCTTGCAACCAAAGTGTTTAATTCTCTTATCATGGTTTAGGCCTCTGTCATGTTAAAATGTTTGATTGCTTTCTGACCATTTGATGTAGATAGATTAATATATACATAAGTGATATAAACATTGATATGTTTAGTTTTTGTATTGTTTTTAGTGTATATTTGCTATTTTTATTTTATCACTACCCAGCGAAGACATCATCATCAACCTTCAAATCTGATATTTTGTTGACAACTTCCATAATTGAGTTCAGAAAATGATAAAAGCATGTGTGTGTGTACTTAATCGCCTTGAACTAAAATTTACTGACTGGAACATAAAACCTCAACATAAAAACAAAAACATAAAACCTGAAATATAGCACATTTCCTTAGCAATAGTGCGGATGGGCTCAATGACATCTTCTGCTCTCATCATCAACACTGGAGCACTGCAGGGCTGTGTGTTAAGCCCTTTTTTGTATACACTTTACACAAATGACAACATCATTCCATTATCCAGCATAAAATATTTAAAATATTCAGATGATACAGCCATTCTTGCCCTGCTCAAAGATAACAACTCCGTTATGGATTATCACACCACTGCCATGAACTTTGCCCAGTGGTGTGAGGATAACCACCTCAATCTTAATATTAGCAAGACAAAAGAGCTGATAGCCAGTCCCCCTTCACCCAGGGGGGACAGGGGTACAGGGGCACAGGGCCACAGGGGAACAGGGGCACAGGGGAACAGGGGCACAGGGCCACAGGGGCACAGGGCCACAGGGGCACAGGGGAACAGAGGCACAGGGGAACAGGGGCACAGGGGCACAGGGCCACAGGGGCACAGGGGCACAGGGGAACAGGGGCACAGGGGAACAGGGGCACAGGGGCACAGGGGAACAGGGGCAGAGGGGAACAGGGCCACAGGGGAACAGGAGCACAGGGGCACAGGGGAACAGGGGCAGAGGAGAACAGGGGCACAGGGGAACAGGGGCACAGGGGAACAGGGGCACAGGGGCACAGGGGAATAGGGCCACAGGGCCACAAGGGCACAGGGGCACAGGGGAACAGGGGAACAGGGCCACAGGGGAACAGGGGCACAGGGCCACAGGGGCACAGGGGAACAGGGCCACAGGGGCACAGGGCACAGGGGAACAGGGGCACAGTGGAACAGGGGCACAGTGGAACAGGGGCACAGGGGAACAGGGGCACAGGGGAACAAGGGCACAGGGGAACCGGGGAACAGGGGCACAGGGGAACAGGGCAACAGGGGCACAGGGGAAAAGGGCCACAGGGGAACAGGGGAACAGGGGCACAGGGGAACAGGGGCACAGGGGAACAGGGGGACAGGGGCACAGGGGAACAGGGGAACAGGGGCACAGGGGAACAGGGGAACAGGGGGGCAGGGGAACAGGGGAACCGGGGAACAGGGGCACAGGGGAACAGGGGAACAGGGGCACAGGGGAACAGGGGAACAGGGGAACAGGGGCACAGGGGAACAGGGGGACAGGGGAACAGGGGAACAGGGGAACCGGGGAACAGGGGCACAGGGGAACCGGGGAACAGGGGCACAGGGGAACAGGGGCACCGGGGAACAGGGCCACAGGGGAACAGGGCCACAGGGGAACAGGGGCATAGGGGAACAGGGGCAAAGGGGAACAGGGTCAAAGGGGAACAGGGGCACAGGGGAACAGGGGCACAGGGGCACAGGGGCACAGGGGCACAGGGGAACAGGGGCACAGGGGAACAGGGGCACAGGGGAACGGGCACAGGGGAACAGGGGAACAGAGGAACAGGGGCAAAGGGGAACAGGGGAACAGGGGCACAGGGGAACAGGGGCACAGGGGAACGGGCACAGGGGCACAGGGGAACAGGGGAACAGGGGAACAGGGGCACAGGGGAACAGGGGCACAGGGGAACAGGGGCACAGGGGCACAGGGGAACAGGGGCACAGGGGAACAGGGGCACAGGGGAACAGTGGGACAGGGGAACAGGGGAACAGGGGAACAGGGGAACAGGGGAACAGGGGAACCGGGGAACAGGGGCACAGGGGAACAGGGGAACCGGGGAACAGGGGCACAGGGGAACAGGGGCACCGGGGAACAGGGCCACAGGGGAACAGGGCCACAGGGGAACAGGGGCACAGGGGAACAGGGGCAAAGGGGAACAGGGGCAAAGGGGAACAGGGGCACAGGGGAACAGGGGCACAGGGGAACAGGGGCACAGGGGAACAGAGGCACAGGGGAACGGGCACAGGGGAACAGGGGAACAGAGGAACAGGGGAACAGGGGCACAGGGACACAGGGGCACAGGGGAACAGGGGCACAGGGGAACAGGGGGACAGGGGGACAGGGGAACAGGGGAACAGGGGAACCGGGGAACAGGGGCACAGGGGAACCGGGGAACAGGGGCACAGGGGAACAGGGGCACCGGGGAACAGGGCCACAGGGGAACAGGGGAACAGGGGCACAGGGGAACGGGCACAGGGGAACAGGGGAACAGGGGAACAGGGGCACAGGGGAACAGGGGCACAGGGGAACAGGGGAACAGGGGCACAGGGGAACAGGGGAACAGGGGCACAGGGGAACAGGGGGACAGGGGAACAGGGGAACATGGGAACCGGGGAACAGGGGCACAGGGGAACAGGGGCACAGGGGAACAGGGGAACGGGGTACAGGGGAACAGGGGCACAGGGGAACAGGGCAACAGGGGCACAGGGGAAAAGGGCCACAGGGGAACAGGGGAACAGGGGAACTGGGGCACAGGGGAACAGGGGAACAGGGGAACAGGGGCACAGGGGCACAGGGGCACAAGGGCACAGGGGCACAGGGGCACAGGGGAACAGGGGGACAGGGGTACAGGGGAACCGGGGAACAGGGGAACCGGGGAACAGGGGCACCGGGGAACAGGGCCACAGGGGAACAGGGCCACAGGGGAACAGGGCCACAGGGGAACAGGGGCACAGGGGAACAGGGGCACAGGGGAACAGGAACAGGGCCACAGGGGAACAGGGGCACAGGGGAACAGGGGCACAGGAGACCAGGGGAACATGGGCCCAGGGGAACAGGGGCACAGGGGAACAGGGGCAAAGGGGAACAGGGGCACAGGGGAACAGGGGCACAGGGGAACAGGGGAACAGGGGCACAGGGGTACAGGGGCACAGGGGAACAGGGGAACAGGGGCACAGGGGAACGGGCACAGGGGAACAGGGCCACAGGGGAACAGGGCCACAGGGGAACAGGGGCACAGGGGAACAGGGGCACAGGGGAACAGGAACAGGGCCACAGGGGAACAGGGGCACAGGGGAACAGGGGCACAGGAGACCAGGGGAACATGGGCCCAGGGGAACAGGGGCACAGGGGAACAGGGGCAAAGGGGAACAGGGGCACAGGGGAACAGGGGAACAGGGGCACAGGGGAACAGGGGAACAGGGGCACAGGGGTACAGGGGCACAGGGGAACAGGGGAACAGGGGCACAGGGGAACGGGCACAGGGGAACAGGGCCACAGGGGAACAGGGGCTAAGGGGAACAGGGGCACAGGGGAACAGGAACAGGGCCACAGGGGAACAGGGGCACAGGGGAACAGGGGCACAGGAGACCAGGGGAACATGGGCCCAGGGGAACAGGGGCACAGGGGAACAGGGGCAAAGGGGAACAGGGGCACAGGGGAACAGGGGGACAGGGGAACAGGGGAACAGGGGAACCGGGGAACAGGGGCACAGGGGAACCGGGGAACAGGGGCACAGGGGAACAGGGGCACCGGGGAACAGGGCCACAGGGGAACAGGGCCACAGGGGAACAGGGGCACAGGGGAACAGGGGCAAAGGGGAACAGTGTCAAAGGGGAACAGGGGCACAGGGGAACAGGGGCACAGGGGCACAGGGGAACAGGGGCACAGGGGAACGGGCACAGGGGAACAGGGGAACAGAGGAACAGGGGCAAAGGGGAACAGGGGGACAGGGGAACAGGGGGACAGGGGAACAGGGGAACAGGGGAACAGGGGAACCGGGGAACAGGGGCACAGGGGAACCGGGGAACAGGGGCACAGGGGAACAGGGGCACCGGGGAACAGGGCCACAGGGGAACGGGCACAGGGGAACAGGGCCACAGGGGAACAGGGGCACAGGGGAACAGGGGCACAGGGGAACAGGAACAGGGCCACAGGGGAACAGGGGCACAGGGGAACAGGGGCACAGGAGACCAGGGGAACATGGGCCCAGGGGAACAGGGGCACAGGGGAACAGGGGCAAAGGGGAACAGGGGCACAGGGGAACAGGGGGACAGGGGAACAGGGGAACAGGGGAACCGGGGAACAGGGGAACCGGGGAACAGGGGCACAGGGGAACCGGGGAACAGGGGCACAGGGTAACAGGGGCACCGGGGAACAGGGCCACAGGGGAACAGGGCCACAGGGGAACAGGGGCACAGGGGAACAGGGGCAAAGGGGAACAGTGTCAAAGGGGAACAGGGGCACAGGGGAACAGGGGCACAGGGGCACAGGGGAACAGGGGCACAGGGGAACGGGCACAGGGGAACAGGGGAACAGAGGAACAGGGGCAAAGGGGAACAGGGGGACAGGGGAACAGGGGAACCGGGGAACAGGGGCACAGGGGAACCGGGGAACAGGGGCACAGGGGAACAGGGGCACCGGGGAACAGGGCCACAGGGGAACAGGGCCACAGGGGAACAGGGGCACAGGGGAACAGGGGCAAAGGGGAACAGGGGCAAAGGGGAACAGGGGCACAGGGGAACAGGGGCACAGGGGCACAGGGGCACAGGGGAACAGGGGCACAGGGGAACAGGGGCACAGGAGAACGGGCACAGGGGAACAGGGGAACAGAGGAACAGGGGCAAAGGGGAACAGGGGAACAGGGGCACAGGGGAACAGGGGAACGGGCACAGGGGAACAGGGGAACAGGGGAACAGGGGAACATGGGAACAGGGGCACAGGGGAACAGGGGAACAGGGGCACAGGGGAACAGGGGAACAGGGGAACAGAGGAACAGGGGCACAGGGGAACAGGGGGACAGGGGAACAGGGGAACATGGGAACAGGGGCACAGGGGAACAGGGGAACAGGGGGACAGGGGAACAGGGGAACAGGGGAACCGGGGAACAGGGGCACAGGGGAACGGGCACAGGGGAACAGGGGCACAGGGGAACCGGGGAACAGGGGCACAGGGGAACAGGGGCACAGGGGAACAGGGGCACAGGGGAACAGGGGAACAGGGGCACAGGGGAACAGGGGCACAGGGGAACAGGGGCTCAGAGGAACAGGGGCACAGGGGAACAGGGACACAGGGGCACAGGGGAACAGGGGCACAGGGGCACAGGGGTCTGAGGTGCAGGAGCGCCCGCGTAGAAGAAACTTGATTCCCTCAGCCATCAGTGTTATTTAACTGTTTTTTAATTTTTCTGTATTATGTCTTTTTGTATTATATTGGTTATGTATTGTGTGTTAAACAAGTGCAGTGCTGTGGAAAAGAATTTCCCCCCGGGGGACAATAAATTTAAAAGTTAAACATAAGAATTATAGGAGTTAAAATGGTATTTGGGAAGTTTATGATGTTTGTTTTGTTTGATTTGGTAACACTTTAACAATTTGTTAACGTTAGTTAACTACATTATTTAACACGAACTAACAATGAGCAATGCTTTTACACTTTAACAACACTTTATGGTAACACTTTACAATAAGGTTCATTATAACATGAACTTACAATGAGCAATACATTTGTTACAGTATTTATTAATCTTTGTTCCTGTCAGTTTACATTACATTAACTAATGTTAACATATGAAGAGTTCAGATGCAAAAGCATCTAAGTGTCATTTGAAATTTTCTTCTAGAATGATATTTTTTATCAAGCTTGTATATTTAAGTTCAGTAATTTCACTTAAATGACAATTAATAGGTAAGCTTCATTGCCATTTAAGTGAAATTACTGAACTTAAATATACAAGTTTGATAAAAATGATCATTCTAGAAGAAAATTTCAAATGGCACTTAGAGGCTTTTGCATCTGAACTCTTCATATACAACCTTTGATTTTAATAATGTATTAGTAAATGTTGAAATTAATATTAACTAAGATTAATAAATGCTGTTGAAGTGCAGTTCATTATTAGTTTATGGTAACTAAGGAAACTAATGTTAACTAATTAACCTTATTGTAAAGTATTATTTATTATTCTAAATGTTTATCTCAACATTAACATTAACATGTTCAAGATCTAAAGGTAGTATCTGTTAACATTATTTAATGCACTGTGAAATAGCATGCACACTAACTAACATTAAGGTTAATAAATGCAATAAAAATATATTTCTCATTGTTAGTTCGTGTTAGTTAGTGCTACTTATTTATTTTAGTTTCAGGCCTCAAAGGTAAACCTTATAAAATAAGGGACAATTGGAAATATTATAATACCTCAAACAGTCAAATTTGATTAAATTTGATTAAATTTGATGAATTGACCATTAATTATTGAATTCTTTTGACATATAAAATAGAAATATGGACTTCTTTAACAAAAAGAATGAATAACCGTTATGGTTCATAAATCTTTAAATTAGTATCATAACATGATTCATATTTTCAGTGATTACTTCTATGCTTTATTGGTTAAACTATTTTATTTTGAGCACTTTAATTGTCTGAATGTTTGTCATCTACATGTTATTGACAGTCTGGAATATGCTGCTGTCATCAAGAATCAGAATCAAAGTCACAGAGTTGTATGTCGGACTGACCTGATCTTGGGATCATCTTAACTTCGGACGCTCTGGTTCCATGGATGTGTTTTTCTCCAGTGGAAGAGGAAGTCCTGAGCCTTTATTAATCAGCATGAAGCTCTTCATGAGCACATCAGCCTGGAGCCTCCTCACCTCAGCAGAACATCTACTCTTCTACACACACCGTGAGTTCAACGCTTTTAATGACTCCAGCTTTCAGTTAGGAAAAACTTTGCTTAAGTTTTTAACTCCTTAATTTCTGCATGTTTCTCTGGCATTACCAAATTCAAGTGCACATTTGAAATAAGCATTCTGATCTAAACATTTCATTGTATAAATTATAAAGAAATGTTTAGTTGTTTTTTCCAGATTTCTGGGAATCTTGATTTGCATCTATTCAGTGTTATCGTATCAGGGTTTTATGTAGCACATGCATATTAAAATGGACACTTTGTAATGTTCATCCAACTCATTGGTGACTTATTTCAGTTATTGAGCTTGTGTAGACTTTTTTCCCTCATTGTTCCCACTTTAGATACACATAACTTGGGATTTGAGACTTGAACAAAAGTAATTGCTATGAAGCAAAAAATGTTACCAGTGCTGGGGAAAGTTCTTTTTAAAAGTAATGCATTAAAATATTGCATTACTCCCTAAAAAAGTAAATAATTGTGTTACTTAGAAACCTTTAATGGAAAGTAATGCATCACTTTTTCCCAGTTGGACTGGGCTTGCTTGTTTGTTTTCAAGAAAAGAGAAATAGATCGTAAAAAAGCAAAGATCTATTTTGGCAGATTTAAAGGCCCTTTCACACCAAAAGTGAAATGAATAAGGAAATGCAATTCCCGCTTGTACAGTAAAGAGCGCAGCTCAAACAAACCTTTCGGCTGTTCTGCCATTCTGGATCGCAGAAGAATCAGACTTCAGACAATTAAACACAAATGTGATGTCAATTTTGTTCATGAGTATGGTTGAATTATATTATCGAAGGTCAGCCACAAGGACATTGGTTAATAAAGTGAGATTAAATACATAAAGTATAGTTGTGAAATTTAACATAATTAACTATTGCAGGTTTGCACAAAAAGTGATCATATCACTGTTTTCATTCATTTTGAGGGATACTGAATCTGTTTTGTGTGCAAGTGAAAAGAGTAAATGACACAACGCCTCCGCGCCAAACTTACGGTTTATCTCAACACAGGGACAGGGAAAATAAAGTTACTTGCATTATTTATTTATTTTTATGTTTTGTTGTCATTTTTAAAGTTATGCATTACTTATAGTTACTTGAAAAAAGTAAGCTGATTAAGTAACTCACATTGTTTCAAAAGCAAACTGCTGCCCTTTTCAACTTTCTATTTATCAAAGTATCCTGAAATAAAAAGAAAGCAGCAATGTTTTCAAAGTCGATAATAATCAGATATGTTTCTTTATTTTTGAACGATCATGTGACACTGAAGACTGGAGTAACGATGTTGAAAATTCAGCTTTTATCACAGGAATAAATTACATTTTACTATTTATTCACATAGAAAACAGTTATTTTAATTTTTAATAATATTTCACAATGCTACAATTTTTACTCTATTTTGGATCTAATAAATGCCACACTGGTGAGCTTTCAAAAGTTTAAATTTTTTTTAAATCGTACCGACCTCCAACTTTTGAATGGTAGGTAATGTTTTAGAGAGATGTTGTGATGAGTATATGACAGCCATTGCTGCTGCTGCTACCACATTGCTGAGTTGAGAATGATATTTAGTCAGTGCTTTATGATTCTCACAGTTTCACAGAGAGTTTGCTTTTCCTAAAATAGTCTAACACCATATTGCATCAGTATCTTCCCACAGGGGAAGACAGAAAGAAATAGATAAAGTCTTGATCATTCAACACACATGTACAGTATAAACACACACCTACTATCTGTATGAATATCTGTACAAAATATGTGTATACTTCAAAATTCTCTGTATTTTAAAATCTAACATTAACATGATCTGTCCTCCAGGCAAACATCAAGACATCTTGTGTCCATCATGCATAAAGTCATTGGGTCCTCTAGAAGGGGCCGTGTTCACTTTGCCAAGTCAAACTCAGATGAGTATAAACCACCGAAGTTCGAAGCGTTTGACACCAAGCTTGTGACACCAAGAGCACCCAGTAAAGTCCTATTTGTATTCTTATTCATTCATATTCCATTGAGATTTTTGCTATGTGAATCAAGCGTTCAGATGCCAACACATTTACGGGTCAAGGAGTACTTTTTCCTTAAATCACCAAACACTCTTAAAATGTTGAGCCCAGCCAAGAGGACAATATCGCTCTGTTATCTTTGCTCATGTCTTTACACAAACTGTCAGAGGCAGATAACAACTGTGCCCAGCTAACAAGGAGCGTTCTCAGAAACTTGGCTAATCCGACAAGGTTTTCTCAAAGTTATGAACATACGTTCTTCCAGTATCATTAACAGAACATCCGTTCAAAGTTATCTGGTCTTTAATAATGTTCTCAAAACTTTAACACAAAAACATTATTTATACTTCGTTCATGGATTTTTATTAAATTTTGAATCAGTTAGATGTTAGTCTAACTTATTGGTAACACTTTACAATACGGTTCATTAGTAAACATTTGTTAACTACATTAGTTAGCATCAACTAATAATGAACTGCACTTATATCACACTAAATGCGTCTCTATAGCACACAGTGTGTTTATCGTGCAATTTATACGCGAAAATGAGTTTTTTACGTGCACAGGATATGCATGGGTTGGTTAGGGTTGGTTTAGTAGTGGTGTAGGGTGCGTGTGTATTATAGGCCTTGGTTTGGGTAGAATTAGTGGTGTGGGGTGCGTGTGTATTACTCGCAAATGAACTGCGTATCAAATGCACGCGAAAACTGCGTATCATATGCACGTAAAAACTCATTTTCGCGTATAAATTGCACGATAAAACACAATGCGTGCTATAGAGACGCACTTACATGAGAACAGGCTGATACAGCAGTTATTAATCTTTGTTAATGTTAATTTCAACATTTACCAATACTTTATTAAAATCTTTTTAACATTAGTTAATGCACTGTGAAATAACATGAACAAACAATGAACAGCTTTATATTTATTAACAAGTAACAACAAGTATTTTTAGTAACAAATGCATTGCTCATGGTTAGTTCATGTTAGTTCATACATTTACTAATGTTAACTAATTAACCTTATTGTAAAGTGTTACCGACTTAGGCTATTTAAATGTTACAACTTGTTTCGGAATGTTCATAACATTCAAAAGTAACGTTCCCAGAATGTTTGCAGAATGATAAAATGGAATGTTTCCTTAACATGTGCATAACCAAGAACATTTTGAAAACATTTAATAAACTAAACATTCACTAATAAAGTTTTCATAACGTTAGCCAAATGTTCTTAGAACATATTTTTGTTAGCTGGGTAAATGCTCATTTATTGTCAGTAACCAATAAGATTAGAGAAAGGATGCCTTTAATTATCACACCATTTTATATAGATTTTTTTTTCTGAAACTATTAGTTCAGATACTGTTCAAAGCTGCGATAATGTTGGTATTCAAAAGATCATGTACATATATATATTTATTTATTTAATTATTTTTGGCCTTTTTTGCAGCAACACACGCTCTCTCAGTATTGGATGTTGATATGCGTGTAGCAGAGAACAAGAGAGCCCACAACACCAACAAATACAAGAACACCAACCTCATTGTGCGCAGGAATCAAGAATTCCTCATCACCATCAGGTTTGACCAACCCTTCAATAACCAGTGGGACAATGTGCAGATGGAGTTCCTGATTGGTAAGCAGATCTTTTAAACCATATAATTTCCAACCCTCATGAGAAAACTATTTGCTTCTTACGGAAAAAATGTTCTTTTCTCCACTGTAATACTATGCTAGGATAAAAGCACAGCAGAGATCCGCTGTGCCTCTATAAGGGATAGTTCACCCAAAACTCACGTCGTTCCAAACCTGTATGACTTTGAGATATTTTGAAGAATGTTGGTAACCAATTGAATTTTGGTGACCATTGACCTTTGCATTGACAAAAAAATTGAAATTTGAGAAATTTCTCAAAACATCTTCTTTTACGTTCCACAAAAGAAAGTCATATAGGTTTTGAACTACACTAAGGCTGAGTCAATGATGACAATTTTCATTTTAGAGTGGACTATCCCTTTAAGAAAAGAGAGCGTGGTGACCCATATTGTGTCTACTTAATATTGAACCTGACAAAAGCTGTGGAGGTGCCCACACAGCAGAGGAGGAGGGAAATAATGACAACAAGAAATGGATCGGCCTGAATGACTTGGCTAGAAATTGTAAAACAGAAATAGCCTAGACATACTGATATGGAATTGATATTAATATTTTTAATGCTTGAGAGGAACATGATCTTACAGAGGACAGAGCCAATAATGGACTGGACGTAACTCTCAGACAAACAATGATACCTGAGAAAACATCTGCCTGTCTTCATTAGAGACTTGCACACATACATCAACCAGAGCGTAGTGCCATGCTGCAGTTAAGTCGAGCTGAATGATCGAAGCGATGCTCCCTTGGCTGTCGCCGCACCATTAAATTCAGTCTCAATGTCAGCGTTGCGTTCATTATTGCCGGCTCAGTTGCGGTCCTGTGGGAAGACGTCCTTGGGAGATTTGGGTCCTTGTTACTGGAGGAGGCGATCCTGAGAGCACCATTGGTTTTTTTTGTGTTTTTTTCCCCAAGCCAGATTTTAACTCCGCATGGCCAAACATAGGTTTTTTCCCCTCTTTTTTTCATACAATCAAAGTCAGTAGGATCCAGTGTTGTTTTGGACCCTGCTGACTTTTATAGTATGAGCAAAAACAGTGTAGTTTTATAGTATGAGCCCTTTTTGTTCCACATAAGAAAGAAAGTAATATAAATGATGACAGAATTGTAATTTTTGGGGGGTGAACTATCCTATAAAGAAGTCATATTACAAAGTCTTGATTTTGCTTTTGGGCTCTACTAGAACAGGTTTTCATGCTTGAATGTTCAGAAAACATAATTTTTTCCCCATATTCTACATTGTTGCAGCTCGTCTCTTCCCAGTCTGTCAGTAACGCTCTGTTTATAACGCTCTGTGAAGCCCCTCCTTCTGAAAAGCACACTGTGCTCTGATTGGTCGTCTGGATCAGTGTTTTGTGATTGGTCAAGCCGTCGAGCGTGTTTAGGAAATGTCCCGCCCTTTTCCATAACCGGCAGTTTCAACACACTACTAACTAACTCAACCAGGCCCCGCCCCTTTATTCTGCGTATGAATTATTTAAATGTGTAGGAATATTTGTGACGTGTTCGTTCCCGGAAGAAACTCAAGACTACAATGGAGGCGTTTCAGGGAGTTCAGAAACAGTGACACTCCGATGGATGGACTTTTGTGACTTTGCAGAGCTTTTTCATCCTCAAACAGCAACATGACACACTAAAGAAAGATGAAAATGCATAACAGGTTCTCTTTAATATAGAATGTATCTGTCCTCACAGGCAGTTCACCTGATGAAAACAAGGGCACCTTCATTGTTTTGTCCATCGGTAAAGAGAAACTTGACAGGCACTGGAAGAGTCGTGTGGTGGACATACGAGGGAATTATGTGACCGTGGGCGTAACACCAGACGCCAGCTGCATCGTTGGCCGGTTCCAAACCTTTGTTGTAGTTGTGAGTGATTTGGGAAAACAGCGCACTGAGAGGAACACTAACACCGATGTCTATGTGCTGTTCAATCCTTGGGACCCTGGTGAGTACAAGTACAACACTTGCTGCACTCTGATTTAGATGGCAACAAAGTTTAATATTTTTGATGATGATTATAATACATGTAGCTTGTATGTTGCATCACAGCGGATCAGGTGTACATTCCCAGAGACTCCGACAGACAGGAGTATGTGATGAATGATGTCGGGATCATCTACAATGGAGAATTCAACAACATTACCACCCGTTCATGGAACTTTGGACAGGTTGGCAGTTTTTGGGAGTTTGTTCGCAGACTGTTCAAACTGACACCTTTATTGAACATTATATGTGTTTTCCTGTAGTTTGAACAGGGGGTTCTGGATGCCTGTCTTTTGG
Source organism: Tiaroga cobitis (assembly GCA_030578255.1). Taxonomy (NCBI): domain Eukaryota; kingdom Metazoa; phylum Chordata; class Actinopteri; order Cypriniformes; family Leuciscidae; genus Tiaroga; species Tiaroga cobitis. The sequence goes on along the minus strand of CM060614.1, from coordinate 30,386,430 downwards.
TTCTGGATGTTGGAAAAGTACCACTAATGTACCGTGGAAATGCCACTCAAATAGTTCGGCGAGGATCAGCTCTGGTATGATTGACAAAGAAAAAAAAAAGCAAGAGTTATTTTCAAAATGTCAAAAAAGCTTGACTATCATGTTTAGTTGCACTTTTGCCGGAATAATAAAAACAATGCATGTATAACAAATATTATAAGTTTATAGGATAAAATTTTTCTTTCTGCATTGTTTTTATATACTTTTATTTTCCGACATACTTCCTAAACAGCTGGTCTTACATGAATGGACATGGCGTGTCTATTTAGGCTTTTTGGTGTTATATTTCAGATGAACTCCCAGGACGATGATGGTGTCCTGGTTGGCAACTGGAGTGAGGATTACTCCATCGGCACAGCACCGACTGCCTGGACCGGAAGTACTGAAATCCTGCTCAAATATGCTAGAGAAGGTGGTGTGCCTGTGTGCTTCGCTCAGTGCTGGGTGTTTGCCGGCGTGCTGAACACTTGTGAGTATGGCCACTGCACATTCTTTGTGTTCATTTTGTTGGTTCTGAGATTCAGGCTATTTAGTCCTTTGCAAAAAACACTGTGGCGTAACCATAACACTGTCCCAAATAGTTATGCGCTGTCTCGGGATCCCTACACGGGTCACCACCAACTTCAGCTCTGCTCACGACAACACGGGCAACCTGAAGACAGACATTGTGCTGGACGAAGACGGGAGAGTGGACCGAAGCCGAACAAAAGATTCAGTCTGGTGAGATACACAAAGCATAGATATCAGGTCCTACTTGATCTGCTCCAAAGCGGGATTTGAATCCGGGTCTCTGGCATGGGAGGCATGCGCGCTTACAAGGACGCTACAGACTGTAGCCGCTCACATTGCTTGAGATCAGGGGAGTGAAGTTTACAAGCACAGCTCTTATTGGTGTACGTCCGTTACACACAATCTGATTGGTAATGAGGTAACACTTAAGAAAACCGTTCCATCATTAATATATACAGTAACTACACAGGAACAAATGAGTAATGCACAATTAACATTCTAGTTACTACTTTTTTAACTAACAAGAAACTCTGATTTGTGAACCAGTAAGTAATAGCGCTAAGTTAAATGAGGTAGTTCACTATTAGCTAATTAATAACTACTATTTTTTTCAGCCCTCCCAGAGTACTACTAAGAACTACTATATACAGGTTCATAATTAATATGACTAATGCAAAATGTATAATTAATTCTAAAGTGAAGATCATGGTAACCCATTAGTAACGACCCAAATTTGACCAAATCCTTCAGAAGGAATTACTAATTATTTGGATCAGTATTCTAAAGTGAAGATCATGGTAATCCACTAGTAATGACTCAAGCGCAACCAAATCAATCATAAGGAATTACTATCGAAAACCTTACAAAAACCTCAGTCATTACTAGGGAGTTATCATGTTTTTCACTTTTGTAGGATTTGGTAATATTTGAGTCATTACTAATGATCTTAACTTTAGAATTAATTATACATTTTGCATTATTCATATTAAAGGGGCTATGTGTAGGTTTTTACTTAAAAAAATCTTCATTTGTACATTTATGAGCCAACCATAATGTAATAGAAAGAATGACACCTTGACTGTCCACCACGGTTGCCTCTATCAGCCTGTTGGCTCAATTGTGTGTGGAGGAGTCGGGTCCGAGTTGGCGCGAAAATTCACAAAATGTGTCGTCATGCGAGTTCTCGTCTACTTGGGCTTACATCTGTATGGCAGCCATTAGTAAGCAGCGGCAATCGCTAGCAGTAGTGTTTCAAATGGACGGAAAGAATCGACCAGCCTCCAGCACAATCCAGACACCCACGGAAACTCCTCGTAAGTTTAAAAAAAAAAATTTAATCTAGCCTAATCTAGTGCGGCCAACGAGCGTGCGCACCGAGAACGAGCATGAGACTGGCTGCAGTTTCTCGAACGGCCACTGGTGTCAGTAACGGTAAGACATTTCAGAACTTCCGCAATCCTCCTTTAATTATGAACCTGTATATAGTAGTTCTTGGAAGTACTCTGGGAGGTATGAAAAATATAGTAGTTATTGATTAGTTAATAGTGAACTACCACATTGGTCTATGCACTATTACTTACTAGTTCATAAATCCGAGTTTCTTGTTAGTTAATAGTAGTAACTAGAATGTTAATCATGCGTTACTCATTTGTTCCTGTGCAGTTATAGTGACGCATTTCCATCACAGATTTGTGCAAAACTTTTGCAAGATTTTCTAAATGTCGCTAAAAAACTATTGCGAAACCTAATTTTTTCCTCTCGCGATAAGTCATTCCAAAAATCATGGCATCAGATGTTGTTGGGTTTAAGAATATTGCTGCCACCGCACTAGCCATTATTTTTAATCGAAGGAGACATAGGCATGTTATCCGAGCATTAATTGCAAGGAAAACCTCTTATACTTGGGAGCGCCACGAATGAGGTGTTTCTCCCTCATATCTGCCTCAAGGTCTTGATAAATTGTGGCATTTCCTTGTTGTTTAGTATGCAGTATTGCCATGATTCTTTTGTCTTTTATGAGTTTAAAGCTGCAGTCCGTAACTTTTTTAGGTTAAAAATTATCCAAAATAAATTTTTTAGCAAGTACATAACCAACCAGTGTTTAAAACTATCTGCTTGCAGACTGATCTCATAAAATTGCGTGTGTATGACACGCCAATTCGTATTTCCATTTTTGGCGTGCTATCAACACGCATATTCGCTTTTCAGCGTGTTTATGAACGCAGTTGACTTAACGTTATTACTGTATATATAAATATATGACCTACCCCAACCCCGTCCCTAAACCTACCCGTCACTGGGGTTAATAGCATTTATGAGTCTTCCCCTGCCATCCTAGGAAAAAAAATATCGCTCCCCAGATGTAGATCTACATTTTGCTTCGTTTCGCTCGGACATTTAATGGGTGTACATATATGCGGAATCACTTGGACATTAATGGCGTAGAAATACACACATACACGCGGATACACGCGGATAGCTCAAAATGCGTATAGATAACACGCCACTTGACTTGAAAGTGGCGTGTATGTTTACGCAAAAGTCATGATGTCATGTTGCTGCTTGCCTTAGCTCGATTCTAAACAGTAAGCTTGTAATACTGTTTTTAATTCCAGTGGTACTGGTGGATTTCCGCGGGAGATTCGAGCATGTCTTTGCGTCATTACGTCACATCTGTACACATAAAGAAGAGTCTCGGCTAGTAGGCTATATTGCGTGTGAGGATGCTGGAGGTGGAGATTTATAGCCTTTTATCACAGCACTTCATATAATTAAACTTATTAATTTGATGGCGGATCCAGAAAGGTTCAAACGACAATCACCAGTGACAACTAGAGATTCACCCGTTGTAAAATGAAAAAGACTTTGGACTGAGAGTTTGGAAAAAGAGACTGCAACGGCCCATGCGAAAACAAGGATAATATCTGAACGGCTTTAAATGTAGTCACGCAATGCTGACGTTGTTAACATGAACAATTTGAGAACAAAGTATAATTTGCACGGTTTGACGTGATATGATAAGCGATCCTTAGATTTAATCTGCGCGATTTACTGCAATGCTTTTTCCCCCTCAGTTGGTCAGAAGAACAAAAGTGGATGTTTCTTACTTGTTCAGATGACATTTTAGGGTGAAAATTATTATGTTGGTCATACTTCCAAAAAGTAGAATCTGTGATTCTGAATGCCAGTATCCACACCGGCGGTGACTGACAGCCTCACACTCTCCTCAAACATTGTGTTCATCCGCGCTGTGCCGTGTCGAGGTACAACTCACGTAAAGTTGATAATTCCGCTAATAACTGCAATTGCAGATTTCGAACTAAGATGGCAACAAAGAGGAAAAACTGCGGACTGCAGTAGTAGTGGGAAGTTCGGATGATTTTACTGACTCGGATCTTTGAGTCTCGTTCAGCAAAACGAACGAATCTTTTTTCGAGTCATTTCGTTCATTTCAGCATAATATAATTAAAATGGGATGTTAAATATCACAACACATCTAGTGCTTACGAAAATGTTGATTACATTTGTAAAAAGAATAAATTATAGGGTAATGCAGCCAAAGCCAAATTATAAGAAACCGAAATGTTTTATTAATTGATTAGTTGTTGGGTCTTAAGTTTAGGTTATTGCAGTCTGATTCTGTAAGTTCACCTCATCTCCTGATCCGAGACGTTCTTTCCTTTGCAACTTCATATTTATCAGGTTTGTTCTCCTCCTTTCGTTCTTCCTGTCAGTCACATAGAGGCTATGCTGTCATACCGGAGAGAGAGAGAGAGAGAGAGAGAGAGAGAGAGAGAGAGAGAGAGAGAGAGAGAGAGAGAGAGAGTGAGAGAGAGAGAGAGAGAGAGAGAGAGAGTGAGAGAGAGAGAGAGAGAGAGAGAGTGAGAGAGAGAGAGAGAGAGAGAGAGAGATGAACTAATCATTTCTGTTTCCAGTACAGATTCAGAACCCATATGCTGCGCAATGCGCGGTCAACTCAAAATGAACGAATCACTCTCCGAGACAACTCGGTAGTCCCGAGTCACATTAAAGATTCGTTCAAAATGAACGAATCGTTCATGAACGACACATCACTAGACTGCAGCTTTAATAAAGAACTCATAACTCGTTTTCTGTCCAAACATACCGCTCCCTCTTTAAAGAATGACACCAGGTGACCTGTAATTGCGGAAAAAAAAAACTGTTTCCATTGTAGTTTTGCGAAATATTCCTTTTTCGAATTGCCTGAAAAACCACCTCATGCGAGGGTGAAATTTCCAATGGGTGTATTTTCAATTGACAATTTCAATTTTCACAATTTAAAGGGTAATGGAAACGGAAATGGAAAGGGTAATGTCATTGTATTTCACAGGAACTACCACTGCTGGAATGAGGTGTACATGAAGAGGCCTGATCTTCCTGACAGATTCTCTGGCTGGCAGGTGATCGACTCCACCCCTCAGGAGACCAGTGATGGTATGATCCTCGACACACACAGGCTTTCCTCTAACCTTAACTGATACAGTTAGGAGGCACTATCCAGGAATCTTTTAGAAAATTAGGGTCCCATTACTTCTTACGTTAGGCAAGAAAGGCACAAATTTTTAATGCTGAGTGTATCCATTAGGGTTAACATTCAACACTGTTAACCAAGTTATTATAATAAAAATGAACTTCATCAATCATTAAACATTTTTACCCAGCTAGCTACTTTTTTTTTATTATTAGTTCATCAGAACCTTTAGTACAGGTTTTCATGTTATATTTATATATTTCAGTTATTTTTATGATTTAGGTATAAATTGTGGTAAAAGGGATGGAAAAACTGAATAAATTATTAATTAAAAAGCAAAAAAAAAAGATGGAGAAAAATAAATGGAGAAACAATATTTTCCAGAGATAAGAACCTCCTTTCGCTGATCTCTCTCTCGCATTAACTTTTTCAGTCGTTTCCGACTCTTGGTGATTCTATCTCTTGCCATACGCGAGAGACTGAATTTTCACACGCACACACACCTCAGTCATGGGTGTTTTTGGATTATATAATATATATGTAACTTAATAATTTAATAATATATATAACTTAATAATAATTATATAACTTCACTTAATATACAGTACACATGATGTGTATGTCATGGTAAAAATATGGTAGTCATGGTAATAATATATATTATTTCCCACCTGTTATGCTATATGGAACAAATAAAAAGTACTTTTCCTTCTCTCATTCAGGCCTTTATCGATGCGGCCCGACGTCTGTCAATGCCATCAAAGAGGGAGAGCTCAGCTATCCGTTCGATGCAAGGTTTGTCTTTGCAGAGGTGAGAAACATGTCAATTCTCTTTGACGTTTTTACCTTTAGATTTACAAACCACTTCTTTAGTTTTTAAGATCTTAAAATCTCAGCTGCGTATTGCGCTTACAAAATGGAAAAACACTTTCTTCTGTCTCCAGCTGAACAGTGATGTGATTTACCGTCAATCTGATAAGTATGGAAATACAAAGATCCTCCATGTGGACACTGTGTATGTGGGAAAGCTCCTTGTGACTAAAAGGGTGAACGCTAACTCCTATGAGGATATCACTTCTAACTATAAATATCCAGAAGGTAAGTTTCCTTTGGTCCAAAAACACCTGGACAATGGGTTACACTAGTGAAATCTTTCAACCTTCTTCCTGACTCCAGGCAGTGACAAGGATAAGCAGACCATGAAGAATGCAGAGAATCGTGGCATTCCTACCAGGGATTATTTGCCACTCACTGAAGCAGGTGTGACCATCGAGCTCAAGGCCGACACCGTCCTAATTGGCGACAACTTCAAGCTGACGCTGAACATTAACAACCAGACCAACCAGACCTGCACCATCAATGCCACCATCGCTGGCTCCGTGTCGTTTTACACGGGCGTCACCAGCACGACCTTTAAGATCGAAAACAAAGTTGCAACTGTGAATCCCCAGAACAGTGAGTCTGACTTTTCAAGATTTAACTGTCGCCTTTTTCACCTTTGGCTTTTGGCTTGCTTAGTTGGGAACATTTAATTTAATATTCAACAATATTATTGATCTGCCTGTATTGACACCATTATATGAGAACTGAACTGAGCTGGACATCACGGTTTTCTCCAAAGTGGCTATATATATAAATTAACTAAATTAATCATCACTGAACTTACTTAAGCTAGACTGTGATGCTATTTTCTTCTTGAAACAAACTTTGTTGCATTGTTTTCCTGTTATCTCTGTAAAGCTGCTTCGAAACCATCTGTATTGTAAAAAGCGCTATATAAATAAAGGTGACTTGACTTGACTTCAGGGCACATGCATTGTAGAAATAACATTTCTCAGTGTAATTTCTGAAAATCATTTCACAGGCTCAAAACTGCTGATCAATGTTCAAGCTGTGGACTACATGCCCTACCTGGTGGAACAGGCCAACTTGCTCTTTGTGGTGCACGGGCGCATTGAGGAAACCGGACAGACCCTTTCGACAATGAGAGTTGTCACTCTCCGTCCTCCTGAACTCACAATAAAGGTATACGTCCTTCATAACCAATTGTTGAGGAACACGTGTGATACATTTGATCCTTAATGTTAGTTAACAGGTGTCATAATAATTCATTGACAGGTGAATGGAATACCCCGGGTTGGCAAGGATCTGATGGTCATCGTATCATTCCGAAATCCCTATTCTTTCATCCTGAAAAACGTTCAGCTCCGCCTTGATGCACTTGGCCTGATACCGACCAAAATTAAATCATACAAGTAAGATGGAATAACCGGTCACATTTCTTTTTCCATTATTCAGACATTACCAGCAAGTTATTCGATGACTAAACATTAAAATACAATGCCAGATCTCTATCCAGATCCACAGAGAGATGAGTGTTTGTGTGTGTGTGTGTGTGTGGTCTTTTAAAGGACTACATATAGACCTCTCCGTCTGCTTGGAGATTTAAGGGATGTCTGAGATTCTTCGTTCCATTAGTATCTGCTCTGACCTTATGTTTTTGAAACAAAGTGTAACCTATAAATGTGTATCTTTTGTAATATTCCATGTGAAACGTTATGGAAATGTACTGGTGGTCCAGTGCAGTCATGTAATCAGATGATAATACCATAACACTTAATATACACATTACCATTTTCAGATGCCATGGTATGTCATGGTAAAAATAGGTAATCCTGGTAGTGTTCATGGTCCTGGTAAAACCTGTTTTATCGGGACACATGTAACACAAAGATGTCAATATCCGAAATCCTTGTCGGGAGATTTTAAAGCGAGTGACGTGAAGGCCAAGTATGGTGACCCATATTTGGAATTTGTCCGATGCAACCCATCCACATTAGTGCACACGCGAGAAGAAGTGAGTGGTGAACACACCCCAGATAGCAACATAGTATCAGCCCAGATCCGGCCCACACACACCCAGAGCGCTTGGGGAGCAATTGGGGGTTAGGTTTGTTTGTTTACCTTGTTTACCTCAAATCAGTAATCTCCTGCCGGTATTGAGAATCGAACCCGCAAACTTTGGGATATCAGTCTGACTCTCTAAATATTAGGCCATGGCTGCCCCTCATTTTTGTTTGTGATGTTTTTTGAGAATGTAAAAATGCAGAAAGTTTGCTGTGATGGGTAGGGTTAGGGGATAGAATATACAGTTTGCACGGTATAAAAATCATCATGTCAATGGAAAGTCCCCATAAAACATGAAAACCCAGCATGTTCTTGTTTCTGCATGCATATACACACTATATCCATTTCCACTTGCAGGCAGATTCCACCTGGCGGCTCAGTGCAACACACTGAAACGATCACCCCTCAGACTCCTGGGAGGAAGGTGCTGATTGGCTGTCTGGACTGCGCTGCACTGAGACAGGTCACCAATCAGCTGGAAATCATCGTGCTGTAACGGATTGCTGATTGCCACTGGGGAACGAGAGAGAAAACACAGAGGAGAAAGAGAGAAAGGAAGGATTGGAAAGGGTTCCCAGTACCACTTTGGTGTGTTGCTTTGCTTTCTTCACTAATATGATCAAAATACAAACTAATGTTCTTTTTTTTCTTTACAAATCAATCATAACTATACCTGCCAAGACTGGATTGTTAAAAATAGGGAGATTTTTAATGGGTACTGTTCACCGTCATGTGGTAAACTTAATGATACCGAGGAATACAAGCATTTTAAGCCAAATCTCAGGAAGCTAAATACCGACAATCAATCGTGTGTACGCAAAACTCTGAGAGTGTGAGAAAATGAGCACTATGAAATATAATAAAGGAAAGAAAATGTAAAAGATTCTCTGAAATTGATAAATATGACTTGTTTTCGTTGTGTAACTTAATTAACACACTGTATTAATAACAATATACTTCTGATTTCATCTGCTACAATGGCATGGACTATGTTTTACTTATGTAAACTAACAATAAACCTTTAGCATGAAAGCTTTGGATTTATTTGTTATTTATACTGCCAATCTTCTTTTAGACATCTAGACACCTCACACCATGTTATCATGTTCATTCTTTCAGACCACTGTAAAGGACGTATTCAAAATGTTAATGACAGTCTGGAAAAATAACCCATTTTACTTGATGTATTTCCTAGTGAAACGGTAGAGTGGAACTTCATTTACGGTTACATTCATGCATTTGGCAAACGCTTTTATTCAAAATGATTTACATAGCATTTAGCAAACATTTTACATGCATTCCCTGGGAATCAAACCCTGACTTTGGTGTTGCTAATGGCATGATTAAGCTACAAGACTGTACATATAGATTATCCATCATAAATTGATTGGATCAGAAAAATGGGTGTTACACCTAAATTAAGCCAGGTTGAAGGGAATGGGGTTGACGAGATTAATTTTAGGGCTGTTTTCGACGAAGGATTTTCATAGTCGAATCTGATTCGTTAGATTTTGCCGTAGTCGACTGATAGTCGAACCTTTTTTTAATTTATTTTTTTAGATAGCAGCTAGACGTTCGGTTGAATAACTGTTCGTCTCTTATAGGACAACTCGCTCTACGTTTAAAATGAACAGCAAGACAACTAGAAGTGAATGTGCTTTCCATTAAATGAATCCTTAACAACAACAAAAAAAGCTTTGTTTTAAATAAATCACACACAGTAAACAAAACCTTAACAAAAAAACTTTGCAATGAACTTTGCAATTTAGACGCGCAAACTGGTTGCCGGTGCGGTCGGTGAGACGTACATGCCCGAGCAGATTCGGCTTGAAGCCGTTCATCCTCGGATGCGGTGTCGCGCGCGCTGTTACAAAAAAAGCCGTGCACACAGCCAAGCGAAATGGGGTCTTGCCGGTCTTGCACACCCAACGCGTCATTTTTTGCCATGCGCACCTTCGCGCTCGTGCGGACGCGTCTGGTATAAACAAGGCTTTCTCCGTGTCAGCGCGCGTTCTGATCGGTGAAGATGCACAGACCTCTCCCGAATGATCTCCAGCACTCAGCCTCCGAACCACCACTAACTCCGCCTCCGTTTCCCTCGTAAGCTGATATTAGTATTTAAACATTCTCTATGATAAATTTTTTTTGTAAAAAATATTTTAATAGCACGGTTTTGGCGGTTATGGAGTTCTAATGACACTGTCGGTCTCATGGTTATATGATAACCGTCACACCCCTATTGGTTACATAACACTTCCCTACTGTTCGACTATGAGGTTCATAGTCGAATCAGACCTCTCCGAATCGAATCGTCGAATCCTCGACTATTAGAAGTCAGCCCTAATTAATTTCATCCGAAAAAGATATGCTTTAGCTTATGAAGAAACAGAAGATTGCTTACGCATATAAAAAATAACACAAACAGTATATCAAAAGCATAAAGTTACAAACAGCAGATGAAACAACTACAGTCAGCCATGGACAGTGTTAAATGTAAAGCTTACCCTCAACAGCATTCATCCAACTTATCATATCCTCTTCGAAGCTCGAGCCTTCCTCATATTCACCACAGTGGAGAGATATGGCCCAGAGTATCGCCCACCATGGACCAGATGAGTTGGAAATCAGCTAATGGAGGTGTTGGGGAGACTTAAAAGGACTGTATTATACTTCTATTGCTGGAACTACTTTGTGTGGTAATCACTCTCGGGTGTCGGTCAGAACACAAGAACCAGACCAATAACTGATTAGATGGTGTTTAATAAACTGTTGCAGTAGGCATGGGCATACAATCTTCCAATATGTATATATTCAGATGTGTGGTTCTAAATGAAAATAAATAAATAAGAATAACAGTATTATGAAATAATATACACATACCGGTATATACATTCCAATACTAAACAGTAACGATGCAATAACTATTAACAGTCAGACGCATACGAACTGCCGTTAGGTGGTGTCACATGTACAGAAACGTGAGTGGCAATAATACACGCGTAACAGATTATACTGAATATAACTACTTAAATGATTCAAAGTATCGAACTACATAATCCACAATATAGATAAATAATATCTGCACTGGATGCATAACGTAAATATACATGGAGAGTAATGAAAATAAATCAGGTGATTAGCACAATAACTCTAGCATCGCGTCAGTCAGACATTAGGGATAAATATAAAATTATCACACACGAAAACGTCGGATCATCTTAATCACTAAATAACAGAGGAAGACAGAAACACTTACTATTCAGCAGTGACACACACAATATGAGTCTAAACACTCTCCAAACGGTGAATAATCTCAGCAGCGTCGTCCAGTCACACACTTGCTTCACCATCGTCCGTGAATCTGCACAGAGCAGAGCGCTGCTCGTTGCGTGCGCTCAGGGTGTGTTAGAGCGCGTCAATATGTGCCAGAGGTGCGCAAACACGATTATATACAGTCATCTGCGCGGCCTTTCTTACAGCCGCCCCCAAATGTGCACAGCACATTTGTTCCTGAATAGGTGATCAGTTCAGTATCCGGGGACAGGTATAAAGTCTTAGTTCTCATCCTCATCTGAAACCTCTGGTAGAACAATCAGTCTGGCTACAGGTCTAGTGTAAGTTCTATTGTTTATCCTTACATCCACTGTCCTTATGTGTCCGTCTGCACTGGGGTAAACTTTGGAGACAAGACCAACCGGCCAGCATGCTTTGGGCAGTTGAGGGTCCATCATCAGTACCACTGATCCTAAGGTCATATCTGCAGGGTTGGCATTCCATTTCTGGCGGGTTTGCAGGTTCGGGAGATAGTTCTTAATGAAACTAGACCAAAACTGGTCAGGCAGAATTTGGGAATGTCTCCAGCGTCGTCTGCTCAGGAGTTCAGATTTAGGATAGACCACTTGGGGCAGGGACCCATCCCGCCGCCCCATCAGGAGAACATTTGGCGTCACTGGATCAAGGTCCTTAGGGTTGGAAGATGCATATCCCAATGGTTTAGCATTCAACATACCTTCTACTTCCAGAAGAACAGTATGTAGCACTTCCACCGTAACTGATTGACTGCCTACTACCCGGTGCATTGCAGTTTTCACTGAGCGGATTTCCCTCTCCCAAGCTCCGCCGAAGTGGGGTGCACCAGGGGGGTTAAAGTGAAACTTTATCTTGTGTTTGGCAAGCTGGAGTCGGAGTTCTGGAGATAATTCTGCAAGGGCTTCCCGCAACTCTCTTTCTCCTCCACGGAAGTTTGTCCCCTGGTCAGAGAACAACTCGGCTGGTGTCCCTCGCCTGGCGATGAACCTCCTCAAGGCCATCAAGAAGGAGTCGGTATCCAGATTGGTGAGGATCTCTAGATGTACACATCTTGTTGTAAGACACTTGAAAATAATTCCCCACCTCTTCTCGGTGCGCCTGCCCACCTTCACTATAATGGGTCCGAAGCAGTCCATGCCTGTCGAATAGAATGCGGGCTTATACAGGCGTAAGCGTGCTACAGGTAGGTCTGACATTTTAGGAACTTGAGGGCTTGCTTTCCATCTACGACACTCTGTGCAAGCATGTTGATACCGTCGAACTGCTTCTCGGCCTCGTAAGATCCAAAACTTGCGGCGGATCTCTGCGAACACTCTCTCAGGGCCTGGGTGGCAGAGTCGGGTATCATAGTCTTGAATCAGAAGCTTAGTGGTAGGATGGCCATTATCCAAGATGATGGGATGCACAGCAACCAGGTCTAAGTCTTCGGATCGGCGCAATCTGCCCCCGACCCTAATGAGATCCTCGGTCTCGTCAAGCTCTGGAGACAGGGTAAGTAAACGGCTACTTCGTTGGACTGGTTTCCCATTTCGCAGTAGTCTGAACTCCTCTGCAAAGCTATCCTGTTGTGCCCCTCTCAGGATAAGAATCTCGGCTGTACGGTAGTTGTCAACATTAGGGTTCTCGCTCTGACCTGCCGCCCCGTAAAGCATCTGCACTGTGGCCTCTAGAAGCTCCTTCCAAGTGGTGTACTGATGTGCATCGGGTATGTGAGGCTCTTCATCAGGTATGGTCGCAACTCCACAGAATACAGACTTGCGAATTTCTGAATGGCACTCTTCCACTACTGCTGCTGGCAGGGTTGGCCATTTATCTGAGCTCTGGAGGAGAAATGGTGGCCCATGGCTCCAACGGTTAGGCTTAGCCAGATCCTCTAGCCTTTTACCTCTAGTGATATCATCCGCAGGATTATTCGCCGAGTCAACATATCGCCAAGAATGTCGATCGGTGAGCTCCTGAATTTCCGCCACTCGGGTGCCAACAAATACCTTAAATCGGCACGACTCAGATTGTAGCCAGGACAAGACCGTGGTTGAGTCGGTCCAGAGGGTAATCTGGCTGATTTGCAGGGTAAGTTCTTGCTCCATCAACCTACTGAGTTGGGCTCCTATGAGGGCAGCACAAAGCTCCAATCTGGGCATCGAATGCAGTCGTTTAGGTGCAATTCTTGAACGGGCCACAACAAAGGAGATATAAGGCTGATTTTGACTGTCTACTGTCCTCAAGTAAGCGACAGCTCCATATGCTTGCTCCGAAGCATCGCAGAACACATGTATCTCATGAGTAATGCTTCTCTCATTCATGGCAGGAGTTTCGAACGCTCGGGGAAAGGTGATTCTCGGCAGGACTTGTAACTCTCCCTCCCAGTCTCTCCAAGCTTGTAGCAAATCATGGGGCAGTAGGGGATCATCCCAGTCCCTGTGTTTGTCCCAAAGCTGTCTCACTAGTATTTTAGCACGGGTGGTGTATGGCAGGATAAACCCGAGGGGGTCGTACTGACTAGCTAAGACCTTGTAGATGTTCCGCATGGTAGGAGCATCATAATTTACTGGTCGATGTTTGTACCTCAGTGTGTCTGTGGAACAGTGCCAGCTGAGGCCCAGGGCGGATTCAGGATTATCTATTCGGTCGTGAGCAAACCAGAGTTCTAGACTGTCTGATCGGGCTTCTTTCGGTAGATGGCTGATGACCTCTGGCTTATTGCTGGCCCATTGGCGGAGTTCAAAACCACCAGAGGCTAGAATCTCCCTTAGATTATCTACCAGTGTTCGTGCTTGGTCAGGGGAGGAGAGGCTTTGCAAACAATTATCAACATAGAAGCATCTCTCAATGGAAAACCTCACATCATCCTCTGGCTGGCTATGACTGATAACGTGGTGCTGCATGGCATAAGTGGCACAGCACGGGCTACATGTGGTACCAAAGGGCAGGACCTGCCACTCAAACACTGATGGACTTCGGTCTCCTTCCATGTCACGCCAGACGAATCTCAGAAGGGAACGATCTTCAGGGAGCAGGCGGACCTGGTGAAACATGGCTTTCACATCACCACTTATAGCTACGGTGTGTTCCCGGAACCGTAACAGCACTCCTAGGAGTGAAGGTCCTAAAGTAGGGCCAGGTAACAACCACTCATTTAGGTTCAGACCTCGGTACTGATAAGAACAGTTGAACACAATACGGTTCTTATTGTTATGGGTCACCATGTGATGTGGAATATACCATGATTCCCCTGACTGTGTCAACTCGTGGGAACTCAACTTCTTGACAGTTCCTGTCTGGGTCAGTTTCTGAATTTCAGCAATATACGCCTTGGCTCGATCTGGGTGTTTAGCAAGGCACCGTTCAGTGTTCCGTAGGCTGGGAATTACCATTTCCTTTGGGGCTTGGAAATGCGGCATAGCTTTACGCCTAAGCAGAGGGGTGGCATAACGTAAGACTCCGTCCACTTCAACTCGGGTAGTCTTCGATTTAAGCATATGAACAGCATATTGATCTTGTCGAGATCTGGTGACCTCCTGCTCATTTCTGAAGGGAATTACGTCAACTTGCCACAGTTTCTCGACGTTCCTGAAGAGCTCTGCCATGTGGGGAATGGTGGACGTCAACAAACACTGCTGCGGTTGAATGTACTGCTCGACAAGTCTAGTGGGACCCTGCAATGTCCATCCTAAACGTGTCTTAAGAGCTGCAGGTCCTCCTGGGGGTCCTAACCTTACTGGCTTTATGGGAGTAATTAAGTGAGGGTGGTCAGCTCCAATAAGCAGCAAGGGCTGCGCCTGCTCGAATGCCTGTATTGGGAGGCCCACAAGGTGCTTGTACCTCTTCTGCAATTTGTCCATGGGGTAAGAGTGAAGTGCAAGACCCAGTTGTTCTGCGGTGAAGGCACCAGTGACGAGGAAGCTGTGCTGAGGATTATCAGCAGGTGAAATACGGAATGACACCATGGACCCATGAAGGATTTGAATGTCATGTCGTATAGTCCGCAAGGCAAGGTCTTCTGGCTCCCCTCGGAGGCCCAGACGGCGTGCTGCAGCTGGTAAGAGCATAGTCCGTTCTGAGCCATCATCCAGGATGGCATATGTGCTCAGGGTGTGTTTGCCATGGTGGAGTATTACTTTAATAACCTTTAATAGCACACGACTACCATCTACTGGTCTGTCTACATACAGCACTTCCGAAGGTGTATTCACCAGACAGCTCTCCTCTTTGGTTGGCTTGATCACAGTCTTAGGTGTCATGGAATTAATTTCATGCAGCACTGGCAAGTGTTTACCTTGACAAATGCTACAGGGTTTCCGCAGGTTGCACTGCGCAGCTTGGTGGGTTCTAGCACATCGCCAGCACCTTTTATGGGTACGGATCCATTCTGATAATTGGTTCTTTGTCAGTTTTACAACCTCTGTGCATTGGCTCAAAAAGTGATCTGAGTTGTTACAGAATGGGCAATAGGGCTTAATTCTGCTTTTGGCAGGGAGATTCACAGGCACTGTTGAAATTTCTCTCTCCGTCGCTTCTCTGGCTCCATGGAACACAGTGGTGGTCCACCTCTTTTGGCGAGGTTCCTGTCTAGGCCCTTGTCTCTCCTTGGTGATCTTCACCTGTGACGAACCATCATAATCCTGGCACCAGGACTCATATTGCAGCCACTCAGAGAGGTCAGTCAGGGTATAGGTTATTCCTGAATGATGGACCTTGCTGCGCCTGAATTCAGCTCTCATCTCTGGTGGTAACTTACTCAACAGGCGTGCTACGTGGGATCCACACTGTAGCTCTATCTCTCCTGGGGGGCCAAGGGATTTAAGCATGCCCACGAGTGCCTGGATCTGAAGGGCAAACTTCTCAAAGGAAGCTTGATCACCGCGTCGAATATCAGGCAAGTCCATAACACTGGCTATTTTATTCAATGCCATTTGATGGGGTTGGCCGAACTTCTGATTAAGAGCAGCCATGGTATTGCTGTAAGGTGTGGGGGAGTTCAGATACGAATCTGCTATCAGCTTTGCCTCTTCTAGCTTCAAGTGATCCACTAGGATTTGGTATTTGAACAGCTCCGTCCCATCTGGGGGCAGTAGATTCTCCAAAGCTATCTTCAATCTAGCAAACTCACTGGGGTCTCTGTGACTGAAATGGGGGATCGTTGGCATTGGACCTCGGTATGTCGGCTCAGAGGGTGGGACAGTCTGATGCCGAAGATCAAGTGGGGTTCTCGGCTGGGCCCTCCTCTGCAGGTATGGCTGGGAGATCGCTGCAAGCTCATCTTGAGGGTAAGACTCGTACTGCTCTGACTTATAAGCTGGAACGGCTCTGAGAGGTGGCTGAGGATGACGGCTTTGTCGTTGACTCGAAAGGCCCAGAAGCATCCTGTCTGTCTGAGGGTCTGAAGGTCTGGAGTCTCTGACAGGAAGACTCGCTGATGGTTCTGCAAGAGGTCTACTTGGATGGATGGCAGCTTGCTTTAATACTTGCAATTCACTCATCATCTTCTCCAAAAGGCCCACGATGGGAGCATCGCCAATAGGCCGTGGCTCCTCTGGCTCTGGCCAGGGGGGAGGGTCAGGCCAGTCTACTTCGTCGCATTCGCTGACTTCCTCACTGACCGGCTCTGCATAAGGAGGAGGCACAAATCTGTGGTCTAGGGGGAACATGGGAAATTGAGCAGGCATTAGTGGCTCAGATGTACTGGAACGAGAGCGTGTTATAGCTAGTTGAGGGGTCTGCTGAAGACTGTGCACCGTCTCGGCGAGTAACTTTAACTCCGATCTAGTCTGTCGGATCTCTGCTAAGATGGCACTAAACTGCTCTTCGCTGACATGACGAGGGTCTGCCCGAGAGGCTGGAGGCAGATTTTGCAGTGTCGTAGACCAGACGCGTGGAGCTGATTCTCTACTTCTGTCAGGATGTGTTCCTTTTGGGTACGGTTCAGCTAGCTGACTCTCAGGACCAGGTCTGTAACTGCGCTGTCTCGATCCAGCATATGGGTCTTCTTCTGTATAGCCAGCATCTTGCAGTGTCTGATGGTCGCTAAGAGGAGAGGGTGTCATCTTGGCTGCTCCCTCTGGATGTGAATATAACGCCTCTCCTAGCCCATGCCTACTGATTCTTGATTCAGATGAATGTCTGGGCGGCAGCACATACCCCATCTCATACTCATCATAATGGCGTGGCGGGTAAGTCTGACGCTTAGGTCTGGTTGAAACTCTATCATCCATCTTCTAAAGAGAAATTACCACATATCCGGCTCGAAGGACCATTTGTTGGGGAGACTTAAAAGGACTGTATTATACTTCTATTGCTGGAACTACTTTGTGTGGTAATCACTCTCGGGTGTCGGTCAGAACACAAGAACCAGACCAATAACTGATTAGATGGTGTTTAATAAACTGTTGCAGTAGGCATGGGCATATAATCTTCCAATATGTATATATTCAGATGTGTGGTTCTAAATGAAAATAAATAAATAAGAATAACAGTATTATGAAATAATATACACATACCGGTATATACATTCCAATACTAAACAGTAACGATGCAATAACTATTAACAGTCAGACGCATACGAACTGCCGTTAGGTGGTGTCACATGTACAGAAACGTGAGTGGCAATAATACACGCGTAACAGATTATACTGAATATAACTACTTAAATGATTCAAAGTATCGAACTACATAATCCACAATATAGATAAATAATATCTGCACTGGATGCATAACGTAAATATACATGGAGAGTAATGAAAATAAATCAGGTGATTAGCACAATAACTCTAGCATCGCGTCAGTCAGACATTAGGGATAAATATAAAATTATCACACACGAAAACGTCGGATCATCTTAATCACTAAATAACAGAGGAAGACAGAAACACTTACTATTCAGCAGTGACGCACACAATATGAGTCTAAACACTCTCCAAACGGTGAATAATCTCAGCAGCGTCGTCCAGTCACACACTTGCTTCACCATCGTCCGTGAATCTGCACAGAGCAGAGCGCTGCTCGTTGCGTGCGCTCAGGGTGTGTTAGAGCCCGTCAATATGTGCCAGAGGTGCGCAAACACGATTATATACAGTCATCTGCGCGGCCTTTCTTACAGGAGGGTATTGTCAGCTCTTAGATAACACTGAACCAAACCCACTTACAGCTCAGCCCATACAGGGAGACCTCAGCTCAACAACTCAGGCTACCAGATCTCTGGAGCCATCCGTCCAGTTAGCAGCACAACCACTAGACCTCAGTGTGTCCACTCGCCATTCAGCTACTCTAACTGGACCAGAGCAAGAGTTTCCACAGCTGCCTGCAGTCCAGCCTGCACCTACACACCTCGCCCCGCCTACCCAGCGAACATATTCACCTCCTCTGCCCGTCCCGCATACAGGTCAGTACGTCCAGTCAGTGCACCAACCAGCTCAATAGACACCCCCAACAGTGTATCTGCCAAATCAGCCAGCAGCCCTGTGGACATATTCACCTGCCCCGTATATACCTCAGCTAGTCCAGCCTGCACCTACACAGCATCAAAGTATACCTCAGCCCTTACTCACAACTGTACAACAGCAGACTTATCCTCGACATGTCCAGCATCAGATCACTCCTCAACCTGGACCACAGCTTGGATTTCCACCTGCTTCACTCCAACAACAAGGGATAAGAACAAACTCCCGTTCTATCTCTCCTTATCAGCCACCTACTGATCAAAGAACAGCCTATCCACTCCCACAGACCAGATCACCCTGCAGTTCAATCACAGCCATACCAGTCTGGATTTCAGTCAGCTGCACACACCCCACAGCTTACTCAAAGGGCTGCCTCACCTACAGCACCAGGATACATATCTCTCTACAACAATCCTGCAATACTCACCATGAGAGAAATGGCTATTGCAGCCTCATATGGTATTCCAAAGCCCAAACTGCCTCTCTTCAGTTCTGGAATGGAGAGTGATTTCATCATGCTGAAAAGGGGACTGGATAGTTTACTTGGTCCACACCGACATTTGACTGAAGATTGTAAATACCAAGTATTACTTGATCATCTCAAACTGCCTAGCGCCTACCAAATGGCAAAGAGATACATACACGACCCTACACCATACTCCAGTGCAATGGACGCTCTGCAGCATCGATATGGGCGGCCAAGACATTTGGTACAGGGAGAATTAAAGACCATATTGAACTCTCCTCCCGTGAAACCTGGCGACGGAAAGGCTTTCGAATATTTTTCCTCAGCTGTAAACACTCTGGTGGGGATGCTAAGTCGCATGGACGGTCCTGCTCAGTCTGAACTGCAGTGCGGCTCCCACGTAGACACCCTCCTTGGTAAGCTGCCTGGCAACTACAGGGATAGCATTTTGAGTTTTGAATTTTGAATTAAAGGAGGCATCATCCGCAGCGGGAGTGACCAGACATACACCTTACCTGACCTAGCTGAATGGCTGGATAGGAAGGTTCAGGTACACCAGGTGTCTCGACGTGCGGCAGAATCCAACTCAGCTGATCCCAGTCGTATCACACAGAGAGAGAACAAAGCAGGTAAATCACAATGGGTCAAACCAGCCTCTGTTTACTTCAGCAGTGACTCTACAACAGTCAAACATCAGCAGAGCTCTCCACAGCGACAACGGACCAACCTCCAGTTGGGTTCAAAGAAAAATCAGCCCACAAGCAAAGGGAGGGAGCGCTTTAACCCTCTGAGGTCCAAGAGGTTTTGGGGGTCCTTGAGATGTTCTGACATGCTCTGACATTTGTGCTTTTTTCAGTTATTTATAAACATGTTAATGGCAAAGGTGTAAATTCACTCAATATAGCACAAACTGGGGTACAGTAATATCTGAGCAACAATTATGTACATGTTTGTATTTTTGAGAGAATATTGCTTATGCATGGTTATTGAAAAAACTAAAACTTAAAGTGTCTGAAATAAGGCCACAAAACACATACTAAATATGTGTCAACAAGACTTTTGACTAATGAGTGTTGTTGCCTAGAATTTTTGCTTCAAAATGATCTGAAAATCATCCTGCCTAATCATTTACACAAAAACATACACTGATTTAAATTTTATTAGACACCTTTTGTTTGGAAAGGCAATATGCGTGGAGGCGTGTTCACACCTGAGAAGACAAAGGCCGGATAATGTGCCGCATAATGAGCTGCATATAAATTAGCCCTTTCACACAGGTGTGCCACAGGATCCCAAAGAATGCAAGGCCAAAAGAAATGATCTAGCCTATACATATTTTACAATTAGAAATTGTAACCAATTACAAATAGGTTACAATTACAACAACAATTACAATTTTAACAATATTTCAAGTGTATTTCTTTGTAAAAAGTATACATTTTATCATACGTATTAAAAAAAGGCAAGGATTCATTAGTTTGAATATTGGAACAAACACTATAATAACATCTTAGTTGATAATTCAATATACCTACTTTATTTTTGACAAAACATCATACTATAGTATATTTAACTATGAGCAGAAATTGGTGAACAAAAGCGTACCTATTTAATGTGACAGTAGTCTTTTTTTTACAGTCAAAACTTTATAATCTATCCAAAACTAATCACAAAATCTTGTCTAAACATTCATATTTAGTCTGTAATATATTGTGTATGATATATTAGTATATACATGTGAATTTGCAGCTTGTTGCTTATACAGACATTTTATTTGAACATATTTCAGTCTATTTTTACTCATCTTAGTAGGCTATAGCAATATAGTTTGGATGTGTTCATGTAAACATAACGTTTACTAATGTAGGTGCGAAAGTGAATGAACGGCACAGACACGCGCTGTATAACTGTAGTAAACAAAGCGCGCGCGCCTATGCCGTTCACTCATCATTTAGCCTACACACAGACACGCAATTCATATTTAAACAGTCTTTTTGCGGTTTACAGTCAGACACTATTTAATATCGCAATTAGAACAAAGCACTTAAGAATAAATGACTTACTACATCAGCTGGATCCGTTGCTCCTTGAAATGAAACTACCAGCACTTCTGGTACATTTTCCAGGGTTAGATAGTATTATTTCTCACAGCGAAATGATACGCTGTGTACACAGCTGTACAAGATACTTACTAAACACCATGTGTTTTATAATCCAGCTGGTGGGCGTTGGCATGTTTGAACGGCTTGCCTTAGATTATTTGCGTTTGAATAGCATGCGTTCTCCGTGGGCGTGGCACATTAACGTGTAATTAGGTATAATGAGCTGGAAAGAAAAACACTGACATCTCTCTCTTTTCATACAGATTACATAAACTGAGAATATTTGTTTTTTTATATAAATTAATTCATTTAAAAGAAGAGAGTTCAAGCTTCATTATGGAAAAACACTCGTGCCTGTATGACAAGTATTCGCGGAATTACAGTTAATTTTTGGACGCGTTTCAGAATGGACTTAACTGACAGAGAGAAGGCAGAACGCGCATCATGTTTGTTTTTCTTTATTTAGCGAAAAGCACAACGCTTTGTTTTTATTGTGAGTATCCACAAAAAAATAGACACTTATCAGGATCTAATGATGTACAACACAAAATCAAAATCAACAGAGTATTTTGAGTTTCTTTTGCACTGATAAGAAAAAAGCGAGACTATCGTGCCGGCGCGATAGCCGACCTCAGAGGGTTAAGCCCTATTGTCCGTATTGTAGGACCACACAGGATCATTACCTCAACGGCTGTGCAGAGTTTGAAAGAATTCCTACTGAAGAGAAAGCCACCTGGATAAAGGACAAACGAAAATGTTGGAGATGTGGGCGTGGACACTCTCCAGAGAGCTGCACCCTAAAGAAACTCTGCTCCATGTGCAACAGACAACACCTGCCGATACTTCACGAAGTTGTGGCCCAAGACCCGCAGCTAAACATCCTCACTGTCAGTACCCCAACAAATGCAGTGTATCTGGATTACGCCAGCCACTCAGGGCGTGTCATGGTAAAAGTGGTACCAGTGCTGCTCCGTCATGGCAAGAGAACATTAAAAACACATGCAGTGTTGGATGACGGCTCCGAGCGTACTGTGATTCTGGCTGCTGCGGTCAAACACCTTGGGTTGAGCGTGGAAGTGGAGTCACTCAAATTGAAGACCATCAGACAGGATGTATTGCAGCTCCAGGGAAAGACAGTGTCATTTGAGGTGTCCGCTGACACTCAACCACGCACTTATCACTCCATCAATCAAGCCTTCACTGCAACCGAACTCCAACTGGCTGAGCAGTCATGTCCAGGTGACAAACTAGCAAGAAATTACAACCACCTGAAAGGAATTCCCCTACACACATTCACTAAAGTGCAGCCGATGCTACTGATTGGATCTGACCACCCTCAACTAATAACTTCGATCCATTTAGTACGTGCAGGACCGATAGGAGCACCAGTAGCAGTCTGCACCCGACTCGGCTGTGCAGTGCAAGGACCCACTAACTTTCTTCAGCATCCACCCGGTGAGAGTTCCTTCCTTCACCTGTCAGTAGACACACCTTGCTTCAACCTACACAAAGATGTTCAACGCCTGTGGCAGCTTGACATTTTGCCATATAAAAGCGAGAGGGAGGTGACACGATCCAAGCAAGACCAAGCAGCCCTCACCATGCTTGAGGCAGCGCAGTCTCATCCCAAGACGTCATATAACTGACGTCTTGGGACGTCTTTTGACCATACGTCAATATCCGCCTTTTTAGGGTACCCTTAAACGTCGGTTAGATGATGTTATCGGATCCTAACTCTACCCCAGACCTAAACCTACCCCTAAACCTACCCCGTCACCTAACTGACGTTAAAGGTAAAGCGTCAGTTGTATGACGTCCCAGGATCGTCATAAACCAACGTTTAAGGGTACCCTAAAAAGGCGGATATTGACGTATGGTCAAAAGACGTCCCAAGACGTCAGTTATATGACTTCTTGGGATGAGACTGTGTTACTTGAGGAGAAGAGCACCACTGTAATCATGGACGGTGTCTTAAGATACGCAACGCCCCTCCTTTGGAAGCGAAACGTAGCCCTGCCCTGCGCATCACCTGTTGCAGTGATGCCCCTCCTTCGCTCTACAGAACGCCAACTATCTACCAATCCTAAGTTTGCTACGGTTTACAATCAGGAAATACACAAGCTAGAGGAGGCGGGATATGCTGAGCGGATCACCAGTGAGGAGGCAGTCGCTCTGCCGAATCCTGGTACATTCCACACCATTTAGTACATCATAACGGAAAGGCAAGAGTGGTATTTAACTGCTCCTTTCGGTACCAGGAGAGTGCCCTGAATGATGACCTACTACCAGGGCCTCCTCTCGGACCGTCATTATTGGGAGTTCTGCTCAGGTTTCGAGAACATGCGGTCGCTATCAGCGGAGACATACGGGCTATGTTTCATCAGATCAGACTCCTTCCTGAGGACTGCCCACTCCTCCGCTTCCTCTGGCGAGACATGGATAGAGACAGGTCACCCGATATCTATGAGTGGCGTGTACTGCCATTCGGTACAGTTTGCAGTTTGCTGCACCATATACGCTGTGCAGCGTCACGTTCGTGATCACCAGTGCGGCAACGAAGACCTGCTGGAGACGGTAATTACCTCGTTCTAGGTGGATAACTGCCTGAAATTGCTTCGCACGACACAGCAGGCAAAGTATCTTCTTGACCGCCTGAGAGCCCTCCTAGTGAAAGGTGGATTTGATATAAGGCAGTGGGCATCCAACAGGACAGAGGTAATCTCTCACCTCCCAACTGAGGCACAATCAATAACATAGCTCTGGCTAACTGCTGAAGGAGATGACCCGAAGGAGTCCACTCTTGGCCTGGTTTGGCATTGTTTGACAGACACACTGGGTTATAAATGTCAGCCCGTGACGCCTAAACAGCCCACCATGAGAAATGTATATAGGGTGCTTGCTTCACAATACGACCCGATCGGATACATAATCCCCTTTACTACCCGGGCTAAAGTCCTGGTTCAGGCTTTGTGGGCTACTGAAAGACAGTGGGACGAACCTATTGCAGATAAGTTACTTCCAGTGTGGCAGGCCTGGGAAAGTGAGCTCCCTCAATTGCAGAACATAGTTGTTCCCCGTTGTTATGTTCCAGAAGCTGCTGACAATGATTAATCAGTGAGGCAGATTCACATTTTTTTGTGATGCCTCGGAGAAGGCGTATGGATCTGTCGCCTACCTGCGAGTGGAGGACCCAGAGGGATGCGTCACTGTGTCATTCATTATGGCCAGGTCACGGGTTGCACCCAAACGACAACAGACGATGCCGCGACTGGAATTATGTGCTGCACTCACTGGAGCCCAGCTGGCCAAAGTGCTCCAGACCGAACTGACTTTGCCCATCCAATCCGTAGTGCTGTGGTCAGACTCAACAACTGTACTGAGCTGGATACAGTCAGAGTCTAACCAATACAAAGTATTTGTCGGTACAAGAGTTACTGAAATACTCGATCTGACCAAGCCCGGGTCATTGTAACCCTGGTTAAATAATTGTTTTACAGATATTATTTATTTTTATGCAGCTTGAATAGAATGTTATGATTTTTCATACATGTGAAATACATGTGAAATTCTAAAAGAAATATATATATATATATATATATATATATATATATATATATATATATATATATATATATATATATATAAATATATATCTGAATTGAGTTAAGATGAGTATCCACCAATCGGAGAGTTTGGTTGCTGGCTCCGCCACTTGCTTACGAATAGCGTTGCGCAGATTAGACGACAGATGCAGAGCGACTGAGATATCTAATCTAACGACGAGAGAGTGTTAAAATTGAACAAATATAGTTCTTAAACTGTTCAAAGTTCACAAAAACTGAATAAATCAGAGGGTAACTACAAGAGAGTGGATGATCCAGTGTGATTGTGTCAATCGGGCACTTCAGAGTTTACATTTTGACTCGTGTGGTTGTGTCAGACCGCTTGGTGTATTAAGTGTTCACTGCTGACGCCATTTTGGTTGCGCGTGCCTGTGGAGAAAAAAAGAGAAAAAAGTGAATGGACAGGCCAGGTTTTTTTTTTGTGTGTGAATGTTCTTTCAAGATGGATTTCCCTAATTGATGGCGAGCCTCCCAATTCGATTCTGAAGGATCACGTACTTAGAGGAAAGGACAATTTTTCGTTTCGTTTTTTTCTACTCAGATAAGTAAGAGAACATTTCCAGGGACTGATATATTTTTTTCTTGGGACTGAAGCATCTCAAGAGCGCAATTGGGAAAGTTTAACACTGATCAATATTCCAAATGATATTCCATTTGAACTTGAAGAAATTATTTCAGTGGGTTATATGTAATACCACTGGTGATTTGTTTTGTTTTGTCTTTCATTTGTGTTCACTTGAATACATTGGATGTGATTGTGATTATTGATATACGAAAAGTTATTTAGAGGGTGCACCCAGGCGATATTTAGCTTATTGTATTTTTTCTGTCATTTTGTATTGTTATTTTGTGATTGAGGTAAAAAGAAAATACTAAAGGGGAAAAAAAGACTAAATACTCAAAGTAAAGCTACCTTTTATGGTTCAACTTACCTTTTGTCTCTGACTGTTTCTCAGCATCACCACCACCTCCATTTACGTATCATGCAGTCTTCTGATTTGATTTTTCTGGTCCATTAGTAAGTGAGTTAACACCCGCTACAACTGTGGCGAGCCAGCCAGGAGGTGGCGCTGTTTCTGAGTATTAACAGCTGTGATTTAAACGATTAAATTAACATCTTTTGACCCTTAAACAAAAATGGATATAGTTGAGGCAGAGGGTATTAAAGTTCCGAACTCTGTGATTTTTTGTGGCTTGATGAAAACCGAAAGTGATGATGAGTTAATTGACATCCTGAAAAGGTATGGTTCTTTTGCCAGAACAATTTTCATTAGTGACAAAGAATCAGAGTTTTACCAGAGCACAATAATTGAATACAACAGTGGTCAAGCTTTGGAAATGCTAGAACCCCAGCTGCCTTATACTCACCAGCTGTCCAGTGATCCAGATATCACTTATCACTTGAGGGCATTATCTAGTGTCTTTACACAGCAATTGGGCAGTACTGTCACTAAATCTTACCTTGAAGGACTGAAAGAAATAGCAAAACTGAGTGGAACCAATTTTGAAGCTGTGTTGAGTCAGATGCTATCTCAAATGAGCGCAGAGCTCACACCAGTATCCACTGACATTGAGGCTGGAGATGGAAACCCTAAGGGGCAAAAACTCCCTGGCGAGTGTGTTGGAGCGGCACCTGTCAAGCCAAGTCAGGTGGACGAACCCCAGTCACAGCACAGACCTGTTAAATCGAACGGTCCACCTCTCTTTACCTCTCAACAAATACTCAGTCCACCTGAAGTTCAGAAACTCATTGCTAAACATGTTGTGAGGAGTGGTGAGGTGGCTGCCCAAGGGCCTGTACAGTCAAGGCTCAGGGTGTTCTCCGGTAAAGGTCCTAGACCTGGAAATGAGGGTGATTATGATACTTGGCGCTCCAGTGTTGAGCTTGTTCTGAAAGACCCTGGCTTATCTGATCTGCATGTGTCCAGGAAGATAGTGTACATTACTCCTGATGAGGCAGACCAGCACCTTCTCAAGCAGTTTTGTAGAGGCTGCTGGGATAATGATTTGATTACTGATCTGCAGCTAGAGCAAAAGCGCAACCGTCATCCTCCTTTTGCGCAGCTTCTGCTCATGCTACGCACAGAAGAAGACAAACATACAGCAAAGGTCACTCGTATGAAGCAGCATCTTGGGTCTTCTAAACAGAGAGCTCTGATGCATTCCCAACGAATTTGGGTCTCTGCAGAACCTGAGCAAAGAGAAGTTCCAGGACTGGTTTCACTTGCCACTGAAACACAAGAGCTCAAGAAACAGATTGCTAAGCTACAAAGTCAGTTAACCAATCTTATGACCAAGCAAAAAACCCAGAAGAAATTCCCACTGCAAGAAGCAGTAGACAAACAGTACAAAACGAAGGTAGGAACTGCTGGTAATGTGAGTGCAAATCCAGTCAATAAGAAACCAACAGGCAGGCCGAGCCATGGTACTGTTTTACATGTGGCGAGGATGGCCACGTTGCATCTTCTTGCACTTCTGAACCTAACCCTGCACTTGTCACTACCAAACGCAAGCTCCTAAAAGAGAAGCAGCTTCAGTGGGACGCTCAGAACCCCACCCCCAACCTTGATTTAAACTAAAGCCAGCCCTTGTTGTGGGACAGACAGGGGCTGAATTTAAAGCAAACCGTCCCACTGCTAAACATGTTTCAAACAAATGTCAATCTTCTAGTAAGCAAAGCGCTAGCCTGCCAAAGGGTTTAGTCGGTACTAGGTGCATTGCGGAGGTCAGCATAGCCGGTGAAAAGTGTCATTGTCTATTGGACACCGGGTCACAAGTCACAACAGTCCCCAAGTCCTTTTATGAGCAGCATCTCTCAGAGTACTCCATTAACTCCGTCAATGACATCTTGGAAGTAGAAGGCGCCAATGGTCTATCTGTCCCATATGAAGGCTATATAGAAGTAGACATTACCTTTTCTGAGGAGTTCCTGGGTGTGAGTGTTGTGATGCCTACCGTAGCCCTAGTAGTACCTGATGTGAAATCTCACTATCAACCATTGGTTTTAATAGGCACAAACACCTTGGATGTTCTCTATGAGCAACATTTGAATGAAAATTCCCCAACGTACCAACCATCTTCATTTGGTTACAGAGTGGTTTTGAGCACACTTGAAACAAGACGGAAAAAAAACTCAAATGGTGTTCTTGGTCATGTGCGGTTGAAAAGTAAAGTACCTGAGGTCATGGCTGCAGGTCAGACAGTAGTTGTGGAAGGTTCCGTTGCAGTACCCTGTGGGGTTGATAAGTGTGTTGTGGTGGAGCATCCATCTAACTCATCTTTGTCTGGTGGGCTATTTGTAAAACGCTGCCTACTTACCCTTTCTAAAACTCAGCCTTACCATTTACCAGTGGTGCTCACAAATGAAACCGAACATGCAATGGCGCCACCAGGGGGTACCATTATGTGTCGTGACGTGCTTTTTAAGTGCCAAACGGTTACAGTAGCCTATACTGTTTCAGCAGCTTTTTGATGTGTCTTTGCCACGATTTGACAAGCAGGGATGCAAACAGTGCGCTTTTCGGCGCCTCCCGATTTTTTCACTTCAGTTTGGGTGACAAAGTCATCTGAAGTCATTCCATAGCTTAATGTGAGGGACAGAAGTCTATTTACATCATTAAAGTATATGGAAACTCGTTTTCCCTCCTCTGCGGCTGTCAATCATTCTCAATTCATGCACGGTAAAACTCTCTCCAATATGATATATTCACATTATAATGCATTATCTGTAGATAAAAGGCTGTCGATTTGCATAAAATTACTTTATTTTGTTGGAGTTTGTTGCTGTTTTTAAACGACTCACTACCGTGTGCTTGCTAGATCACTCACATGTCACATCACAAGGACTATGAATCGGCATCAAACGCACAATAACTGGAATTCAAAACTGTGAAACAAAGGAACAAATCGCACTAGGATTTGTGCGCTCGACATTTCTTCGCTTTGTGACGTGAACTTTTAAATGCGCACTTATGCAGCGCAGCGCTGCACACTGTGACTCCATGTTGCTTTGAGCACATCATTCTGCACCCGCGAATCCCGCGATGCGCATACACGCTGTGTGCGCTCTGTTTTTCATGTTATCATGGGTTTGCGCACTGAAATATTATTAAAAGCCAATATATTTTGTTATGCCTAGCCTGCTCAATACATTTAAAATAAGCATCATTTAATTCCATATTATTTCTTTGTAGTGTAGGCTATATATGCACTTCAGAATTCTTGATATTCATATATAAATATAAAATTGTGAAATGTATGATTGCCTGATTGAATTTTATAAGAGAACTAATAGTAATTTGTTTTTTTTATTAACATATTTCGATTTTATAAAATTACTGTGCAGATTTTTTCAAGAATTGCTTTTTGCTGCTGATTTATACACTCATTAAGTTTATTAAAAACTCATAATACATTTATGTAATATTTAAAGGTGTTAACTGTAATCTTACACTGCAAAATAATAACTTAAAAAGGATTAAATTCATCACAATTATGTAAGTATCTGGAAATTTGCCGCGGGGCGAGGGCCCTTATATATATCATATCTATATAATATATATCATTATATATAATATGATATATATTAGTAGGGCCCTACTAATATCATTAGTAACATTAAATATAACACAATAAACCAAAGTATATCAGTAGGAGTTTCCTTAAGTCTTTCTGATAGTTTTCTACAGGCTGGTTTACTACAACAGTAGAATGCAATTCTGAAATTATGGTTTATAGTTTTGGTGTGCCACCCCAAGATTTTAAGTGGCCCCATCTGGCCACCCCTATGAAAAATTTCTGGAGGCGCCACTGCGAACATGACATAGCTATCCCACCAAGGTGTATAGTAGCAGAACTCCATGCGATCAAATCAGTACTTCCTCCTCCAAACACCTCTTTAAAAGACAAGCACCCACCTGCCCAGGAGCTCAATTTCACCTTAAATTTTGGCGAGTCCCCATTACCACAGAAATGGAAGGACCGTATAACTAACAAGCACAGAGAAATGCCAGAAGCTTTTAGTCAGCATGACTTGGATTTTGGGCACACCCAGAAGGTGAAACATCGCATAAACCTGAACAATGAAACTCCTTTTAAACACAGAGCACGACCAATCCACCCACAAGATATTGAGGCAGTCCGCAAGCATCTGCGTGACCTTCTAGCAAGTTCCAGATGGTTCTCCGTACTAGATTTGAAATCGGGATATTATCAGATAGAGGTTGAGGAGTCTAACAAACCCCAAACCGCCTTTGTCTGTCCATTGGGGTTTTGGGAATTCAGTCGTATGCCCCAAGGTGTCACCAACGCACCAAGTACTTTCCAAAGATTGATGGAGAAGTGTATGGGGGACATTAATCTAAAGGAAGTACTGGTCTTTTTGGACAATCTGATAATATTCTCTGACACTCCAGAGGAGCGTGAGAGACGGCTATTAAATGTTCTATCTCGCCTCAAGGAGTACAGACTAAAACTTTCTCTGGAGAAATGTAAATTTTTCCAAACCTCCGTTCGCTATCTAGGACATATTTTGTTGGAGCAGGGAGTAAAAATAGATCCTGAAAAGATACAAGCCTTAAAAACCTTGCCAAGTCCCATGAATCTAAAAGAACTGAGATCATTTTTGGGTTTTTCCGGCTACTATCGCCGGTTCATTAAGGATTATTCGAGGATTGTGAAACCACTCAATGATCTTACTTCAGGGTATCCACCGTTAAGGAAAAGTGATAAAAAGAGTGACAAAAAGGGTCAGTACTACAATCCTAAGGGGCCCTTTGGGAGTCGTTGGACGCCTCTTTGTGAGGAAGCTTTTCAGTCCATTATTGGGAAGCTAACTAGCGCACCTGTTCTGGGTTATGCTGACCCCAAACTCCCCTACTTTCTCCATACAGATGCCAGCACCAAGGGTTTAGGAGCTGCACTGTATCAGTCAAGTCAAGTCAAGTCAAGTATGCTTTATTGTCAGTTCTACTCCATGTACAGTACATACATACAGAGAATTGAAATTGTGTTACTCTCAGACCCCTGGTGCTTACAAATAATATCAACAGTAAAGCCTAGAAATCTAGATCAATATAAAAATACGACTCTCTAATAAATAGTAAAAGAAAAAAAAAGAAAAAGAAAAAAAAAACAGCGTAAAACACATGACAAGTAAAGTGACCAAACAGTGCCGATAAAGATATATTTAGTGCTTGTTCCTGTCTGATTAAAGTGCCAAAAGGGCTCAAAGGGCAGTCCTATTAAAAACTGACTGATGAGGTAGTAGAACGACATCCGTTCTATGCTGAGTGAGGTAGTAAGCAGACCCATGCGTCACCAGTGACTGGTGCATCAACATAAGCCTAGGGCAGACCAGGGAAGGGGGTGGGGGGGGGGGGGGGGTAATTTCGGGAGCGAATTCAGCTTCCTGATAGCCTGATGAATAAAGCTGTCCTTCAGTCTGCTGGTCCTGGCCTGGAGACTCCGCAATCTCCTCCCTGATGGCAGCAGACTGAAGAAGCTGTATGATGGGTGAGTGGGATCTCCTGCAATGCAGAAGGATTTGCGGGTGAGACGGGTTCCGTAAATGTCCTCGAGGGAGGGAAGAGGGACACCAACGATCTTCTCAGCTGCTCTCACTATGCGCTGTAGGCTCTTCCGACAAGATGCGCTACAGGCCCCGTATCACAGAGTGATGCAGCTCGTCAAGATACTTTCAATGGTGCCTCTGTAAAATGAGTACATGATGGAGGCCGCAGCTCTGGCTCTTCTCAGTTTACGGAGGAAGTAGAGACGCTGCTGTGATTACTTTGCCAGTGCTGCTGTGTTTAAGGTCCAGGAGAGGTCCTTAGTAATGTGCACACCCAGGAACTTGGTGTGCACATTGATGAGACAGGTAATTAAGAAACACCAGAAACACTGTGCAGAATGCTGTTTGTGGAGGAGCAAACCAGTAACACCAATGATGGCTGACCTGCCTGCTGCGCGGCTCCGGATCAACAAACCCCCGTTCTGGTCCACCGGGGTCGACTGTTTTGGGCCC
This sequence comes from Tiaroga cobitis, assembly GCA_030578255.1. Lineage (NCBI taxonomy): Eukaryota > Metazoa > Chordata > Actinopteri > Cypriniformes > Leuciscidae > Tiaroga > Tiaroga cobitis. The sequence goes on along the minus strand of CM060614.1, from coordinate 30,354,522 downwards.
TATACAGTGAGAATCGGAAGAAGGCACGAGAAACGGTGGGGCATTATATTTAAATGTCTTGCTACGAGATGTGTCCACCTGGATCTGTTGCTACACATGGACACAGACTCGTTCTTACTGGCCTTGCGTCGATTCATCTCAAGACGAGGCAAACCATACGAGATCTTATGAGACCGAGGTACCAACTTCCGGGGGGGAGACAGAGAGCTCAAAGAATCATTGGAAGATCTCGATCCCACATTGAGGCAACAGTTGGCCGATCAAAACATAACATTCAAATTCAATCCTCCTCTTTCACCTCATTTCGGTGGCGCGTGGGAGAGGGAAGTAAGGTCAGTGAAAGCCTCCCTCCAAGTTGTATTGCGGGATCAAGTCGTATCAGAGGAGGTGCTGGGGACTGTCCTTGTGGAAGTAGAGGGTATACTTAACTCTGCGCCTTTGGGATACTCCTCTTCCGACCTGGCTGACCCGATCCTATAACGCCTAACTTGCTGCTGATGGGGCGTCACGACTCATCGCTTCCGCAGGCTGCATATGGTTCCAGTGATCTTCTAGGCCGCCGCCGTTGGAGACATAGCCAAATCCTGGCAGACCGGTTCTGGAGCCAATTCACCCGTCAGTACCTCCCTGACCTTCAGCGCTGCCATAAGTGGAGGAACCCTACTGTTGTCCTCACTGCGGACCAAGTGGTTATGGTAGTAGATTCTCAGCTTCCTAGGGTACTTTGGCCCATAGGAAAGGTCATTAAAGTTCATCCCAGTGGAGATGGGACAGTTCGTTCAGCGGATGTCAAAATCAATGGGGCAGTCTACACTCGTCCGGTTACCAAACTGGTACCTCTCCCCAAAATGCCAGAGGATCACTTGTACACCAGGGACCTTTAGCAACAGCAGGGACCTGTACTTCTCCTACACATTCATACATGAATGTGGGGGCGGCTGTTGTGGATTTTCCTGCTGTGAGGAGGTTGCGTCACAGTAAGCTGCTTTATGTAGAGACTTAGGGACTGTTTACGCATACGCAGTGTGTTCGAAAAAACTTCCTGTGTAGTTAATAGTTGTCCTTCCACCGACAGTCCGTGGTCTTCATTATTCCTTTGTACAACAGTGTGCGTCGGTGATGATGTAAGTTATGTGACGAGTAGATGTTGTTTATATATTTGAAGGTGGTGTGAGTTATTAATATTACCGGGGTAATATGTTTATTTGTTAACTTCATATGTAGCATGTGTTACTGAATGAACCCCATGAAACAGACGGCCCGTCATGTTTAGTTAGTTACCTCACATTTATTTCCTTATTTGACTGTATATTTAGCTGTGTAGCCTTTGTTAATTGAAGCCGTTATCATATTGACGTTAATGTGTCAAATTACAGCTGGTAGCCGACAGGGTTTTCCCATTTTAGCTTGGTCACGTGACCTACTTGTGGCGCGAAGCTGTGGTGTTGTTTAATGATCCTACCCTGACCCCTATCGGTGATTTGCAGTATTACATGTTATTCATATCTGCTGTAATTCAGGTTATTTTCACTATTGATGCCATTGAACTTTAATTAGTATTAATATTGTTTTACTGTTGTTGTCTTCTGCAGGCATCACAAACCACACATACACATATTGCAATGCCCAGTAGAGTTGTAAGAGGCCAATAAAGTTATCTAAAGAAAAGAAGTCGCTGCGTCTTCTCTGACCGGAGGATTAGGCCAGTATACATACAGTCAGCATATCATCACCGCAGCTGTTCCGTTACAGGCATTTATACCACCCCTTTAAAATGTTGCTTTTTAATTAAACTTACCCACATATAAGTGTTGATAAAAAGGATACATGAAGCTAGAATAAAATGTTTTTAAAATGAAAAGAGTTAAAGTAGTTAAAGTTATATTTCAAAGGTAAAAAAATAATACCTAAATAGGAACATACAGTATACTTAAAATGCAAAAAATAATACATAAATAATAAACTATAAGTTCACTTAAAGAAAACTTACAAGTACACTTGCAGTATAAAACTACTAACTAGTAGTTTACTGAGAGTATACTACAAAGTGTACTCTCATAATCTAAATAATGTGCTACAAGTATTTGACGAGTAAACTGTCAGTAACCTATAACTAGGCCTATAAGTTCACTTGTGGTATAGTTGCAGTTCAAACAAAAACTTAGTTGTGAACTAGTTGTTGTCAAAGTTTCAACTACTTTTACACTAAAAGACAAGTAGGCCTATACTTAAAAGTATATTTTTATACAGTAAAAGTTGCCCAATTTAGTTCCAAGAAGTATTGAAGCAGTAGCTACACTTACTGTACAAGTATACTTCTACTACATTGGTATTAATATAGTTATATAATGTATAGTTAAAAATATAGGCTACTTGAACTTTACTTGAGTAGCCTACTTAATAAAATGAAATGAATAGGCTATAGCCTTTTTTTTGTAAGGGAAGGTATGAGACGCTGCAGATTGTGACGTTTCCTAACCTTTCATTCAAGAAGATTGTTGTTAAAGATAAAATCTAATATTTTCGGGGAAAAAAAGGAAAGCTAGTGACGCATTCGGTGCCTTACGTCATTCACTCCACTCCCTCCATATTAATGAAACATGCGTTAGAAGAACTGCATCAATGCTGGTGGAATACCCCCTCTACTCTCTCTCTCTCTCTCTCTCTCTCTCTCTCTCTCTCTCTCTCTCTCTCTCTCTCTCTCTCTCTCTCTCTCTCTCTCCCCCCCACCCACCCACCCACCTACCTGAATGAGTCACCACGCTCTCAAGCTGAGTAATTGGATGGGGACAAACAACACATTAAACAGGGATTCCCTATATGCTGTCGAAATGACAGTTCATTTAACTCTGTTTTCATACGAGCTGCCAATTCACTCAGGAGTTTCTGAGTTTCCCACTAACACCCGCTGTCTGTCTAATGTCATTGTTATTAGGCAAAATATGTGCCTTTCTCATCGAAGATATCACTATCCATAACTCTTGTTGCACATCACCGCCACAAGATGGAGACAAAACATGAATAAAAACCTGCTATTGTTTGGACTCTTATTGCAATCTCTATAAATTAAATCCATGATATTGCATCCCTCCCTGCATTGCAACACACTATGCAGGTTTTTTTTTTTTTACGCCTGCGTTATGCAACTGTTCGTTTTTTCTCGAAAGGTTTAACGCACGAATCATAATGCTCATCTAGCTATATGCTCTATGCTATGTGCCATCCATGTCATTTGAAGCTTTACGCGATGACATACAGTCCGCCATTAATTTGATCTAATGTTGAATAGTAATCATCTATATTGTCAATGACCAACGAAAATCCGATCCGATTGTAAACTGCCCTGAGGGCATCATCAGTCTCTGGGCTCTGTATAGTCTGGACTCTAAATGAAGTGTCAGGGGACCTAATTACTCAGCATCGAGGAGCACACGATCTCTGCTCACTGCGAGGATTCTCCTTCAGCCAGAATGCCCTATGTAACTTCTTAGTATTCTCCTCCTGAAGTCAGTGAAGTCTCTGAAAAAAATTGGTGCGCATCAATACTCAGTACTCATTGGTTGGCTACAAATTCCGCTGACGTCAGCGGGTGAGAACTTTTTTTCAGTGATACCGACATACCTTTCTCTCAGTCGTAACGTAACTCATCTCTCAGTCAGCCCATATAAAATGATTTCTCATATTTCAGATTCCATATAATTTTCAGCAACACCTCCAGGTTATAACATACTAATAAGTACGTCATTTAGTATCATATAAAAAAAAAAAAAAAAAAAAAAAAAAAAACGCAACATGGATACTGTAATGTAAAGTATGATTTTTTTGACCGTCTTTATCAACTCCTTTATGTGTTATAGATGGTTATCTATGTTAAAGGATTTTGTATTATAGGGTCAATGACATTAAGTGCATATTTTTTGTGTCCAAGTGCATTATTTCCTTATAAAATAATTTGATAAATGTATGACATATATAACTTTATTCTAGGCCTATATACCCTATTTAGTTGGAAATAATTTTTAGTACATTTAAATTATACATATTATTTAATGTTTTGTTATCTTAAACCCCCAAAATGTCAGATGGGGCAACTGTCTGAACAAATGAACAGAAAACTTTTTTTTTTTAATATCAGTAGTTTTTAAGCCTTTGAGATAGGCTAATTGGGAAACGTTTGTCCAGCAATTCGTATATTCTCAAATGTCAGGGTGGCACAACTGCAAACATGGCTCTTTTATTATTAATTGAGGAGGTAATAACAGTAAACATGATAATGCATCATTCAGAGGAGCCCGACTGATCCTTGTAGCGTAGTGAAAATGTAGATTTCTCTCAAATACTGCTAAAAACTGTTCAACTATGGGTAGGTTGGTTCACTTTCCATGTCAGCTGGTACAACTAGTAGGCCTATATACATACAAAATAAAATTAATTGTTAATTTAAACACTTTGAAATGTTATTTAACAACTGAAACTTGTTTAAACACATTTTTCATGACTCAGAAATATCCATTACTGTTTTTAAAAGATCAAAAAAACTTTTTTGAAGCTTTATTTGTCAATGACCCATTAAACTTAGCCTATGTTCACCACCTTGACACCAAAAATATCTAAATAATAGTTGGTGGGATAAAGGGATAGCAGGCCCTAAAAGTAACACGGGTCAAGCGCTAAATATCTGCGCTGCAAATACATGAAACGTGTCACCATTTTATGAATTCTACAACAAGAACGGGACAGTTGATGGCCCACCGCTGCTTTGTCATGAAAGTTTAAGCCTTGACAAGTTATATTCAAGCACAAGAAGACGCCAAAGGGAACTCATATCGTTACTTGCGTGCTGTGTGGAAAGTCAAAACATCCGGAGCTTGCGCACAGAAAGCCGAGTCTCAGACAGCACGAGAATACTAAACTGAGCTCTCTTTCATGGTTATACAAATTCACACAAAACTATAAAAAAAAATAATAATATAGCATTATCCTAGTAAACATAATCAGTTATGTCTTAAGTGACCTTAAACAGTTGAGAAAGTAAACGCTTATACATATTTTATGTTAATCAAACAACAAATGACAAAGAAAAAATCACTTATGCTCTTGACTGCATAACTTCTCTAAATTGAATAAGGATGAATTAATTAGGATGTTTAATACAGTGAAGACTATTTTAGTTATTTTACATTTGCTTAGCTACTTTATTAATTTTCTGTTCCTGAAAACTACTGTTAGACCTACCTGAAAAACCCGAAAAGCACTGTTTATTCCCTTTGTATTTATTTCTGCTTTTGCTTTGCTTTTTGATTATTTGTTTTTATATTACTACTGACTGTTTACTTGTCTTTAATAATGTTTTACATTTATGAGCCATTCCACCGAATAGGTGACATTTGCTTGTTGTAACTCTTCAAAATTTACTTGATTTTTTATCTTTTTTTAAACACTGAATCTAATACTACACATATTTAACTATTCAAAATGTGTATTGGTCAATCTCAGGTAACTTTATTTATTTTCTTTACCAGGTTTAAGCAGAAGATGGACGCATATTTTCTCAGTCCTGTTACCGAAACTTATGTGCCATTTAAAAAGCATGTTAAAAAGCATGTCAATTAATTCCTTTCTTTTCCCCACAAGAAAGTGTTTATTTTAAGGAAGTTGTTGGTTGTATGTTCAAATAATTGATATTTGTGGAAAAAAAAAATCACTATATATTAAGACAACGTGTATTTGAATAAAAAACACAAAGCCATTTTTTTTTCATTTTAAAGAAGACCGAACCCTCAAGTTTATAATTGTTTTAATAATTTAATTTATTAAACTATTGTATAAATGATGGACCAAACAAAACTGATAAAAACACTGGTTTAACTTTATTTTTTTTTTAAAAAAGAAAAAAAAATAGTAACAGGAATGAACACTTTGTAACAGGAATGAACACTTGGGTAACAGGAATGAGTGTCCATATGTGTGTGTGAGAGAGAGAGTGTACATGACTGTGTGTGCATAAGATTTGTGTTGAAGTGGTGTACTACGCGCTAGTAGTACTTCACAGAAAAGGAGGTGGAAAGAGAAAGAAGGAGAGAGAGAAGAAGAGAGAGGGAGGGAGAAAAGGGGAAGTTAAGACAAAAAAGGGGGAAAAAGAAAGGGTTGCGGGTGTGTTTCGCTCCTTTCATTGCAATATGCCATAGGTGGGTGTTTCTGGCACCTGCATAGTATGGGTTCTCTCCATCTTCTACAAACTATAAGAAAGACAAAGACAAAACGTTTAAGTCAGCTCGTGGTGGACTAGCTTCCTGGAAGTATGGTTCACATTGTAAAACAAATGCTAATGTCTACCTTATAAGTAATTGCAACCTTAAAACTCATAATTCAGGTGAATAGTATTATATCATCTAATATTTACAGTATTAAATCAACAAAACAGAGGACTCTACTCACTCCTGTTACTTTAACTCACTCCTGTTATTTTTCATATAAGCAACAGGACTGAAAGTAACAGGATTGAGTTTTTAAGCAAAAAGTCATCAAATACATGGCATAGCCACATAGCATACATGCTAATAGCACAAGGACACTGAGCAATTTCTAGTGACTTACCAAAAGTTAATATTTTTAAAATAAACAAATAAAATCTAAGAAATAATTTAGGTAACAGGACAGTATATTGAGATTGACCTTCTCATAGTTACAAATTCATTAAATATACAGAAATTTAAAAGAGAGGACTTACTTATGGTCTTCCCATTGCCTTCAGAAGACCCAGATGATGCAACTTCCTGTTGAAAATGTGTCTTGTGGAGTATTCCAAGTTTTTCAGGGGGGGGGGGGGGGGGGGGGGGGGGGGGGGGGGGGATGTGTTAGGGTAAGAGGACTGAGTGAAAACCCGGGGACATGACTACATTTTGTATTCTATCTAAAATATTAGATAAAATATTTTTTTCTCATGAAAAAAACAAACATTTTAAAGCATAGATTGGATATAAAGTCACACAACAATGCAAACAAATTAAGATTTCTGAAGGATTTTAATCATCATATTTCATGGTAAATTTTAGAGATAGAGAGTGGGGACATGCAGAAAATGCTATTTTTTAGTGTTTTATGTAGTTGTTATTAATGTTTTTAATTATACATTTTAAATTTGTAGTTAGCTTAATGTGCAGGACATTTTGCTTAATAATAAAATGTCTTTTAGAGTTCAATTTCATGCAATTTTATACATTTAATGTCCTGGGGACAGAAATGTCACCATTTCGGTGGAATGGCTCATATATTAGTTAGGCTAGTAGGCTAAGCTGTGGTATCGAAATTGGAATAGGCCTATCTAAAATTTCGATGTTATATAGTGCCTGTTTTTGCAAAAACAGTTTCAAAGTCGGTAAAAACAAATATTTTCTCAAGTCACCGTCCATTGGCAGGTGTGGCAAAAAGTTTTTTGCCCTGGATATAAGTCTCAGGTGTTAAAAGTGTTAAGATTCTGGGCCGATATATGATTTTCACGATGCACCAAAAATATCCCGTCCATAATCTTCATGTCTGCTTCATTTACCTCGTTTCACCTCAGACAGACCTTGATAACCTTGCTGGAGTGTTTAAGTCATAAACAAATCATCAATAACGATTAGCGCTGAGGTAAAAACGTGGAGACTTCATTAATCATACTGCTAAATCTGCGCGGGCCAGGGTCACATTTCCATAAATTATCCTACAAATCCATAATTTACTGTATGTCTTACACAATGCATCACAGTCATCTCGATTAAAAGAAAGTATGGCCTATAGGCTAACCAACCTGACGCAATCCGACTACGAGATATCTATCTATCTATCAAAATTCATCAGTCTAAGCACCCTGTAGCAATGAAGTCTGCACGTGCATCCATATGTGGGTCACGGGTCCACGTGTGAGCTTCACGCAGGAGGGTGTATAGGTGAGACCACCAGAGAGCAGATGTATGTGGACATCTCTGCAATCCCTGAAATGCCAGTGGAGAGGGGGAGAAGAAGGGAAGAGGGCCAGCCCGGTTTAGTAGCGAATGAGAAAATAGAGAAGTGGGGAGTCCGACGGTGAGTTTTACGTCAAGCTTGAGATGTGGGCGTGAAGCAGGGAGAGTGGGCGTGAAGCAGAGAGAAAAAACACACACGAGGCATTACCACCTTCTCTTAACGGGGTGCACCATTTCACTTCTCTGCGCCTCACCGACAGCGGGAAAAACCCAGAGTTTCGGAAGATCTGCAAGAACTAAACAGCGATGTTCAGCGCGCAGACTTCACAATCTTTTCCCCTCACAACTATCTAAAATTGTATATACTCCAATGGTTTTTCTGGACGTAGGATGGGATTAACTTTGTCTGGAAGATATATTTCATTGTTTCTTGCTGTTCAAATAGGTAAGTAGATTATTTCTGTCGTAGTGTATTTTGTGATGGGCGGATTTTTCCTTTTTAATCTTGATTTTTTTTCATAGATAACTTGACACTTCTAATTCGTAAGGCTATTAAAGGGTACCTGCATTTCGTAATGTGCCTATTGGTTGTATATTTGGAGAGTGTATGTTGGTGGATATTTTAATTGCAGTGCTACTGTCCCGACTGCGATTTAAAGGCTTGCCACTGGCTAGAGATCTGGGTCTTGTATTTTAAATGCATGAAATTGGGGTAATATTGCAATGCCTCTCCATTCCATGCTGGAGACTGTTCCGAGAAATAAAGCCCTGTAAATCGTACTGGAGCAAGTTGGTGAAAGTATGGGACCGCCCGATCCTCTCCGTAATGAATTATTCAAACCAATATTGAAAAATAATTCGAAAGAAAATGCATTAATGTAATTGCGTTAACAGATTTAACTTGCAAAGGTTAAGTTTCATAGATACATCATGCGTTTTATATGGTCACATGTGTCTCTTTGCAAATTACAAAAGCACACAATATCATTTAATTATAATTTCGCGAAAATTAGTTGGTGTGCGATTGTTGTTTTATAATTTACATAAGAATGTAGGACATGTTCTTGTAATATTGTGCATTTTAAAATGTCTTTCTTGTTAGTGCTGTTGCAGGGCTCTGCGATGAAAATGTTGTGCATTAGGATGAAATCAGTAGCGATGTCATTTTTTGAGTGAAAAGCTGGTTCCGTTACCTAGTTGAACTACATTAATTTGCCATAAACCCCCTCCTGACTTCATTGAACGGATTATGCTTGACACTGACAGGGTCTAGTAAAGTGGTCGTGACTCGTGACCACTAGTACAGTAGGATAGGTGAGTCTACTCAGTTGTTTCTAAATATAGATCATCGTGCCTACAACGAAATGGTTTAATAATTCACTGTTTGTTCGCAGTGCTGTCTTTTGTAACTGTTAATTCCAGGAAAGTAAACAAAGACATCGAGATTTTAAATATGAAATCATGCATCCCATTAATAAATGGGTTTAGTACATAGCTATCTGAGCATCTTTGTATTTCGTATCCTCATATCCGCCATGTTGAGGTCTGAATATTTCAATTATTTTGATAAAAAATATTAGAATGCTCGATATCATAAGTCAGTGCAGCGCATTTACGCATTTAATTATTAATTAGTCTCGGTATGGTATGTTGTAGGAATATGGTTGTAATGTTGAAAATACACGCTTCGTGTTAAAGGAAAGGGCGATCTGTCCGCGATATCACAGTTATAGCTTGATATTTCGTTATGTAAGCTTTCATCTGTGCGGCATTACTCTGTAACACATTTAATCCACAATGTCTAAAATCAATATTATCCTTAATTTAATATAATCATCTTAAGTGTGCATTATTTTGTGTCATTGTTGGATGCGTTTTTTTTTATTCTGTGGGCGATAAAGAATGCACGAAACGACCGTGCTTCATTTGCATGGCACCAGCGAGAGACCATTTTCAGTTTACGAAACAATAGATACAGAATAACAACCATGATTGCATCTTTATTTTCGTTTGGTATTTATCGTATATTGATTGAATATGCATATAACCAATAGCCTATTAAATAATGTATGACATGTAATGCCTATAATTCACATAGCTACAACGTATAACTAAAATGTTGGGACATAGGCCTATCATATAATAACTGTAAAATATTTTAGGTAGGCTATATACATGCATATAAAAATATATCGTGCACTGTATTTAATAGATAATGGAACATATAGCATGAAATGAATATAATGCAATTTAGGGGCATTGTAGATAGTGCACTTACACACTGCATAATGCACATTATTACTGTAGTGTATCGACGCAGAGTATGTACAGCATACAATTTAGGGACACATATGCAAAGTATTTGATATAATGTAGGGACATCTAGGTGTGTGTGTGTGTGTGTGTGTGCAATATTGTGGTTAATGGGCAGAGGCACGGCCTGATTTGGACAGTGCAACAACTTAATTAATTCAAGATCCCGTTGTTTAACGAACCTGAGAAACCACTGGCGTGTATGGTTCGTTAAGCAAAGGGATCTGGTAAATTGATCAGGTTGTGACTTTCCGGTCCAATATAAAGATCGAAATGAAGTTGGAAGGAAAGCATCCGTGTCGAAATCTTCTCATTTCCCCCCTAATAGATCTGTCATAAAAAAACAGACTCTTTTCTAGATGTGTAAAAAAAAAGGGGAGGGGGAGTACAAATCACTCAGAATGAAAATCTCACCTCACACAAGCCCACACACACCCCACCCTCATGTACACCATTACATCATCGTTTGTCCACGCGCGCCACCCTCATGCTCAACACACATATTATTTTAGTGAACACACACACACACACACACACTGACAGATGAGCGTAGAACAGAAAATACAACAGCTAATAATTAAAAATCCTAAACGAGCATAGCCTGAGTGTATAAATTCAATTCTACAAAAAATGAACGCTATTCTGGAAGAGTCAGATGATAGAAGTTAACGTTTTTTTTATCGTTTTTTTTTTTTTAAATAGGCAACATTAAAAAATAATCCTTTCTCGTTTTCCAGCCTATCTGCTGCAGGCAGTTCGAGCGGCTGGGAAATGTGAAACAGTGTTCAAAGGTTTCTCCGACTGCCTGCTTCAACTAGGAGACAACATGGCCAACTATCCACAGGAGCTGGACGAGCAGGAAAACCTTAAGACCATCTGCACGTAAGGGGACCATGCACACACACACACACACACACACACACACACACACACACAACAGATGAAATATACTGGTGTGAGTGAGGGTGGGGAGAGAGAGGCAACAGGGGCCAGATGGCACAAGGGGCCCTTGTTTAATTCGACTGCAGAAATAGAGCCGTGCAGCCGCTATATGCGCTATTCACATTTCACCAGCTAATTACAAATAGATGAACCATCTCTACACGCCAAGGCCGAAGGTCAGCATTCATAATTGGGTCAGATCGGGCGGTAATGCACGGTTATTGTAAGCGATCCGCCCCATAAAATAACCGGTTCTTTTACAGCCGCGACTGAGAGAATCAAAACGCAACAGTATCTTATTACAGGGACTGGATATACTCTTCCTTTCCTTCTCCATTTCCCCCTTGAAATTATTTCTGTTTGAACTTCTAAATATAGTCTCCAACCCGATTTTAGATAGCATAATTCAGTTTTTAATCATATTTTCGTATTAAACAATATTAGATAGGCCTAGCTATAAAAAGAGATGTGCAAAGCGGCTGACACTGCAATTTAATTTCCATACACACCAAAGCTCCAGCAAAACATTGAAATCTAACACTATTTTTTTTTCTGACTTGAAAGCATTTCCTGTTGGAAATATTATATTTTATTGAACTATATTCTGTTCTGGTCTGTTCTGTTCTGTTCTGTTCTGTTCTATTCTATTCTATTCTATTCTATTCTATTCGATTCTATTCTAATTTAATTGGAGCATGGCTACTTGTGACCGTGCGCATGTCCATTTGTAGATGCAGGTTTTAGAATGAGGGTGTGTGTTCCTCCTGAAATAAATGAATAAGTGTTGGGCTGGAGGAAGGGGGTGGGGCGCAAGAGGGGAGTTGTGTGGGTGTGTGTGTGTGTGTGTGTGAGGGAGGGAGAGAGAGAGAGAGAGAGAGAGAGAGAGAGAGAGAGAGAGAGAGAGAGAGAGATGGGGAGGGCACTAGAAGTCACGTGATATGGAGATTTTCCCTTTGGAGCCGCATTACAACTCGGGTTTCCCTCGTGCCCTCTCTCCTCCTTCACGTGGCTTCATAAAGACATGCAGTTGACAGAAGGATTCATGCATACGACTATATGAATTAATTTATATTAGAGCTTCTTATAATTCTATCGTAAATTGTCACTATTATATTTGTTGGTGCAACCTTCTTTTTAAACAGGCCTACTTTTCAAATGCACACAATCAAAACGTCTGAATAATCATATTCAAATGAATGCGAAACTGATGTAGATTTTCTAATAAAATGCGATGCTTAAGTGTTTACTTCATGTTCTCTCTGTAGTGCTTTAAATACACATGAAAACGGACGTTACATTTTATTTACAAATCACAAACGCATAAACCGAAATTGAGCGTTTTCTAGACTGAAAGCAATGCAAATCCAAAAACTGCTTTTCACATATGCCACGTGATAAAAATAAATAAAACAGACCAAAAGAGAAATATTTCTTTCTAATATTTTTAGTTTCACTAATTAGGACCTTTTTTTTTTTAATTAACAAAATCATAATAATAATAGGAAATAATATGTTGAGATTGAATAGCCTAAGCGTGACTCAAATCAGACATGAATAATGATTTTCTTTCTTTTGAAACATTTGACTTGCAGTTACTGGGATGATTTCCACTCATGCGCGACCACTGCTTTGGCAGACTGTCAGGAAGGAGCCACAGATCTGTGGGAGAAGCTGAAAAAAGAGTCCAGAAACCTGGAGTTTCGCGGCAGCTTGTTTGAACTGTGTGCGGGAGGGAACGGCGCGAGCAGATCTGCGGTTCCGTTCTGCGTGACGCTCATCCTGAGCGCGCTCTCGGCGCTCGTCACGTGGATGCAGTTTTAACCCACGGGAACAGAAGAGAGGGCGAAAAAAAAGAAGAAGAAGAGAGAGAGAGAGAGAAAGAGAGAGGAAGACACAAGACAAACCATCAACACAAGAATAAAAGAAGAAGAAGAATTAATGACGATCAAAATTCATCCTCACCCAAATGGATTTATATGCTTATTTCATCTGGAGAACAAGACGTTTTTTTGCAAGAGACAATGGCAAGAAGAATTCTTATGGGAATGCTCAAGCACATTTGCCTGACTCTGGGTCGATTACATGAAATATTTATCAGATATTGAGTTTCGGCCTGAATTTCTGAAAGCGTAGTATTTTATAACATTATCGTCTGTTATGAATGAATTATTATTATTACTGTAGGCTTTTCACATTCTCAACAGCCATCATATAGAAAGATAAATTAGGAATATTCTCTCATCAGTTTGTTTTATATGCTCTTTGTCAATATTTAGTTTACATTTATCAAATTTAATTTAGTCAAGCCAAGTATATGGATGTGTTGATGGCTGGGGTAAGATGAACCACCAATTTAGAAAAATATAGGGAGCTATAAATAATAATAATAATAATAATAATAATAATAAATAAACCTCAGGAATGACTACAGGCATATATTTAATGTAATACACGAGAACAGAGAAATAATATATTTAAAAGATTTATTAAAGAACAAATAAGTGTCAAATGTAGCCATGAAAAGGCTGTGAGGTGAGTTGACTGTTGCCGTTCCCCTCCAAAAATGTTATTCTATTCCATTCAAAGAATATTTGTCTCTTTTTATGTAGGACACATACTAGTATAAAGGCGACACTTTACATTGCAGTGTCCATGTTGCATAAAACAATGTGTAACATACAAGCAGCTCCAGAAAATAAGTAGCCTACAGTACATCAAGGACACGTGGTTCATAACTGTAGCCTATGACGCAGTAATTGCACTAGGCCTGTATTTCTCCCGACAGTATCGTAGCACGAAAATATCTGGACCTTGACATTAATAGGTGGATGAAGTGAATTTTGCTAGCTTTATTTGATGTTGCCAAGGCATAGACCACGTTTCACTGCCTTCAGAAGATGTTTGTTCGTTGTTTGTTCGTTTCTGGGGATGTTGCATATGAAATACCTGAATATTCAAAACCATACAAAAAAAATACGAGATGTATGTGAAATGAAAAAAGAGATACTTTAACAGAAACAGATTGATTATACAGGTATATAAAATAGACTGCTAAAAAGAAGTATTTAAATAAAAACAGTTACTGTTTGAAAGAGATTTGTGTTGTTTTTATTGGTGTAGGAACCTGATCGCAACCCTTATAAAATATATTTTAGGCCTATATCTAATTTAGCCTATATAACTCATATCTGCATCAGTTAATAAGGAGCAATAATTAATAACGGCCAGCCCAGAACCGATAGGTGCACATAAAGGATTCAGTTTCTCTCCCAGCGCCTCGAAAGCACGTGAACGCGCACGTGAAGACGTATTGTTTCATTATTAATAAGGTGGCAGAGAGAGTCATTTCATATTGATTCTCCCGCGCTCACAAGGCGCTTGTCTGAGCGAAAACCACCACCAGACTGAAAAATAGTCGAGGGAATTCTTGAGAATTTATTCTGAAAACACGAGAAACATTATTAGCAACCTTTTCAAGAGTCGATTGCCTTTGAGTCAGTGACAAATAAAGATGTCGACGTGACAAACAAAAGAGAATTAATTTAGCAATTTAAAATACACATATATACTGTATACATTTTCAGCAAAAAAGTACTTTAGTACTAAACATAATTTTTGGTAAGGTAATAGGCTACATAAATAAATTCATAAAATATCCTGATGTTATCATGACGTTTTAAAGTAGCCTACTCATTTTTTTTTTTAATAAAGAGATCACATTTATGTGTAATTCACACAATGACCTTGACACAGTCTAAATGTGTAATTTTTGTTTAATGGTTTCCTCATGATATCAAACGCCGACCGCATGTTATTACGCCTCAGTATACTCGATTTCGAAGATTAGCGCACAAATTCCATTTTTGTTTTGATATTTTACTGCACACACATTTTGACTCTATTTTTAAATGTATTTTTGAATTTTTTGCACACAAAATGCCATCCAAACGAACATTAAACATGCATTTCAGAGTTATAGGAATATATCATTAAAACCTGAAGTATAGCCCTACTACAAAAGGGCTAAACATATATTTTTTATTTAAAAAAAGAGAAAAAGAAGCACTGGTATATTTCTAAATGCATTAAAGCGACTTTAATATGATACATTAAATAGGGGTGTTCTGCTTTCGCTTATTTATTTAGTACAGCTTTTCTAAAAATCAATATAAATCAGACCTTGTACGAAAACAACTCTATTTGACACATTGAGAAATAAAGCAGCGTATGTGGAGCAGTGGTGAAGCGAGCACAGTGTTCCCCTGCGGGGGTGAGACTGCATGAATGGGACTGGAGTCCTGGAACACGCTTTTATTGCTCCTTTTTGAGTTTGAAAATGAGATTGGATTTCATTCTGTCCCTGGAAGGGGATGACGACTACATTTGTAATCTCATTAAAATGCATGTTATTCTGTTGCTGGCACTGAATATATTATCATCCACAGATCTTTGTGTTGTGCAGTTTTTTTTTTAATTTTGCAACACTTATTGGAACATTTCCTAACCACGCAAAATGAGGAGGCAATGCCAGTTGTGACATTTAATCTTTAACAATGAAAGTAAAGGACACACACACAGACAGACACACACACACACAGGCTGGCATTGGTTGAATGTGCCCGTGCCAGAGCAGAAGACAGAAGCACTAATGGAGTCTTTCCCTCAGTATCTATCTATCTATCTATCTATCTATCTATCTATCTATCTATCTATCTATCTATCTATCTATCTATCTATCTATCTATCTATCTATCTATCTATCTATCTATCTATCTATCTATCTATCCATCCATCCATCCATCCATCCATCCATACATCCATACATCTATCTATCTATCATAATGCACTTTAGAGCTTGTATCCTTCCACAATAGTCAGATGTCTTTCATGAGAGGTCACTATATAATGACATTAAGTTCCACTAGCAAATAAATGAAGATATGAATGGGATTATTGCTGACTGAACACTTTTTAATAGCATGCATGGCTCATCATCTCCCCTCACGCAGAGCAGCTCAGTAAAGGGTCTTAAGGAAAAGCGGGTTCATTGAATGGAGTGTATGTCCAAACCGGCCGTTTCGTCACACCTGGGAAACAAACACGTTGCTCTAATGTTATTACAAGAGCTGGGTAATCCAACATTACCTATTAGTGCCAGACAATAATAAATGCGATGAATTGTAGAGTTTCGGCAGGACAATATTTTAATAATGGACCTCAAAAAGGTAAACTAAACTCAAACATCATAGAAATATGTTTGGTCTTTTTTAGGGATGAAAGTCCCGTTGAACTGGGATAAAATATGTTTATTTATTGCTGTCTCAATGCACGCGTCAATTTGACATAGTTTGGTGGAGATTGATGGGTCACCGCTCAGACTCATATGATGAGCTTGTATAATGCACCACATGCATCCCAACCTTAATGGGACAAAATCGGATCGTGTAGGGGAGAAAATTGAATTAGGGAGCATATCAGCTGTAGGGACACTTGAGCAGATTGTTCTCTTTTCTGCATGATGGTGAAAATTTGTTCATCGAGGAGCAATTGCATAAACATGAGTTTCACCTCTTTATACAGTTTTGAATTTTATAAATAGACATCTTTTAATTTCTGCCAAAATGTCCTCAAAATCATTGGCAACAGTGCTCATTGCTTTTTGTGAAGTCTTTACCGGCATTATGAGTAAGCTGCTTCTTTATGCTAACATTCAAAGGTGAGCTCTTTGACATGATTTATCCCGTCATTATTGGCAGAATTCATAACTATCAGACGCGACTGCAGGAAAAATGGTCCCAGACAGGACTTCACCTCTTTTATTTCCTCCTCTCATCTTCCTTCTCATATATATTAAGCCATAAAAGGTATAGGACCTCGGGCAGAAAAGAATCATTTAGCAAATGGCAATTTCTCAAGACTTTCAATTCCTTGTTAAATCAAAGCATCAATCTTTTACACTTGCTAATGTTCTACAAAGGACGAGTCAGTGTCCAGCAGGGGTGGCATAGAAAAATAATTTTTCAGAGGTTATGGTGACCTATTGGATATTGGCAGATTGTACAAACTAGAGGGGAAAAATGTACTGACGTATGTTTGATCAATATGAAACTTCTTTTCCTGTTTGTCAAACATTTACAGAGCCATTATGGCCATCCAGAGACATTTGGTTGTGTTGCAACTTATTACTGAATCAAAGCGTACCGTAATAATGATTATGGTTCCTAACCAAGATTCTATGAATTGCAAAACAAAGCACAGCTCGCAGAAAAAGAAATGAAATCAGTCTGTGTCAGACTCAAGAGTGTGTGGTGGTAACTCCTAATGACTAGTTTTAGAAACAGAAACTAAGTATTCAAGAACAGCATGACTGCAAACATTTAAATAAATAATAAGTTAATATTGACTAACATTTGGTCTGTTTTTTGCTCCATCAAGACAATCAATTGATTCATTCTTGATTTTTCTCGGTTTTAAATGAATCGGTTGAGATATTGATCCAATGACTCAGTCATAAAGACATGCAATTGTGGCTTTCCTGAATAAGCATTTTTGAACAAATTGGTTGAATAAATTATTCAGTGACTCATAAAGACAGTTCCTTACTTTGTTTTCTAATAAATCAATGTTGTTGAATGAACAGGTTAATGAATGATTCAGTCACACACAAGGACAGTCGCTTTATTTGTTCATGAATGAATCAGCAGTTTGTAGGAATCAGTTGAGAGAATGATCCAATGACTCACTTATAAAGACAGTCAAATATTTAATTTTCGAATGAATCAGTGCTTTTGAACACATCGGTTGAATAAATCATTCAATGGCTCACTCATAAAGAAAGTCGCTTAATTAATTCCTGAACATATCAGCAGTTTTTTGATCAAATCGGTTGAGAGAATGGTCTAACGACTCACTTATGAAGACAGCCAAATAAATCAGTGTTTTTGAACAGTTTAATGAATGATTCAGTGATTCAGCTGCATCAGAAATCTCATACTCTCGAGTGGGTACTTATTTTGAATAAGTAAATACTTCATGACCACTAAAAAAGTTTGTTCTATATAGTATGAATGTGTGTAGTATGAATGCAATCTGGTCGTACTACATTTGCCATGTTGTCATTATCATGTGACCTAACACCATTAGTTGCGTTGCTTCACTGCCATTCATAAATCCTCTCCTGTGGCCTCATGGGATAGTAAAGTGTCCATCATATGCACACTTCAGAATCTCACCGGAAGAAGTAGGCCATCCTGGTACTTTTTGCTTACTCTTATGAGAACTGTGAATTCAGACATAGCCTACTTCTTTTGTCACATACTGTTTTTTTTGCCAACTACATAGTAGGGAAGTATGTGATTTCGGATGCAGCCGCATTGAACGATTGTTTAAAGGGTTAGTTCACCCAAAAATGAAAATTATGTCATTAATGACTCTCCCTCATGTCGTCCCAAGCCCGTCAGACCTCCGTTCATCTTCGGAACACATTGTAAGATATTTTAGATTTAGTCCGAGAGCTTTCTGTCCCTCCATTGTAAATGTATGTACGGTATACTGTCCTTGTCCAGAAAGGGAATAGAGACATCATCAAAGTAGTCCATGTGACATCAGTGGGTTAGTTAGAGTGTGTTGAAGCATCGAAAATACATTTTGGTCCAAAAATAACAAAAACTACGACTTTATTCAGCATTGTATTGTCTTCCGGTTCTGTTGTGGATCCGCGTTCAGTGACGCCGCTGACGTAAGACGCTGCTGACGTGTGTCTGGTGCGTCCGAGCTTCGGTTACAGTCTGAGGGAGACGCACGCTGGAAACAAAACAATCTTCGCAAACATGTCTAAGGATTTCCACACAGAGGAAGACTTGCATTTTTTCACCCAGCCATATTTATTTGAACCCGAACACACGGGCGCACCAGACACACGTCAGCAGCGTCTTACGTCAGCGGCGTCACTGAACACGGATCCACAACAGAACCGGAAGACAATACAATGCTGAATAAAGTCGCAGTTTTTGTTATTTTTGGACCAAAATGTATTTTCGATGCTTCAACACACTCTAACTAACCCACTGATGTCACATGGACCACTTTGATGATGTCTCTATTCCCTTTCTGGACAAGGACAGTATACCGTACATACATTTACAATGGAGGGACAGAAAGCTCTCAGACTAAATCTAAAATATCTTAAACTGTGTTCCGGAGATGAACGGAGGTCTTACGGGCTTGGGACAACATGAGGGAGAGTCATTAATCACACTAACCCTTTAAGTGACTTACTTGACTTGTTGCCACCTACTGGCGAAACGATGTAAACCTGCAGAAAGACTCACTGGAAAATCCCCACTAATGCACAGACTGACAGCCTTGTAACTGCACTCTTTGAATGTTCATTGGCCAATCAAGGACCGAAACTAACTCTGACTCTTTAAATATGTATGAGGCATATAGGGTGCATAGATGATAGATCTACAATCCTCAAATCTCATCATGAAGAACTGAATACAGAATTTACTCTATTAATGTCTCCATTTATAATACGGAACTTCTGAACTGAAGAAGCTTTATATCCACTTATAACACAAATAGACTGTCTCACCTGTCTGCAGCTGTGAAATAAACCTGGAGTTCTGGGCCTCTGGGCAACATCAAGCCTGTCTGCGTGTGGAGGATCAGCCCAGCATTATTTGGTATCCTCTCAAGTCTTCAATGAGCAGCAAATATAAAATAATATTGGCTTGGTTTCACATTAAAGAACAGCTTAACTGCACCCATACCATATTTCTGAGCTGACGGTGCCCACACAATTCACATCCAAGAAGGAGGCAAAAGCAAAGCAAACATATTTAAAGAACAATAAAGTAGAGGGTCAAACAGAGAGTATTGAAGGAGAAACTGAGAGACGATTATGTATAAGGAAGAGGAGGGGTGAAAAAAGACAGGATTGAAGAGAAACGAGGAAGAAAAGATGACTGACAGATAGCTCTTAGAGAAAGTGAAAGAGGTAAATAGAGAGAAATGGAGACAACAGAAAGAAGGAGGAGAATTAATGACTTGTTGCAAAAGGAGAGAGAGAGAGAGAGAGAGAGAGAGAGAGAGAGAGAGAGCATGTGACAGAAGAGAGAATGAACAGAAGACAGATAAAGAGAGGAAGTCAGACTAATTGCCTCAGTCCTGGATCTGTGCCCGTCAGATGCCGTCCGCTGACATTAAAATGTATTTATTTTCTGCCACGGATCACCTGCGCTGCTGGAGAGAGATCACAGATTTGCTTCAGCTCCAGGAGCCGCTGGTTCAGGGGACACAGGGTCAGATCTGCTGCCCTTCAAATGTGTACATGAGGAAGATGTTTGTAACCTTTCATTTCAAAATGAGTCCTGGGAAAATCTATCTATCTATCTATCTATCTGGAACGAAGCAGTTTCTTCTTTGCATGACATGTGGACTTTTATTTAGAATATACATGTTATTTACGTCTTTTAGTTTCTCAAGAGATTTAAAGCTCCGTTTTTGAAGAGTGCGCATGCGTGAACGTGCTCTAGTGCGTAAGAACGACCCTATGATTGAATCTGGAAATAAAGCAAAATAACTGAGAAAAATTAGAAATATTCCTCAGATGCCATGTCCGTAATTTACAGCAAAACATCTAGAATTAATTCGATCTCAAACAGTTTTATTAAAAGTAGTTAGCCTATTACTCCACCACTTGCGTGATGTCATAAACCAACACTGAGCTGGGGTGTGTTTCCCCTACAACGATGTAACTCGATGCTTCACTACCATAGTACGATGCATCATTGAAGAAATCAAGCTAGTCACGACCATAGATATCCATAATAAAGGCTAGATGTCTCGTCCGCGCTGCTGGCCAATGGAGGTCGCCGTCCTCACCTGGCGGCCATCTTGTCACGCAGGCGGCTCGCTCACTCGTAACATTGTGTTTTAATGGTGCATGTACTTTTTAAATAACCATAATTTGCTAAATTTTCTACCGATTTTCAAACGGTTTGGTTTGTTATAAACGTCAGAGATGTAGTTATGACACTGCACACTTATGAATAATAAGTGTATCAATAAATAATCATCCAGAATTATAGCCACGTTAATAACGTTTGTAAGAAACCAAACCGTTTGTAGATCCGTCAAGATTTCAACGAGATAAGAGTATTTGTGTTCGTGCTGATCACTCATCTTACATCAGGCACCACAGAGCCCGCCAGAAAGCTTGCCTGTGACAAGATGGCCGCCGGTGATGACGATAGAGACTCCGCCGTAAGACATCTAGCCTTTATTATGGATGTCTATGGTCACGACTGTTTCACGAAACCATATTGTCGCAAAGTGGTCCTTCAACCACGTTGGTTTATGAGTAACGCAGGTGGAGGAGTAATAACTTATTTTAATGAAACTGTTTGAGATCGAATTAATGATGTTTTGATATAAATTACAGCCATGACATCTGAGGAATATTTCTCATTTATCTCAGTTAGGTACTAGAGCACGTTCGCACATGCGCAGTCTTCAAAAAAGGTGCTTTAAATCTCTTGACAAACTCAAAGACGTAAATTACATTTGTATGTATTCTGAATAAAAGACACAGGTTGTACTGAATGCCAGCTTGCTTATTTTCCTCAAGATAAGGATTTATTGAGTCCACATGTCATGCAAAGAAGAAACTGCTTCTACCCGCAGGCCGAGAGCTGTCGTTCTAAACACACAACTCTGCGATGCTGTTTGCAAATGTTTGTTGGAACGATGTTTTCGGGAAACATCGACTCGTTGAACTGCTGATAACGACGGAACTTGCGACCATAGTTGGCTAACGATGCTTTCGGGAAACGCACCCCTGGTTCGGTTGAAACACGCCCCATAATCATAGCCCAATGGAGCAGTATCAGACTCATATTCTGACTAGAATATGAGTATGACGACATCAGGCTAGAAACACACCCCAGTCTGACCAGAATATCTGTCAATCTGTTTCTCTATTTGTAGACGTGTAGAAAGAAAGACTAGATAGATGGATGGATGGATGGATACATACATACATAGAGACATACATACATACATACACTCTCAGAAAAAAAGGTACAAAAGCTGTCATTGGGGCTGTACCTTTTCAAAACGTACACTTTTGTACCTAAAGGGTGCATATTGGTACCTTAATGGTACATATTAGCACCTAAAATGTACATATTAGCACCTAAAATGTACATATTAGCACCTAAAATGTACATATTAGCATCTAAAATGTACATAATAGCACCTAAAATGTACATATTAGCACCTAAAATGTAGATATTAGCACCTAAAATGTACATATTAGTACCTAAAATGTACATATTAGCACCTGAAATTTACATATTAGCATCTAAAATGTACATATTAGTACCTAAATGTGCATATTAGCATCTAAAATGTACGTATTAGCACCTAAAATGTACATATTAGTACCTAAAAAGGACAAAAGTTTACCTTTTGAAAAGGTACAGCCCCAGTGACAGCTTTCGTACCTTTTTTCTGAGAGTGTACATAGATACATAGGTAGATAGATAGACAGACAGACAGACAGACAGACAGACAGACAGACAGATAGATAGATAGATAGATAGATAGATAGATAGATAGATAGATAGATAGATAGATAGATAGATGATAGATGATAGATAGATAGATAGATAGATAGATAGATAGATAGATGATAGATAGATGATAGATGGATAGATGGATAGATGGATAGATGGATAGATGGATAGATAGATGATAGATGGATGGATGGATGGATGGATGGATGGATGGATGGATGGATGGATGGATGGATGGATGGATGGATGGATGGATGGATGGATGGATGGATGGATAGATAGATAGATAGATAGATAGATAGATAGATAGATAGATAGATAGATAGATAGATAGATAGGGTGCAGGTGTTTTTTCAGCCAGACTAAAATCACACAGATGACATCATCTCTTTAACTTGTACTCACACATTCCTCTCTATCTCTCTCTCTCTCTCTCTCTCTCTCTCTCTCTCTCTCTCTCTCTCTCTCTCTCTCTCTCTCTCTCTCTCTCTCTCTCTCTCTCGGTCCAATTTTCCCCTCCCTCAATTTCTCTCCTCTTTCTACACCATTTTACAGCGATAACTAGATTTCCTCATGTTTGTTGTTTTTGATATAAAATTCTGTGGCCGTACAGAGAAAAATGTCTTCATCAGTGTCTATCAGATGTGAAGCAGACTTCCCTTGATAAGAAGACTGTAGCTGCTGCTGGAGAGAGTCTAAAAATACCTGTCCTAAATTCTCAAAACCCAAACGGAAACACAGAAGCACTGAGTAGAGCTCGTCTAAAGCTGACATCCGCCAGAATGCAGACGGTGTTTTGTGGCTGTTTGAACACATCCACATGAGCGTTTTCACTATGAAAGCAATCCGGTCGAATGCGTTGTCAACAACCTCTGGAAGTGGTCAAAAGTGGACAAGCTCAAAACGTTTTACACCGCATTTACACCTGTATTTAGTGTCGTCCACATGTGATCTGATCGACCAAAACGCATACCATGTGTAAACAGGTATAAAAATCAAGTTTACAAATCTGTTTAATTTGTACAGTCGCATTTAGAGCAAAAGGTTAAACACACAGTGCAGTGCCCAGCAAACATAGACTGGAGAACTGAACAAGATTTTGTCATTACGTTATTTCAGGGGGGAAATCACAGAACCAATGACAACAAAAATGCATTATTCATGCTGTGATCTACAAGCTTCAATTCTCTGCCAGTCTGGTAAATATCTGAATGCATTTGCATTTCTAAGAGCCCTTGGGAGTAAGGAGTATGTCTTTAGTTCCCTTGCCTCGAGGTGCTGTTGAAGCATTGGTTTCAAACTATATAACCATGTTTGTTGGAGAAGATATTAAGTATCAGTTTAATACCTATTGATGTGTGATAATGCTATATCTGCAATTAGGATAATCAGATGAAAAAACTTAGGCCTGCAATGTCAAATCCACTCAAGAATGAACATGAGATATATTTCATGCTGCAGCTGCAAAGAACTCATTTTTTACAGGTTATATGATGAGCAGGAGCAACAGTGATTGTGCCACGGTATAAAAGACGGCAAATAAAAAATCCCTACTGGACGTGCAACATCTGTTCCCGAGATACGGGCTTCTTTCTGGCAACCCTGCCCGATTGGACTAGAGCTGAATTTCCATGGCAACCACTTTGTACCACCTCAGTTGCTCAAATCTGGTTGATTTCCATGCATGCTGGCGGAGACGGCATCTTGTCCTCGCATGCTCCGGACAGTCAGTCTTCAACACTCCTCGTGGCTTAACTACAGCAGAGCACGTGGCTTCAGTCTCAGGAGGGAAGCTGGATTTCCATTTCAACAACAAGACTTGCATGACTGAATCATTGTGCAACGATTCAAATACTACTCCCACCATGTGGGGCATTTGATCAAATTTACTTAGTTTGACTTGACTAATTCTGAATTGTGTTCAGTGCTCAAATAGGACTCTCCCTCTGTTTCATGAGTCAATTACCAATATGTGAACTATGTTCTATGTCAATTTTAATCACATTTAATGAACCAAGTATTCCCACCATTTGAATCATGTTCAAGGATTCAAATGCAACTTCCCCTATTTGTTATTTTAAGGTCATTGATTCAAATAGCATTCCCAATATTTGAATCAAGTTCAAAGATCCCAAATCTCCTTATTTGAATCAAGTTCAATGATTCAAATTGTCTCACCCATATTTTAATTAAAAGGTAGCCTACTTCCCTATCTTGAATCAAGTTCAATGAATCAAATAGCATTCACACTATTTGAATCATGATACAATTTCAAAATCTAATTATTTGAATCAATTTCAATGATTCAAATTGTATTTTCACTTTTTGAGTTAAGTCCAATCATTTAAATAGCATTCCCAATATTTGAATTATGTTCAAAATCCCAAATCTACTTATTTGAATCAAATTCAGTGATTCAAATTGTATCATCCATATTTTAATCAAAAGTTTCTTCCCTTGAAAGTGAAAATAGTATTTGAATCATTGAACCTGATTCAAAAGTCCAATGATTCAAATGCTATTTTCACTTTCTGAGTGAAGTTCAATGATTCAAATTGCATTCCCACTATTTGAATCATGACCAAAGGTTCAAAATCTTATTTGAATCAAATTAAAATATTGAAGTAGTTTTTCTCTTTTTGAGTCAAGTTCAATGATTCAAAGCATTCCCAATATTTGAATCATATTCAAATATCCCAAAATCTACTTATTTGAATCAAGTTCAACGATTCAAATACTATTTTCACTTTTTGAGTCAAGTTCAATGATTTGAATTCTACTCATACTATTTGAATCATGTTCAAGGATTCAAAATGTACTCGTCTGAATCAAGTTCAGTGATTAAAATACTAAGCAACGTTCACTATTTGAGCTGCATGTTCAATGATTGAAATGCTTCCTCCTGCCTTTGAATCGAGTTCAATTAATCTCTTTGATTGTCTCTGAAGCTTGCAGAAACAGTTATTAATTTATTTATTAAAAATCTATTATTTACGGTTTATTTTAATAGAAACAGATACAACTGAATATGTTCCAATGCAAGGATTATTGTGTTTGTAGCGAAAGCAAAGTTCATTCATCCATTTATAAACAAAAATTTAAAACAAATTTACGAGAAGAGAAAAAGTCTTGAAAAAAAAAGAGTTACTTATGACAATGTATTATTAGAGAAATGATAGAAGCAGATGTCATGCACGGCTCTCACTAGTACGAGCACGCAGCCCGGGACTTCCATCGCAGGATTGGCTGACAATGACAAGGAACTTCTTCTTTGAGTGCAAGACCCTTGAGGTTTGGAATAAATTTCTTTTGTCTTTCCATACATATTCACAGCCATATCCACACTCTAAACGCTTGGCTTAGAGATGCACTCATAAAATCTGAATACAGCAGCATGACCGATACAGCGTGCACAAGATCCATCGAAACTCCACATAATATTCTGCTTGACACCGAAAGCCAAGTTCAGACTGGCACAAAAAGGTGCTATTATGTTTCTGACATCTTAAAAATTATACTTTTTAAAGCAGAGTTTAAATGTGAGTTTAAATAATACGCTTTTTTTATAGGAAGAATGGAAAGTTTAAAAATCAGCTTGTGAGAAATGTCATTTGACATAATCGCTAAGATGACGGCAACTAAAAAAGAGGAAAAAAGTTTTTTTTTTTTACTTTCCTAGAGTCAAAGAAAAAATCACATCTGATCACGCAGTGTCACAATGAAACAAAAAATGTGTAAATACTATTTCTGAGAAGGCATTATGTAATATAATGTAATTTATAATAGTATCCTGTTTCCCAATGGCTGTTTCAAGTCAGTTATTATTCTTCACAGTTATTATTATGTTTGTTCGTTAATTCCCCAAAGTAAATAAACTGTACAACTTATCAGAATTTCAACTGGAGCATTACTGCATTTCCCCAAAAATGACCAGTTGAGAAATCTCTACATGTCTCTTTATTTGCAGATATTTGGTTTGGGTAGCAAGATTGTCAAAACCCAAAATGCTCACAATTTATAATTGTTAATCATGATTGTTTTCATTTGAGAAATGTCTTGAGGAGAGTCTGCTTGCGAAAAGAGAGCTCGTAATAAAACAAGAATCAACATCGGCTTGGCTTTTCAGAGATGACGAGAACTGATATGTAAAATGTTGTGAAGCGACGCAGAGATGAAGGCGTTTCTATTACTCAACAGAGTAAAGTTAGTATTATATTGAACAGATGAATTGCTATATCTAGCTCGCAGAGTTCATTGTAAAGCATTATCGATTGTGAAGGCTCATTTCATTATGGATGTTGTAGTGCTGTGCTGGAATATATATATTTTTAAGGAAGTACTGTCTATTAACTCTTTCCCCACCAGCCTTTAAAAAAGAAAAAGAAAATAGAAGAAGTTGCTAGCATTTTTGGTAATTTTTTTTACAAAACTTTCATGGCCCCCAGAATATTTTTTTGTATGAATATTTGAACATTCAATTCTTTAACAGAAAGACCAGACCCTCCGCTTAAACAAAAAAGTTTTATCCTAGCTTCATGCATTCATTTTTTATCAGCTATTGGATATGGGTGTTTCATACAAAAAACACCATTTGCACAAATAGCTGTGAAAATGTAAAAAAAAAATATACACACACAGTATACTACACTGAGCATAATGCTTTGATCGCTTGTTTTTGTTACTTTTTTGTCTGTGTTTCGATCAGGAGATTCACTAGATTCTCAGAAAATGCATAACAGCGCCTTCAGGCTCCTACCGTATAACAGTGAAAAACACGGAAAGCGTAACATACCATCAATGGCAGGGAAAGAGTCAATGGGCATTTCTAACATCTTCGGAAAGTCAGTTTGAGATCCTTTCCATCTAAACTGTTATATCTCTTAAACCTAGCAGTGAATGTTTTATGAACAGTAGAATAATCCTATTCATCCGCGAGGGCCAAAAGTTACATAACCCAATGCAAGTCAATGGAAACATCAAATGAAAAAACATTTTCAGGATAAAAATGCACATGATTATCTTTTGCATAATCATTGCTTCAACATGCTCATTGTTTCTGCTTAAATGAAAACGTTAGCTAACCGCATGATCTGTCTTAGAACTGGTCATTTCTGATAACAGATGGGCTTAATCATAACAAAACAACATTTTTGATTTTTCTGTAAAGCTGTTTTGAAACTATGTGTATTGTGAAAAGCGTGAAACATAAATTTGAAATGGAAAATGAAAAAAAAAACATGCAGGCCAACGATTATGCTTAATTAATCAAGAGGAGCAAAAAGCGTGATCACCATTCTTAATCGTGCAGACTATAAACTGTTTCTGAGAAGGCATTATGCACTTTATAGTGATGTAATATAATGTTACTACCGTATATTTTTGGCTTTCCAATGCAAACATTTTGTGTTCACAGTTATTATGTGTTCCTTAATGATTTAAAATCATATTAATATGACCATAGGTTTGATTTTTGTTGTTGTTGCAATAACAGTCCTACATTTTTAAGCTTGACTAAAGTTTCCAAATATGTTTCAGGTCCACTAGACACTGGAAATGATGCATCACTGCTATGAACAGGTTTTGGGAAGTGCCTGAAAAGTGATCTGTTGAAATGTTATTACCTCCTGACACGCTCTCAGGATCCTTTATGGCCATATCAGGTGTAGGATGTTTCTGACAAACGAACAGTAGGCCTACTGCTGTCCTCAAAGTCCTCCGGCCTGCTAAACGCTTGTGCTGTAGTGTGTGACTTTCAAGTCTCTGAAACCAGTTCAATAAATCTTCCGTCTCAAAGAGAGACTTTAATTTTCTGGACCCCTCTCCATATCTCTTCTCAGCTCTTGTTTTTCAGATGACACAAGCACAAAACAAATAGCCCAGGAGTACCCGAGAGTGAAATATAACAAGAGAGCACTCGGAGAGCGGTGAGAAATAACTTTGTGACACACACACAGCGTGATGCGCCAACAACCCTTGACTATCTGGAAGATCTGGGCTACAATTCACAAAGGCCTTCCTCATACACCTGAAGTGCTATTAAGTCTAGATTCATAGAGGCGAACTGAGACAGAACGAGCCCTCCTTCAAACACACTGACATTAGGAGCAACTTAAACATCTATTGTTGAACATTGTAACAAAAAGTGAAGAGCTGAGTGCAGTTCTCATGCGAGACATTGCGTAAGATGTTAAAGTAGCTCTGTCCACGTGGCCATTGTCCATTCATGACTCAAATTAGAGTCAACATGAAATCAGATTTGGCCGTGTTCTTATTTTGAGAGATTCATTGGTCACACGTTATTCAAACCTTGTTTTCTTTGATGAATTACAAAAAACAACAGTGTTCGAATACTAATATTCAGGACACATGATTGCGAGTGTATGAAAGCCCATTTCTGACATATAAGGAAAAAAAACATCATACTTTGGTATATCACGATGATCAAAACAGTCATAATTATGAGATAAAAAGTCTAAATTATGGCATATATAGTCATTTATGAGATGAAAAGTGGAATAAAAAATTATGCAACAGCACTCAAAATTAGGATATACTAAGCTACAATTATTCGGTTGAGTTTTTATAATCATTTTTGTCAATTATTACGTCACATTTAATTATTTTTGTCATAATTATGACTGTAACAGTTTTGACTTTTTATGCCATAACTATGATTTACCAAAGCATGATTTTTATGATAATATGGCAGAAATGGGCTTAGTGTGATTTTATATAACATGACTTTAAGAAAAATCTGTAGAAAAACGTACTGGTAATTATTCTTCTAGGACATCCGTTAAGTTTACCTACATTTCCTTTAACCTCAAAACACAATACAAAATAATGCGTAATTCAAAATACTGGAAACACCTGTGAAAAATCAATACGGATATTTCCTCCATATAATCATGGTACACTTGTCCCTGCTTTTACTTTTCAATAGACAAGTTTCGACACTTACGTCGTGTATTTTTGGTCCGCCAACAAGAACCGTTCCAAACGAAGTCAACCGTATTAAATCTCTGAGCAACACACAGTAGTGGAGTTTCGTTCCTGAACGAATAAGTGTCATTGAATGAATCGGTTCAGTGAATGATTCAACTACTCACTCATATAGACGGTTGCCCCATCCTAATTCGCCTAGTTATACTATGCCCTAAAATACTGTTTTTGTGAAGAAAAATACAAGCCTCCCCTCCATTGACATCCATTATAAAAACGTCCACTGGTCTCCTTCCCTCTGCACTTTGGATTCTAACCGGAAAAAGTAGAGCAACAAAACTTTAACATGGTATGATTTGGGACACACTATTTGTGATTTCGAATACTAGTATTTAGGATGGACAATTCAATGACTCACAAAGACGGCCTCTTGTCACCATACAGGCATAAAGATGTAAACCTCTAGAGTCATTACAATTTCCCACCATTAAAGCAGTCTCTTCCAAAACCTTCCACTGGCGTGACTTTGGCTTTTATAATGTTTAACAATAACCAAATAGCTGTTTTGTTATTTTAGCAATCCCAATTCAACCTGGCCGGAGTTTCTGCAATTGACCGTTCGCAAAGACCCGCCCTCCTTATTACTTTTGCTATGTCCGACAAACCATGGCGCTCTCAACTTTATATTTATTGAGTTGGCTGGAAACGCTTCAGAAAAGTTACGTCATTTCTGGTAAGGGAGCATACAGTAGTAAGCATCGGATTTTGCAATTGAGACAGGCATTATAATGGCCGACTTCCTGATCAGTGCCCTGAACACTGAACTATAGGGAACTGATTGAGACGCAGTTAAATATACATCAAGGAGCAAAGAGGACACCGACGACGCGCCAACAGACAAGACACATCAAAATGTGGGTGGAACAACAATGAAACCTTATTGATTTTGTCTGCATCGGTTAGAATGGTTGAGTTTCATCTTTCCATTTTAGAGGCATAAGTGTGTGGAAAACTGCTATTCTGAGTCTATTCAATCAAATATTGGAATAAAGTTTGAAAGCTGATCTCCATCAGTAATTCAGGGGAGCGTTTGACTGTCAATCGAGTGAACGCTGCAGATTTGTGTCCTCAGGCCATCGAGGGTGAGAGTGCATCCTGGGAGTTTTCCAGGAGTGGGACGGTGTGATTAATATGGGTGTCACCCGGGAGCTCCTTCCCATCTGAATAACCTCTGGGTTTAATGCGCGCTCCCGTCGCCCGCGGCTGGGGCTTTAATGACATTATTAACCCTTTCCACCTGCATCACACATTCTTACTTACTCCTCTAGACACAAGCTTGATATATGACACAATATGCCTCTGATAGAAACCATAATGTCACAATAGGAGAAGGCAATGCCTCTCAGCTGGTGAGTTACGGAGCCCTTAAAGGGATATGGTGGGAGGAAAACTTATATTTCAATGCTTTTATGTTCTCTTGCAAATGTTTGCGTCCATCCGAGAACTCAAAAACCTATTGATTTCTTTGCAAGCGAACACAAAGTTTCTTGGAGGAGCGCAAAGCTTTTGCGTGAGAACGTGAAAGCATTGAAATATATTTTTTCCTCCCATCCCATATTTTTCCACCACCATAGGAAATGGACTGCAGAAACTTGATAGAAAGTAACAGTTTTAAATGCATCTAACTAAATAATTGTATAAAGTTAGGATAGCAATTTGAATTGGCATATCAACTTGATCATGGGGAGAAAACATTTACCCTATCTTGGCACAAATTCATCCGTCACTGATTACACTAAAAAATTGAATTGATGTAGGATTTAATTTGAAACTATTTGCACTCTGAAACTGCACAAATAACCTTATTTCACAAATAATTACAAAGAAATGGCAAGCAACACGTTAGATTAAGCATGACATTTCCAGTATTTTCTTTTAAAATGTATTCCAATAATGTTTTTTTGTATTTAGAATATAAATAAATAAATACACACACATATATATATATATATATATATATATATATATATATATATATATATATATATATATATATATATATATATATTATACACGTCATTACATTTTTCTTTGATTGGTCCGTCTACTCCTTATACTGTCTCTGACCTTATTTATTAACATGTGTCCATCTTGTAAAAACATAGGGAGGACATAAATTGCTTGCATAGGACACACTTATAAAGTCATGACAGATGCAAGTCTATGAGGATGAAAGTTTGTCTGTGGTATATGATGCAGTACACTATATTTGCGATATATGATTTCAAACATTTAATACTACTGGTCAAACCAATGAAAATGTGACTTTAGCATCAGCATAAACTTTTTAAAAACATCATAGAATCCCAGATGTCAAAGGTTAAGTGCCAGAATCTAATCATGCTAGTTCATCCATAACTTTTACTACGCAAACTGTATTTTTTCCTTGTTTGACCGCTTAATGGCATCACGCTCATTTCATTATTTTTACGACGAGAAGACTTAAGAAGACTGTGTGATCCTGAGGAAGAGAAAATTGCATTTCCTTTGCAAGAAAATTGGCTGTAAAGACCTCCGACATGAATTCCCAGCTGAGCTGTTGCACTTTGCCTGAGAGGAAACAATAAAAAGGGATTTCAAATTGATCATATCAGATTTTTATGTATTTGTGCACATCTTTGAGTTTTAATAAATGGCAATACATAAACACCTGAAATTTCATCCAACTTTTTTTTTCTTGGTTCCATGAGGCTTCAGTGATAAATGGAAACAGACAGAAATGAAAAATGAGCATAACTCTTAGATGAGAGACTCCCGGTTCCAACTCGCAAACCAAACAACACCAGCACAGACACTACAAATGACTTGGACAAATGTTTGTTCTGTTTTATTTTTTATTTAACAGGGACAATGGACCGTAAGAAACTGTCCCAGAATTAGCTACAGAGCTAAATTTCATCTTTCAAATGTGTTGGTAAAACAAATGGTAAAATGTAAAATCGTTACGCTGATCACAAGATGCACTTTGAAATCTGGATTCTCAAAACTGAGGTTTTAAAGCACACATGTCGGTTTGAGCATGAGTCAAGGGCCGAAACTAATTTTGATCTATTTTTAGAAATGCATTGATCTTTCATGCAGAATCTGACCCAAGTGTTGAGCCCAGCGCTGATTCTCCTCCACATACAAATATGCAAAAAAAAAAAAAAAAACTCCACAAAAGCTCAATGCAAGTGTTGCTCTGACCCCTGACTTATTCCCTCATCAAAGATTGCTTTTTCTTTTCTTTTAATTCCTCTTGATTGATCCTGTCCATCTCCATGGTGTTTTCCAGCCTCTGGTGTGAGTATCGATCCGTCCAGAACATCCTGGAATTTCTCTAAATCAAGTTGTTCTTTCTCGGAGAAACAGGAATATCAGGTTAAATTTCACATTCTCCAAATTGGTAAAAGGCTTAACTTTAACCTTCACATGACATCGCTGAGAGAAGAACTGCTTTGTGTGCGTTTCACGGATCTAGTGGGATTTCTCTTGGAAACACATCATATAGTACAACCATTTTTAGATTCATTTGTACAAATTTTGTATGACATAAATGAAAACATCTATTCAGCAAGGACACAACATTTTCAACATTGATAATAATCATAAATGTTTCGTAAGCATCAAATCATCATATTATAGTGATTTCTGAAGGATCATGTGACACTGAAGACTGGAGTAATGATGCTGAAAATTGAGCTTTGATCACAGGAATACATAACACTTTACTATATATTCACATAGAAAACAAGTTTTACATTGTAATAATTAGTACTGTCAAATCGATTAATCGTGATTAATCGCATCTAACATAAAAGTTTGTGTACACTCACCTAAAGGATTATTAGGAACACCTGTTCAATTTCTCATTAATGCAATTATCTAATCAACCAATCTCATGGCAGTTGCTTCAATGCATTTAGGGGTGTGGTCCTGGTCAAGACAATCTCCTGAACTCCAAACTGAATGTCAGAATGGGAAAGAAAGGTGATTTAAGCAATTTTGAGCGTGGCATGGTTGTTGGTGCCAGACGGGCCGGTCTGAGTATTTCACAATCTGCTCAGTTACTGGGATTTTCACGCACAACCATTTCTAGGGTTTACAAAGAATGGTGTGAAAAGGGAAAAACATCCAGTATGCGGCAGTCCTGTGGGCGAACATGCCTTGTTGATGCTAGAGGTCAGAGGAGAATGGGCCGACTGATTCAAGCTGATAGAAGAGCAACTTTGACTGAAATAACCACTCGTTACAACCGAGGTATGCAGCAAAGCATTTGTGAAGCCATAACACGCACAACCTTGAGGCGGATGGGCTACAACAGCAGAAAACCCCACCGGGTACCACTCATCTCCACTACAAATTGGAAAAAGAGGCGACAATTTGCAAGAGCTCACCAAAATTGGACAGTTGAAGACCGGAAAAATGTTGTCTGGTCTGATGAGTCTCGATTTCTGTTGAGACATTCAGATGGTAGAGTCAGAATTTGGCGTAAACAGAATGAGAACATGGATCCATCATGCCTTGTTACCACTGTGCAGGCTGGTGGTGGTGGTGTAATGGTGTGGTGGATGTTTTCTTGGCACACTTTAGGCCCCTTAGTGCCAATTGGGCATTGTTTAAATGCCACGGCCTACCTGAGCATTGTTTCTGACCATGTCCATCCCTTTATGGCCACCATGTACCCATCCTCTGATGGCTACTTCCAGCAGGATAATGCACCATGTCACAAAGCTCGAATCATTTCAAATTGGTTTCTTGAACATGACAATGAGTTCACTGTACTAAAATGGCCCCAACAGTCACCAGATCTCAACCCAATAGAGCATCTTTGGGATGTGGTGGAACGGGAACATTTTCTAAAGAATGGTTTCAGCACCTTGTTGAATCAATGCCACGTAGAATTAAGGCAGTTCTGAAGGCGAAAGGGGGTCAAACACAGTATTAGTATGGTGTTCCTAATAATCCTTTAGGTGAGTGTATATATAAATGTATACACACACATTCATACACACAAACATAGAAATATATATATGTGTGCACACCGGTATGTATATTTACACACACATATTATATATATTTACAAACTTTTTTGTAGATGCGATTAATCTCGATTATCTAGCAATACTATTTCAATATTAGTGTACTTTTTTTTTGTATTCATAAGACTTCTTCAAAAACATATACCGACCCCAA
Organism: Tiaroga cobitis; assembly: GCA_030578255.1. Classification (NCBI taxonomy): domain Eukaryota; kingdom Metazoa; phylum Chordata; class Actinopteri; order Cypriniformes; family Leuciscidae; genus Tiaroga; species Tiaroga cobitis. The sequence continues at coordinate 30,319,562 of CM060614.1, read as the reverse complement.
AGTTTTGAACGGTAGTGTATTTGTACAAACGAAACATTTTTTGTTCGATAAAACTAGTATTTAAATGAATGATCAAATCCTATCTCGCATAAATCAAAAGAAATGCATAAACGCATAAGCAGCAACCCCGCTGGACCATCTCACGCTCAGCAAAGAGTGTCCCATTCATTCAGGATCCGAGCGCAGCACATCAAAAATTCATTACTGGATCCTAATTGAGCTTGTTCCCCAAAGGAAGATCCCAGCATTCTTTAGCCTCTCCTCCGAAACAAGAGCACGACACATGGAGCGCACCATACGGCTCATTAAGATGCAGAGGAGTCTCGCCTGATCCAACAAATGCCATCCTGGTTGGGGTCAGTTTTTCCAATCTGTCTCAGTATACATATGAGGCAGGGCCGGGATAATGGGGATGTATTGTTCATGTTGGATCCAAAAGGGCGATCTGACGATGAATAATATTCAGTAATCTAAAAACAAACATGACATCTAACAAACAAAAGAATGGATGAAAGGGAAGACTGGTCAAGCAAAAATAATAAATATATAAAAATCTTACCGTCCCCAAACCTTTGAACGGTAAAGGGTACATTTCTGTTTTTTACACAGTACAATTTTATACAGAAATGTACCCTTTACCGTTCAAAGGTTTGGGGACGGTAAGATTTTTAATGTTTGAGAAAGAAGTTATGCTCATCCAGGCTGCATTTATGTGATCATAAATACAGTAAAAACAGAATAAAAAAATGTTGAAATATTATTACAATTCAAACAAACTGTTTTCTATTTGAATACGTTTTAAAATGTAAATTATTCCTGTGATCAAAGTTGAATTTTCAGCATCATTACTCCAGTTTTCAGTCACATGATCCTTCAGAAATCACTCTAATGATGATTTGCTGCTCAAGAAACATTAATGATTATTATCAATTTCGAAAACAGTTGTGATGCTTCATATTTGTGTGGAAACAGTGATTTTCTTAAAAAAAGGTTTACTGAATGTAAACCTTTGAACGGAAGTGTTTTAATAATTTAACTTCAAAGATCCCAATTTAGACAATGATGACAAATAGTATCCGCTGAAGCTCACAAATCTCTTTCATGCTTAAATATATTTATTATGTTTACAGCTGTCACACACGTTGCTATAGTCATAATTTCATTCAACAGTCATGAGTCTGATGAAGTGAGAGTGACTCCTTTTTTCTGTACACATAAAACCACATCTTACGGGATATTCATTGAAAATAATTCCAGTTTCATTTTCTTGCTAATTTCTGGGCATCAGCTAATTACAGGCTCTCTCATATCTTTCTTAAGAAAACACTAATCTAGAACTAAGGGCTCTTGTTTCCTGCCGATCATCCGGCTGGCACGGATCCAGGTGTGTAAAAGGCCTGTTTGACATTTGTGTTAAATCCGGCTGTTTGTACTGTTATAAAGCTGGAGTCTGCCTGTGGTGCGGGAGTGCGTGCAATCCGACCTAAGGTTATTATGACCCAAAAAGTCATTTCAAGGTCAAATCTAGCAAGTGTTAAACAAGTGTTGTTTGGTTACCCCCAAATTAATATTATGTCATTATTGACTTAGCCTCTTGTCATTTCAAACCTGTATTCTGTTTTTTACCTTCCAGTTTCCACACAGTTTCAGTTTATAATGACCATGTCTGTCAAGCTTCAAAAATGTACCATTAAACCAATGTAAAGTACAAAAAAGTAGCAATATAGAGTACAAAAATGTTCATTTTAAAAGGATGGTTCACTCCAAAAAGAAATTCTGTCATCATTTACTCACCTTTGTTCAAAACTAGTATAATTGGTAACACTTTACTTGAAGGGGTGTGCATAAGACTGACATGACACCTTCATAATCATGACATGACACATGTCAAGAATATGAAGGAGGTTTTATGCATGTTTATGACAACTGTCATTAAGTGTCATTCGCTCAATTATGACATTTTTAATGCAAATATGACATTGTTTGAGATGTCTTTGTTATGACAACTTGACATTACTAAGACAACACAACCTGTCATAAATATGTCATAAACATGGCATAGCAGAATAATTATCAAACTTAAGAAACCACTTAGCTTTATGGGTTTGCACTACATTAAACTGTCAGGTGGTTGGTTTTGACATTGGCTTTCATGAAACATTATAACATTTTAATGACAAATTCAATTTGTACCACTGTAGTTGAGGTCAAGAAAAATATTCATGACGCAGTTATAATGGCCTCATGAGAGCTAATGTCAAAACCAACCGCATGACAGTTTAATGTAATGTTAACCCATAAAGCGAAGTGGTTTCTTAAGTTTGATAATTAATCTGCTATGTCATGTTTATGACATATTTATGACAGGTTGTGTTGTCTTAGTAATGTCAAGTTGTCATAACAAAGACATCTCAAACAATGTCATATTTGCATTAAAAATGTCATAATTGAGCGAATGACACTTAATGACAGTTGTCATAAACATGCATAAACCCTCCTTCATATTCTTGACATGTGTCATGTCATGATTATGAATGTGTCATGTCAGTCTTATGCACACCCCTTCAAGTAAAGTGTTACCGTATGACGTGCTTATTTCTGCCGAAACCCCCCAAAAAATATTTTTTGGTTGCAACATTCAATATCTTTTATATGTTCTGAAAAATCAAACAGATTCGAATGACATAAGGGTGAGTAAATTATGGCAGAACTATGTCTGACTTATTCTTGGCTGAACTACGCCATTAATGATGATTGTTTTCAAAACAGCTGCATAAAGATTTTTCCACATTTTGCCTCTTTCTTTGCTTTGAGTCTCCAAATATGTGCAGTTGTAGCTGCTTAAAAAAAAGTTTCCCCATGTTATCCGTAACCAAAGAGAGATGCGACTACATGTGAATCTCATCACGGGAGGAGGAACATCATCATGATGGTCGTTGGGAAAGTTCAGAATCTGCCCTGGACTCCGAGCTCTTTCTCGGCTGCCTCCTCAATGTGTGTGTGGATAATGCGCACTTCTTCCTGGGACAGGGTCCTCTCCATGTGGCGATACTCCACGCGGTAACAGTGGCTCATTCGCTTCGTCCTAGGAGGGTAAATAAAAGAGAAAGAGATAGTGAAAATAGAGAAAGATCATCTCAAATGTACATTCACCCAAAAATGCATTATTATTTGCTGTATTAGTTTTCATACAACAACAGATCATTGACCACGAATGACCAAAATCACCCACAAACGTCGCTATATTTAAATTAATCTGAAGCCGTACAATAGTTTTGTGTGATGAACAGACAGAAATGTAAGCCGTTTTTGACTGTCGTTATAATCTTCCCGTTCAGTGAGCTGTTCAACACTAAAGCAAATAATCAGTCTGATTCATAAACCAATTATTCAAATCAGTTTTGTGAACTGTCTCAACCAATTGATTTAAAAGATCAGACTCAAAACAACTCATTAATCTGGACGCAGCAGTTCTGGAGTTTATAGCTCAAAGAAGAGGGAGATTATCAATGAGAAATGACTTCAGGTTCAGTGTGTTTCTCATGTCAGTTGCAGACCAGGCTCGTCAGAAAAATGTGCCTGTGGAGAAATTTCAGGCAAATAACATGTTGCTTTTTCATGTTTTCGTGTCACTTTTTTTTCGAATGATGTCCAGTTGCACTAAAAGGGTGGCGTTCAGTTTTAGCAGAAACAGATGAATGTGAATCTGCAAATGTTTTATCACGTTGTTGTTTTTGTACATCTCGAGGCACTTCGGAAATTAGGGTTAATGGGTTAATGTTTAGAAAATAATGTACCACCTACTCAAAACCTGACTGATAGTGTTAACAAAAGCAACGGTGAGATAAAAACACATTTGCTGAAGAAAGCAAGCCATTTTAGCAGCTTCTACAAGTCTTTGAGCTCTTTTATCGTGACTCAAGCTCTCCATATCGCACATGTACCGGCGGAGCTGCTGAGCAAGTTTACCACGTCAGAAAAGCTATACATATGCAGGTGGTTATGTGACGAAAACGTCGAAATATTAGTTTACAAATCACGCACTATGATAAAAGTGTTTTGAGGTCATTACATTCACTCTAAAAAATCTTGGGTTATTTTTTCTACCCAAATACTGGGTTGAGACTTTTGGGTTATTTTTCGGGGTTATTTTCTTTCAGTGTTGGAGTAGTTTTTGTGTTACCCAGATCCTGGGTCATGTATAACAACCCAGGGGTTGAGTTATTTATCGCAGGGTTTTTGCAAACTCTTTCAGGAGAGAGCAGTGCAGCTCCGACAAGTTGGTGCATGTCTTCGGTAAAATACAGGTTTGTGTACATTTTATTTGATCTAAAAAATTGGATATTGTGCTGTATATTGTTTCATTTTATCCAAAGCAAGAGGGGCGTAATGTGAGTCTACAAGCTCCGGCGCCGTTACAGTGGAAACGGGACAACAGAGACTTGATTCGACTTAAGACTTGACTCGATTACACTTGAATTACTTCTAAATAGTTTTTACTTCTCATATTTGTTAAACGAGCTTAAATGCACACAATATGTATTAAAAACGATATAAAGTATGCTATACTGCACAACATGATCAAACCATAAACCTTAATTAATGTATGAAGTAAAAGAAAAGAAGCTAGTATAGTAAAAATGAACTGACCCATTATGCTGGGCTAAATAACCCAATTTGCTGGGTAAGATGGGGTGAAACCCAAATTGGGACGTTTTTAACCCAGTGTTGTAGTTCAATTGCAAGGAACCACATGAAAAAACACACAATAAAGAAGTCTTTATTAATCAAAAATCTGGAAAAACATGCCTCTACCTACATCTTTGCAAAACTACAAAAATGTTCCTATGCACACAATTCACATGTAGGTTAAGGCAAGTTTATAGCTATGAGCCTGGGTTGGTAAGTTATCTCATGGCTTCAGAAGACTTTAGCCGCTTTTCCACCATCAGGCTAAACCGTTCTCGTTGCTTAACCGTTCCATTCCAGGCCGATCTGGCCAGCCGGTACGGATGTGGTTTCACTTTCCACTGTGGCGCTGATAATGGAGCCCGTTCTCATCCTTTGGCGTCATATAGGTGACGCCATATGACATTTCGTCGAAATCCTACGCACATGGCATCCTTTAGCGTCATTATGAGACGCAGACCCTACCCCAGACCTAAACCTACCCATAACTGCGTGTTAGATTGACGCTAAAGGGTGTCATGTGCGTCGTATTTCGACAAATGTCATATGGCGTCACCTATATGACGCCAAAGGATGAGAATGTGTTGGATAATGGAGCTCTTTGCAAAGTAATACAAATGAGTCAGTCGTTGCCTTGGTATGCAAACGTTTACAGACTGTATGAGATGTAAATAACGACTGCTTTATGGAGGATGATCATATTTATGGCTTTTAATTGTATTATTAACTTGTGTTAATATTAACGTTTATGCTTTTTTTTTTAAATGGTCATTTTTGGGGGATTTATAGCTGTCGTTGGATGGAAAAGAGCTGTGTGAAGACTCTTCAAAATATCTTTATTTGTGTGAAGTCATACAGGTCTGGAACGACACATCGTGAGTAAATGATGACAGAATGCTCATTTTTGGCTAAACTATGCCATTAATCTTAGTTTAGTTGTTGTACTGCAGCTCTTTCTGCACAAATAACTTATACAACAGTGTATGTAAGGTCAAGCTAATACATAGATCAAACTCGTTCAGGGAGCTGCCCGTCAACAAACACTCTCTCTCTCTCACACACACACACACACACACACACACACACAGTATAAGCCTATTCTCAGGGGAGGAGCTGGATTAACAAAGAACAAGAAACTACAAAGTTTTCACTTACACAGCGCTCTCCAGGGAGAAACCCAAAGTCAAGCATGATTCCCTTTTTATTGTGCATGCTGTATGTAAGCAAGACTGCAGAAAACTGAGAAAAAAAGTCAAGGGTTTGGACTCTTTATAAAGCAACGAAGTGAAACAAAATGGCTGACAGGCAACTGCAGCGAAGCAGCGGCCGGGATTCCAGTGCAACTCAAGGGGAGTTGTGAGGCTACATCGGATTCACTTTGCCGATACTGGATCTGTAGTCAGCGGGCCTGGTGTCCATAGGGATGTAAACTCACATCATAAAGCATCAGAGAAGCACCCTAAGAGTCAAACAGCTCCAAGATGCTCAGTGTTTTTGACTAAAGTTTTTTGTTGTTGCAATTCTACTCTTCCTACAGTTGCAGTCCTCACAATCTGAGATTGAGAGGATGATTGAAATGAAACAAACGATCAGCATACATTTTTCCAAATGTGTCTATGAATATGCAATAACTTTCGAATGTTTGCTTTGACTCTGGAACATACATTATTAATGTATTAGAAGCATCTAAACAGTTTTAAAGATGAACAAAGATTGAATTCATAGATTGATTTCGATTTGATCTTAGTTAATCTATGATATTAATTAAAAATATAATATTTAATGCATTTACCTCATTTGAAATTATAAAGCATGGTAACACTTTATTTCAATGGTCAACTTTAGACATTCTACTTACAATAACTAACTTTACATGTCAACTAACTCTTATAAGAGTATTAGTAGACTGAAGTAGCCTTGGTTCGGGTGAGTAGAATAAGTTGACATGTAGTAACAAAGAACAGTAGAATATATCAAGTGTTAGCAGATATTAAGTACAGTCGACTAATACTCAAATGACTGCTAGTTGACATGTAGTTGCAAAGTTACTTACAGTTAGTAAAATGTCTTAAGTGGACCATCATTTCTGTGTGATTTCTGGTGCCTTATTCAACAAATTATAAAGAAATTCATCACTTTACCTAGCTTAAAGTGTTAAAATGAATTAAAATCATAATTTAATCATTACTTAATCAATTAATGATTACAAAATCTATACAAATGTCTACATAATAGTACAGTATACTGTAACTGGAAATTCTCTTCATTGTACATTATCTGCCCGTTATGTTTTTTTTTATATTGTTTTTTTTACATTTCTAAACCTGAATACTTGTATGTTTTAGATGCTGTCAATACGTCCATATTGCATGTTTCAACGTGTACCCAAATAATATGTAAAGATCATAAAATACATTTCTTTCAGAGGACGAGATCCACTAAAGTGGATCACACACACACACACACGCTTCTGCATGTCAGTTTCAATGGAAATAAACTTGTATCTTTATCTTCACACTCTTAAAAATAAAGCTTCTTTATTGGCATTGACGGTTCCATGAAGAACCTTTAACATCCATGGAATCTTTCCATTCCACAAAAGGTTCTTTATAGTGGAGAAAAGGCGTCTTTAGATTATTAAAATGTTCTTCACACTGAGAAAAAGGTCTTCGGGGAGGCTAACATGGTTCTGTTATGGCATTGCTGCGAAAACCCCCTTTTGTAACCTTTATTTTTAATAGTGTAAAGGTTAAAGTGTAAATGCACGGTTCTCCCTGCATCTCTGTATCAATACAGCCTCTCTCAATCCTCACTGTGAAGAAGCTAAAAATAACCTCCAGATGAGTGTGATCCCTGGGGAAGCTAATCCGTAACTGATTGACACATAAGGAATGATCATACCTGGTGATGTGTGAGGAGAGATAATTAATCAAACCACAGTTAGTGGGAACAAAGACAGAGGTAAAGGGAAAGCAATTAACGTAAACCCCAGAAAGACCGAAAAAAAAGAAAGAAAAAAAAAACGCTGATATAAATAGACCACTGTAAAAAAAGACAGCTATGAATATGTCTGTGAAACGTGACGGTTTTCTACCCACACATGCTGTGGAAAGCGCTTCTGTGAACTTGTGGAGCCGTCGGCTGGCGCGCAGACGCCGTCTAACAGCCAGAGATCTACTGTGAGAGATCCACAAATGCAGAGCCTGACACTTTTTAGGCTATCACCGGCTGCCACTGGGACATGTACGCTTTCACGCATCCCAAACAGCCAAAGCAGATAATTGGATGAAGTGATTTTCATCCAACACTAAAGTTTTATACTTTTTTTTTAAAATCATTCCCTTTATCTCTCACATCAGCATTATATAAGGAATAAAATGCTAATCTGGGAAGCAACTTCAAGCTAGGAGTTTAACTAGAGTCAAGATGTTCTTTAAAAAAAAAAAAAAAACTACACACTACTAACAAAAACTAGCTTATTGTTAACTAAAACTTTTAATAATCATATACTGTATGTAAGGGGTAATGTGCATCCAGCCGGTTGTTATTGCAGAATAAACCCCATCAGGGTGGACAGTCTTGCATCAGCCTGAAGGGGTTTATTACCTGTTTGTTCTCTTATAAACCATTACAGTGTAAAAAACAATAGTCGCAAAATGGCAGCAGCTGTGTTTGTATGAAACAAGAGAGAGCGAGTTCACAATAACGGATGACATAATTAAAGGTGCATTGCGCACGTCTCTGAGTTTTTGCAGAACTACGCCCCCTCTGGCGACAAGCGAAACTGCCTTACTGTCTTTGTCTTACGTGGAGTTTGCGTTGGGGTTTGGAATGAACTATAAGCCGGTGTCTTTGAATCCATCTTCTTCTTTTGTCGAAAGTTGACTAAAGTTTTGTCGCTTGAGTTGTCTTCGCTGATCCGGAGAATGGCGGCGAATACACAAACCTGCCAGACATAGCCAGGTGAGCGTGAACGCGCATGACGGGATTCCGGCCCGAATCCCTCTTATTTATTTTACTGTACAGGATTATAGAGGCAATCGCAGTGATCAGAGAAGGGCTCATTCAGCCCATCAGGCAATTGTTTAAGCATGTATGGGTTAGAAAAACATGAAATGTTGCGCAATGCACCTTTAAGTAACTGTGCACAAAGTATTGATTTGACTGAGTTTTAATATTTTATTAGCTCACCAAACGCAAAACTTCCACGTGTTTCAAGACTTCAGTAACCTGGATGGGCCTGTGTTATCTGTTTTTAGCGATTGTTATCCGGGAATAACATAACGCTGGATGGTGCGATTGACCAATCAGAATCAAATATATATATATATATATATATATATATATATATAGTAGTGGTCAAAAAGTGATGTCTGGCCTAGGAAAATTGATATCTTTGCCCTTTATTCATTTAAAATATTATTAAATATAAGATTGTTTAAGCATATTACGTAGTTGTGCTTGGAGTCAATTGTTTTATTTGTGATAATAACGCAATAAGTAGTTTGACAATTTTTTGCAAAATAATTTTGTTAGCTAAATATTTTAGCTTTAGCTTTTTGTTTTTACCTCATGTTTTAAAAAAATATTAATTATTTTCTTCTTATTTTGATGGTTTAATTGAACTTGTAGTAGGGTTAAAAAACTAATATTCCCTCCAAAATGTATGTATATATACAAACATTTACAGACTTTCAGCTATTTGCAATGAACAAATCAAACAAAAGTAATTGAATTCAAGTGGTTTCCCCAAATTCAACTGAAAATTGAACTTTTAATGACTTCTGCAGGCTCAAAATTATTCACCCCCCGAAGAGAATCCCTCACAACAGCACACATCTGCAAAACAGGTGTTGTCTAAAGCACATGTGATGCAACTAATCAAGGGCTTCATTAGTGGTACCAGGTGTGCTTGAGCTAGAACACATGAACTATCTGAACTGGCTGGGTTTGCTGAGTGTCACGTTTGACTGCATGTTAGAAATATGGCTAAGTCAAAAAAAATGGTCCAAAAAGTTAAGAGAAGATATCATCGCCCTTCACAAACAAGGAACAGGATACAAAAAGAAAGATAGCGAAGGCACTACATGTTCCTAGAGACACCGTAAGAAGCATAGTTCGCAAGTTCAAAGTTAAAGGAACAGTGGTTCCACTACCTGGACGAGGCAGAAAAGGGAAACTATCAACGGTTGCAACCAGATTTCTGAGAAGGCAGGTTCAGAAAAACCCTCGAGTGACAGCAAAAGACCTGCAGCAAGACTGGGTGGCGACAGAAAGCCACAGAAATTTTGGGATTCTGTTCTGTGTAGCGATGAAACAAAACAAATGGAACTTTTTGGCCCTATGGATCAGCGGGCAATTCCACCAACCTTAAAGGGGTCATATAACGGTACATCCACTTTTACAAGTTGATTGTACTGAAATGTGTGTTGGCAGTGCCTGTACACAACCACCATAAAATGATAAAAATCCATTCAGTGTTTTTTTTTTAATCTCCTTATATGTTTTCCCCTGCCTCAAATTGAGCCGTTCGATTTTGTGACGTCACTAAATCGGACGCCCCTCCCACGATTGTTGATTGACAGCAGCGTTTCAACACAGACCCGCCCTCGCTCGTGAGCGAGCTGTCAATCATAGTCCGCGCGGACCGGCGCGGTCATTGTTGATACGCTGGAGCACTGTCTATGAGCAGAATGGCGTCTAAGCGATTGTGGTGTTCTGTTCTTGGGTGTAATAACGAACACAGTCATTTTAATGTTCCTAAATCCGAACCGCTTAAGACGCAGTGGCTGAGTTTGTTTTCGAAGGGAATATTCCCCACGAGCAACGTCAATGCTCTCATGTTTGCGCGAATCATTTCACACACCAGACTGCTTTATAAACGAGGATCAGTATAAAGCTGGTTTTGCTAAGAAGCTGCTCATGAAAAAAAGGATCGGTACCAGATATTCGTGTTCCTGCTGAACCTCCAGAAGAACTGAAGTGAGTGTCACGTTTTATTAAACTTTATATTAATATTTATATTAATCTTTGCAAATCGCTTGCACGCTTCACAATGAATGCGTCTAAGGTTTACACTCAGGGTACATTACGGCATGTTTTCTATGTATGACGTTCTCAATATAATTCATAATCCCACGTTTATACTGAACAACACGTTATGGTTATTGTGTTATTGTGTTTAAACGGTGTACGCACAGAACAGAGAGGCGGGGTCAGCAAAGCTCATTATCATTTAAAGTCATATGCACAGAAACGCCGTGCTGAAAACAGAGCTGTTTTTGACCAGGTAAAATAAGTGTTTTCTTACAATACTAATGAGAATTTTTAATTAAATTATATTACAAACTTTTAATTTAGACCCTAAAGAATCATATTAGCTTGTTAAAAATGGCATTATATGACCCCTTTAACCCTCTGAGGTCTAAGGATTTTTGGGGTCCTTGAGGTGTTCTGACATGCTCTGACATTTGTGCTTTTTTCAGTTATTTATAAACATGTTAATGGCAAAGGTGTAAATTCACTCAATAAAGCACAAACTGGGCTACGGTAATTTCTGAGCAACAATTATGAAACATGTTTGTATTTTTGAGAGAATATTGCTTATGCATGGTTATTGAAAAAACTAAAACTTAAAGTGTCTGAAATAAGGCCACAAAACACATACTAAATATGTGTCCACAAGACTTTTGACTAATGAGTGTTGTTGCCTAGAATTTTTGCTTCAAAATGATCGGAAAATCATCCTGCCTAATCATTTACACAAAAACATACACTGATTTAAATTTTATTAGACACCTTTTGTTTGGAAAGGCAATATGCGTGGAGGCGTGTTCACACCTGAGAAGACAAAGGCCGGATAATGTGCCGCATAATGAGCTGCATATAAATTAGCCCTTTCACACAGGTGTGTTACAGGATCCCAAAGAATGCAAGGACAAAAGAAATGATCTATATAGCCTATACATATTTTACAATTAGAAATTGTAACCAATTACAAATAGGTTACAATTACAACAACAATTTTAACAATATTTCAAGTGTATTTCTTTGTAAAAAGTATACATTTTATCATACGTATTAAAAAAAGGTAAGGATTCATTAGTTTGAATATTGGAACAAACACTATAATAACATCTTAGTTGATAATTCAATATACCTACTTTATTTTTGACAAAACATCATACTATAGTATATTTAACTATGAGCAGAAATTGGTGAACAAAAGCGTACCTATTTAATGTGACAGTAGTCTTTTTTTACAGTCAAAACTTTATAATCTATCCAAAACTAATCACAAAATCGTGTCTAAACATTCATATTTAGTCTGTAATATATTGTGTATGATATATTAGTATATACATGTGAATTTGCAGTTTGTTGCTTATACAGACATTTTATTTCAACATATTTCAGTCTATTTTTTACCAAATCTTAGTAGGCTATAGCAATATAGTTAGTATGTGTTCATGTAAACATAACGTTTACTAATGTAGGTGCGAGAGTGAATGAACGGCACAGACACGCGCTGTATAACTGTAGTAAACAAAGGGCGCGCGCCTATGCTGTTCACTCATCATTTAGCCTACACACAGACACGCAATTCATATTTAAACAGTCTTTTTGCGGTTTACAGTCCGACACTTCAATATCACGATTAGAACAAAGCACTAGAATAAATGACTTACTACATCAGCTGGATCCGTTGCTCCTCGAAATGAAACTACCAGCACTTCTGGTACATTTTCCAGGGTTAGATAGTATTATTCCTCACAGCGAAATGATACGCTGTGTACACAGCTGTACAAGATACTTACTAAACACCATGTGTTTTATAATCCAGCTGGTGGGCGTTGGCATGTTTGAATGGCTTGTCTAAGATCATTTGCGTTTGAATAGCGCGCTCTCCGTGGCCGTGGCACATTAACGTGTAATTAGGTATAATGAGCTGGAAAGAAAAATACTGACATCTCTCTCTTTTCATACAGATTACATAAGCTGAGAATATTTGTTTTTTTATATAAATTAATTCATTTAAAAGAAGAGAGTTCAAGCTTCATTATGGAAAAACACTCGTGCCTGTATGACAAGTATTCGCGGAATTAAAGTTAATCTTAGGACGCGTTTCAGAATGGACTTAACTGACAGAGAGAAGGCAGAACGCGCATCATGTTTGTTTTTCTTTATTTGGCGAAAAGCACAACACTTTGTTTTTATTGTGAGTATCCACAAAAAAATAGACACTTATCAGGATCTAATGATGTACAACACTTAATATGTAAGATCAAAATCAACAGAGTATTTTGAGTTTCTTTTGCACTGATAAGAAAAAAGCGAGACTATCGCGCCGGCGCGATAGCCGACCTCAGAGGGTTAAAGGGGAAATGAAGCAGTCAATCAAGTTTACATGATTTACAAGATGGATTTCCACTATAATCAACAATTATATAAGAAACATGACAAATCAGTGTTTCCCCTACAATGTATTTAGCAGCGGCGCAGCGCCGCCACTGGATTTTCAGCGCCGCTGCAAAATCTTCACATGATCAGTAATATCACATCCACTTACACACCTAAAAACACTTGAGACGTGGCGTGCGCCGGTGCTGCTAATGCGGTGGCTCTGAATCCACTGTTGACAAGAAAGGAGGAAAGAGCCACATATGGAAATATTTTCGATTAGGCTAATGTCACGTTGCCATAAGGGGCCGTTCACATTGCGCGTTTTTCTGCGCGTGCAAATTCGTTATTTCTAATGTAGGCGCGCGGGAAGCACGCTCGTTTCTCCAGGCCGCCTCTATTCATGGTTGCATAGCAACGACAGACGCCACGGGAGAGAGCAAGCGCTTTTAGAAAGGAGAAAGCGGCGCTCTCCATGAGGACGAGGAAGTAGCAGCAAAGAATTAATTGATTTCTAGCCTTTGCATTAGCTTTACTAATAGATATATTTATGGAGATGAGAAATAAAAAGCCGCCCTGTACAGCTATGATCAGCTGTTCGGCCGAGCTGTCGATGTTACGGAAAGGCCGAAGCTGATCGGTTGGTTTTTATCACATGGCGTGTTGAGATGAGATGTTACGATGTTTTCATCTCGCCACGCGCGCCTACAATTGAAATAACGCATTTGCGCGCAAAAAACGCGATATGTGAACGGCCCCTAAAGTGGACTCGGGTGCGGTTGTATCCGGGTAGTTTTACGAGCAGGAGTACATGAGCACAGTCTCGGACCAACACCCGAGTGCTGTTATTAGTCCGCCAGAAAAGCAGTCCTAGGCTTATTCTTGGCTGGATAACTCTTTTAAAAAGTCTTTTAAAATGAAATACGAACACAGTTTTGGATTAAATAAAGGCACAGTCAAGTCAAATAAAACACTTGATTGTTCATGTTTGTTCACTTCATTCATTGTGCATTAAATAATGTTAACTTAAAACTTTTGATTTTAAAAATGTTAAAATTAAAAATAAAAAAAATGAAGTGCTCACAGATTGGGTGTGGCCTAAAATTTTCAATAAATTCTAAATAATCTTTTTCTGGGTTGTGCCATTTCATTTTTCCCCTATCAATATCTACCTTATAGCTGAAAATGAACACAAAACAAAAACGTGAAAAATCCTGTCTAAAATTATAAAATGAAGGTTTCTGTTTGTGACCAGTTCAAGGTGCGTGCTGCAATAATCACCTTGAATCTGTTGATGGTATGTCGTAATTGTATGTCTCAAAATGTCAATTTGTATCCACAAAACTTGCCAGAAGTCATGGTTTAAGGGTTTATTTAAAAAAAAAGGTTCTTCCGGAGGTACATGTAGCCTGTACATGTAGCGGAGCATGTTACCAAGTGTTACCCCCCCCCCCCCCCCCCCCCCCCCCAAGTGTTACTTGGTAACATGCTCTGGGCACGGGACAGCACCGCTGCTGGAAAAAATTCTAGGGGAAACACTGCAAATGTAAACATATAAAAGAAAAAAGAAAAACCGTTATATCTTTCGCCGCCAGGGCGCCACCATTGTGCAGTATTATAACCTGTGACGTCACGGGTTGGTTGGCTTTAGTTTAAAGGCTCTGGGCAGTGAATATCCCGACATCAAACTGTTTACACCACAGTGTTTTGACCGCAAACAACTAACGTTAGGTACAGTCATTATTTGCTAACAGCTGTAAGCATGAACTAGCTAACGCCAACTTAGTGTTTAGCTAACTTAAGTTTATTAGTACCAGACAAAAAGACGACGTCTAACGTTATATGTTAAGAAACTGCACATGGAAACATTGTTCGCTACGTCTGCCATCATATTCCTGTATCTTGTCAACACCGTGTAAGTTAGCATGTATTTGTAAAATGGGAAATGAAACGTCCATGTTTTCACACTGGTAGTAGCTACATATATTAGAAAAAGTGTCTCCGCTCTGAGATCCTTCAGGGAAAGCATTGCCACTTCCAACACGTCTACCTCCCGGCACAGCATGGTAAATGTGCGCACCATAGTGATGCAGGATTGACCACGCAATACATCAGCCTCTTGACAGCAGATGGACTCTGACACGGTGGGCATCGCAGTACAACAGCCACACTGACACCAGGTAGCGTTGCCAAACCGCTCTTCGCCCCAAACCACCACCGGCTGTTCGACATGGCGATGTAACTTACATGGTGTTGACAAGAGACAGGAATATGATGGCAGACATCGCGAACAATGTTTCCATGAGCAGTTTGTTAACATATAAAGTTAGACGTCGTCTTTTTGTCTGGTACTAATAAACTTAACTAAGTTGACAGTTTGATGTCGGGATATTCACAGCCCAGAGCCTTTAAACTAAAGCCAACCAACCCCGTGACGTCACAGGTTAGAATACTGAACAATGGTGGGGCCCTGGCGGCAAAAGATATAACGGTTTTTCTTTTATGTTTACATTTGTGATGTTTCTTATATAATTGTTGATTATAGTGGAAATCCATCTTGTAAATCATGTAAACTTGATTGACTGCTTCATTTCCCCTTTAAATTCCACCAAGGCTTGGTTGCAGAAGAAGCCGGGAAGATTCTACAGTGGTATCTAATCACAGTCACCTGACTTGAACCCCACAGAAAATCTCTGGTCAGATTTACAGAATGCTAGCCTGGTTAAAACCAGACCATTCTCAGTTGTAACTGAGTTATGGTCTGGCAAAGCGTCATAGATAAATAATTTCCAGAGGGGCGTCACCAACGGACGTCGCGGATAGACCAAAAACCAATCAGAGCGATGAAGGAGATGACGTACGCAGACCGGCGGAGAAACATCTCTCTTTGCTCGGTTTTTAACAAAAAGGAAACGTTCAAATCGCTTAAGACAGACACGATAGCTGACTCGAACGAGTGATGTTCGACGGCGGCATCCATCTTTGTAATGTAGGCTACAAAATCTGCTTCAAAATCCCAGCGCTGTCGACATCGTGTAAAGCCCGCCCCAACGTTTCTGATTGGTGCCTCGAATTTCGACGGATTGGAAATGGGCTTGAATGAGCTCTTTGCCAGACTAACTTTCAGAGCAAATCTAAATTTGCCGGAAGTTGTCTGGGTTTTCCCAGGCTAACAGAAAGCCATTGCAACACGCAAATCCAAGAATATTACTGAACTGGAGACCCTTGGGCTAAGATTCCTCAGAAACGCTGGTGTCTGGTTATACATGTCCTTTGCAGCAGCTCATAACAGCAAAAGGGTGTTCTACTAAATACTAAAGATTGCCATGAAGAGTTATTTTGCGACTGTAGAAGTCAATAAAAGTTGCATTTTCAGTCGAATTTGTGGAAACAACTTGAAACATTTGTTGTGTTTCAATTACTTTAGTTTGATTGGTTCATTGCAAACAGCTGAAAGTCTGTACATTTTGCCAATGTACGTGATTTGCAATGGGGGTTGAATAATTTCAATTACAACTGTATGTATAAATAACAAAATTATTAAAACTTAAAATAAAATAAAATATATGCAAAAGCTAATTCAAAATATTATAATAGTATTTAAATAATACTAAAACAACACTGATATTGGCATGTTATCACATTATGAGGTATAAGTTGGAATGGAACCTTCCTTATTAAGCCTCTTATAAACTTTTCAGCAAAATCAGTGCTAACTTATTTTATGCAACAGCATATTTGTAAAGACCTCTGACTTGACCTTCACTTTTTTTATTGAGATACAGCTTTTCTGACAACTGGCCCCATATGATTTATGACCAGAGCAGAATTTATCTGGCAACTACAACTATAAAACAACATAATTTATGTAACTGAAAACAGTGCGACTTTAACGAAATAATTCTACCAAAGAAGATGCATCGCATCATCTTCAGGGCTTCAGAGTCATTTGTGAGCCATTTCATTTGCATGAACCAACCGAATGACACAATTATGTAAAATGAATCACCCTTCTTAATGTTTCATATGAGAGAGAGGATATTTTAGGACAATTTTGTTATATTCTCTCAGCTAAAGCCGGAGGGGCAATACAATCCGATATGTCACAATATGCGTCATGCAACGTCGCTACTTGTCAGAAAATATAGCTTGTTACTGGACAAGATACATTATTATGAAAACTGAAGTTAGTAGCGTCACTATTTTTGGCTAGTTACACTGGAGGACATGACAGTGTGTAGCTAACAAAGCTAACAAGACCCAAACGAAAAGCAACCGTGTTGAACATCGGCCATCACATCACTTTTCCCCGCCATTATTTTCAACTTCAATAATTCAAAAATATTTAATGAATCAATTAAGATGATATATTGTGAGCTAGCATGCCATTTTCATTGAGGTTTATGCTTTATGCATAGCTTCCTCTGTCTCTTCGCCTCTGTCTGCCTTGGTAAAAAGAACAGCTGACATTTCCAGTGAACACACAGGTGTTCAATAATTCAGTGGCCACAGAAGGCGAACAGTGATCCAAACACACACAACAATTCCATTTTATTGGAGCTGACTCTGTTTTATTGCCTGGCAAAATTTGGTGTGGGAGTCGGCAGGTGCAGTTATTCATACAGGCTTTGCCGCGGATGGAAAGGTGTGTGTGTGTGTGTGTGACAAACTGCAACGAGGCACATAAGAGAGAAAAACACAACAGAAGCACAGATATGAAATCTATTCTGAGTGACAGAAGAAGAACTGAACCTGAGAGACAGCGGGAGAGCGTCTCGGAGCAGACGTTTGTTAGCTGTTTATGATCAAATTGCAGAAACCACAATTCATTTGACATTGACTGAGGATTAGTTTTATCAAACGAAACTCTAAACAACTTCTCCGTGCAAGAGAAGACAGAAACCTCATCTCTTCTTTCTTTTGTCAAAACTGGACGTGCAACATATTTTCTTGATTAATTTGCCAGAGTTTGAGCTAATGGTACCAAAAAATAAGACTCTTTAAACTACGGCAGAACAATTATTTTCATGCTCAGACGAACATCTATTTTTTGTTTAATATTAGCACGTGTACATGTTTTTTTTAAATAGATATTTTACACTTAAAAGACTGTCAGCTGCTTTTCCCAACCTTTAATTAGGGATGTTAATAAAACCCAGTGCAAAACTCCCATGAAGCCAAAGAGCCTCGGTAATGTGATAAATTAAACACGGGCTTGCTCATTTTCAGCCCACAGTTTTAATGTGCAGATATAACTTCTAATAGGGATGTTACGACACTAGGCTGCGACAGACGGAGGTTCTGAAGAAAGACTTCAGGAGCCTTATCGATACGGTACGCAGCACATCGCCTGAAACATCGATTATTGTGTCTGGACCGCTTCCTACGTACCGACGAGGGCATGAAAAGTTCAGTAGATTATTCGCGCTAAATGAATGGTTATTGTCATGGTGCAATGAGCAGAAACTGCTCTTTGTAAATAATTGGAATCTGTTTTGGGAGCGACCAAGGCGCTTCCGCGCTGATGGCTTACACCCAAGTAGAATCGGGGCAGATCTTCTGTCGGATAACATCTCCAAGATGTTAAATACCGTTTGACTAGTATCCAAAAATCCAAATCACAGTCTCTACTGCACCAATTTAATTGATATTAATACTAGTGTAGAACATTGCATAGAAACTGTGTCTATTCCTCGTTTACTAAGATCAAATAATAAATCTACTGCGGGATCTAGAAAAAAATCTAATTGTTATTAAAACAAAAAATCTCGCTATTAGTGAACAAAAACTATTTCTAAAGCTAGGTCTTCTAAACATTAGATCGCTCACACCTAAGGCGGTTATTGTAAATGAAATGGTCACAGATAATAATTTCGATGTTCTGTGCCTTACTGAAACCTGGCTTAAACCAAATGATTATTTCGGTCTAAATGAGTCTACTCCGCCAGGATACTGTTATAAGCATGAGCCCCGTCTGATCGGTCGTGGCGGCGGTGTTGCAACAATCTACAGAGATATCCTTAATGTTACTCAGAAAACTCGTCATAGGTTTAATTCGTTTGAAGTACTTGTGCTAAATGTTACGCTCTTAGATGTAAGAAAAAAATCCCTATTATCTCTAGCATTGGCTACCGTATATAGACCTCCAGGGCCTTACGCCGATTTCCTAAAAGAGTTTGCTGACTTTCTATCAGATCTTTTGGTCAACGTCGATAAAGCATTAATTGTTGGAGATTTTAACATACACGTAGATAATTTAAATGATGCGTTAGGGGCTGCGTTTACAGATTTATTAAACTCCTTCGGGGTCAAGCAAAACGTCACCGGACCAACTCATCGTCTTAATCATACACTCGATTTAATTATATCATATGGAACCGATCCAACCAATATAGATATCATTCCACAAAGTGATGATGTCACTGACCATTACATAACTTGCATATTAAGTACTGCTGTAATATGTCATGCTGCGCCACGTTATCGACCAGGTAGAACAATTCTTCCATCCACCATAGATCATTTCTCAAATAGCTTATCTGATCTGTCTCAGCTGCTGCCTGAACCCAAACAAACAGATGAACTAGATGAACTAACTAGCACTATGAGCACCATTCTCTCTAGAACATTGGATATTGTTGCACCCATTAAATTAAAAAAGGTCAGAGAAAAAAGTATAGCACCATGGTACAATAATACTACGTATGTTTTAAAGAGAGAAACCCGTAATTTAGAGCGTAAATGGAAAAAAACTAATTTAGAGGTCTTTAGAATCGCGTGGAAAGACAGTATGTCACGTTATAAAAAGGCCCTTAAAACGGCCAGGGTTGAGCACCTCAGCAAATTAATAGAAAACAACCGAAATAATCCAAGGTTTTTATTTAATACCGTGGCTAGACTAACAAATAAACAGACGTCGTCTGAACAAAATACCTCGCTACAGTTTAGAAGTAATGATTTCATGAACTTCTTCACCGAGAAAATTGAAAGCATCAGAATCAAAACCGTAAACGTTCAATCTTTACTTGCGCCTTATAATTCAGCCGCAATTATCACCCCGCAAGAACAATTACAATGCTTTACAACCATAGAACAAAAAGAGTTAAATAAACTTATCACTTCATCTAAAGCAACAACGTGTTTATTAGATCCTATACCAACTGAACTACTGAAAGAAGTGTTACCTATAGTGGAAGAGCCTCTTCTCAATATTATTAACTCATCTTTATCTTTAGGTCATGTTCCAAGAACGTTCAAGCTGGCTGTTATAAAACCTCTTAAGAAACCACATTTAGATCCAAATAACCTAGCAAATTACAGACCCATTTCGAATCTTCCATTTATGTCAAAAATATTAGAAAAAGTTGTGTCCGCTCAACTCGGCTCTTTCTTGCAAGAAAACGACATCTATGAAAAGTTTCAGTCTGGATTCAGGCCACATCATAGCACTGAAACTGCGCTTGTTAGAGTCACAAATGATTTACTTTTAGCTTCGGACCAAGGCTGTATCTCAGTACTAGTTTTATACTATAGATCACACAATACTCTTAGATCGACTACAAAATTACACTGGTGTTCAAGGACAAGCATTAAGCTGGTTCAGGTCATACTTATCTGACCGCTACCATTTCGTCTACTTAAATGGAGAAAAATCGATCATAACTTCGGCAAACTATGGAGTGCCGCAGGGATCTGTGTTAGGCCCTTTATTATTCTCAATATATATGCTGCCACTTGGTAATATTCTAAGGAAACATGGAATTAGTTTCCATTGTTATGCTGATGCCACTCAAATATATATTTCATCACGGCCAGATGAATACGCTAAATTATCCAAATTGACAGATTGTGTTAAAGATATAAAAAGATTGGATGACGCGTAATTTTCTTTTATTAAATCCAGACAAGACAGAGGTAATACTTATCGGTTGTAAAAACCGTCCACAAAACCTTTCACAGCACGACTTTAACATAGTAGGATGCCCTGTTACTTTATCCGCTACAGTAAAAGACCTGGGTGTTACATTAGACTGCAACCTGTCTTTTGAAAAGCATATTTCATGTTACAAAAAACGCCTTTTTCCACCTTAGAAACATTGCTAAGCTACGTAATATGCTATCAGTCTCTGATGCAGAAAAGTTAGTTCATGCATTCATGACCTCGAGACTAGATTACTGTAATGCTTTATTTGCTGGTTGTCCTGCATCTTCAATAAACAAGCTACAGTTAGTCCAAAATGCAGCCGCTAGAGTTCTTACTAGATCAAGAAAATATGATCATATAACACCGATTTTATCATCACTTCATTGGTTACCTATAAAGTTCCGTATTAATTACAAGGTATTGCTTTTGACTTATAAAGCTCTAAATGGTTTAGCTCCAGTTTATTTAACTGATCTTCTATCGCCATACAATCCATCGCGCTCTTTAAGATCACTAAATTCGAGGCTTCTGGTCATTCCTAGGATATCCAGATCCACCAAAGGAGGCAGAGCATTTTCACATTTAGCTCCGAAGCTCTGGAATAGCCTTCCTGATATTGCTCGTTGCTCAGACTCGCTCTCACAGTTTAAAACTAGACTGAAGACGCATCTATTTAGCCAGGCATTCATATACATTTTTTATCTTACAGTAACTGTAAATTCGGCCTCTAGTTCATAAACGCCAGAGGAGAACTGGCCCCCGACTGAGCCTGGGTTCTCCCAAGGTTTTTTTTTCTCCATTGGGTCATCTGATGGTGTGCTAGGACACCTTTAGGTCACTGGATGGAGTTTTTCGGTTCCTTGCCACTGTTGCCTTTGGCTTGCTCAGTTGGGGATATTCAAATTAATTAACCAATCATACCATTGATCAGCTCTACCAAACTTGGATGTCTTTTTTTTTTTTTTTTCAGTAATAAACAAACATTGTTAAGTTGTTTTGATTGATACTGTGAAGCAGCTTTGATACAATCTGTATTGTGAAAAGCGCTATATAAATATATTTGACAGAAACCCTTTCTATCCAATATGAAGGTGACATCCTACAAGCTTTTGTGCTCGGTGGGCCGAACTAGACAACTTTCCAAAGCCGTTTGACATTCTTGCGTGGAACACAAAAGGAGGATTGTTAAAAATGATGCAGGTCACTTTTATCCGTGCAATCATAAAAATAGCAATAAATAGCAATACTCCATACAAGTCGTGTGCTACAAATCTTGACATCCACCGCATGAGAGAAGTAGAGAGGTCTGATTTGTGGACTTTCGTTTTTAAATTTGGATTCGTTCAATGAATCAGTTGATCTGGCAGAAGTTCAAATTGTAACAAATCGTACTGATTCGGTTCCTGAATTCAACTCAATGACTCAGTGACAAATGATTCAAATTTCAGTTTGTTCCTTACACAGCACTATTATGTGTTTTCAGAAGACTTTGAATATAGTGCCTGATTTGTATGGACCGCTTTTATGATATGATTTATGTGGTTTTACGTACTTTTTGCAATTTAAAGGATTATTTCACCTAAATTTACTACTACAAAATGACTACCAAATATGTTGTGTTTGGAACAACATTAGTGTAAGTAATTGATTGTGGGGTGAATTAACCTTTTAAAAGTCTCAGTGCCCATTCATTTGATGCCACTGACTGACCAGTTCTTCAAATTCTTTTCACGAAAGGAAAAAAAAGTCTTAATTTTCTTAATTTTTCAGGAACAATCCCTTTAAATATTCTGGGTAATGCTAATTTGATCATGCTTTTTGCTATACTATAGGCTTAATTTATCACGTTTTATCATATTTCAATCCATTTGACCAAATTTCACAGATATCCACTCACGTCAGCACAAAAGGTGGACAAATTGTGCAGATTCTGTGTATGCTTTAAAAAGAAGCTGCGATAGTCTTTTCTTTCCTATTGTGACGGATATCTGAGTGAAACGGCTTCTGGAACAAGAACAGATGTAGGGTGGGGCTTGATCGTGTCTGTGGGGAATTGATTGGATGGTTGTGGTTTGCTATTGGCTGATCTCATGTGAGTGACAGGTTGCCCCGCCCTCGTCATCAGAGAAGAGAAGCTGCAAGAGCGGGGGAAGATATTTTGATTAAAGATTGCGAGTGCACATGAATTTAAAAAATAATGATGTGCATGCATAAATAATTTAGAATGCATACTGCAATATTCCATAAAAAAAGAAGAACTATCAATTTTGATATTATGGCGTGTGTGTGTGTGTCCATTACAGTTTCTTGATGGTTTAGTTTAGCCCTTTCATTGCCATGTGCTTTTGCCTGCATTAAAGGATCAAAAAGAGATTGTTATTTCATGTTTAAAACATGTTTTCTTTCAGCATACCAGTTGTGCTGACAGTGGATGTGAATAGAAAGGCACAAATAAATATATGCTAAAGTAAAAAAGCACGCTTCACGTCCTCAGAGCACAGTGGAAAGCTAAAGGCCATGGTGACAGCAAGCAGTGTTTTTCCATGTCTACTAGGCTAGCAGGTTCTGTCACTGTGAGGAGCTGTAATACCAGGGTTACAGCATGGCCTTTGCCTCTTCATCCAGTAATTGGGAGCAGTTTTCCAAGACAGTGCCTGACTACATGGTGCAATTTAAGAGACACAGGACAGGCACAGCATGACTTTTCTGTTCTGAGCTTTAAAACCACGACAGCTTTTGTTAGACATCTAAAGACAGAGGTAAAAGTATGCTTTTCCTTTATTCATTTTCATATTTTTATTTAGCAGCTAAGTCTGCTGCTAATTCATTTGAATGGATTTGGTTTAGGGGCCTCCGTGGTCCCGTTTGAAAAATAATGATTCAGTCCCACAACCAAATTAGCATAAATTTACATCTTATATTTGTTTTTAGTTGTGTTTTTTTTATCCAAACTTTTCTTTTTTTCCCCCCTACTACCATTCTCATAAGTGTATGTCAGTTGTAAACTGGGACCGAACATCTGATTAAATTAACTGAGAAAATAGTCAGCATAAGAACTAAAGCTCATCTCAAGCCCTGTTTATTTCTATAAAACATGGTGGTATCATCACACCCTCTTAGAAGAAAAGGTTCTGTAGAAGCGTAAAGGGATAGTTCACCCAAAAAATGAACATTAGCCCATGATTTACTTACCCTCGAGTCAACCTAGGTGTATGTATATGACATTATTCTTTCAGACGAAAACAATCGGAGTTATATTAAAGAATGTCCTGGCTCTTCCAAACTTTATAATGGCAGTGAATGTCTGTTTCTGTTTTGAAGTCTATAAAAGTGCATCTATTCATCATAAAAGTGCATCTATCCATCATAAAAGTGCATCTATCCATCATAAAAGTGCATCTATCCATCATAAACGAAGTCCACACGGCTCTGGGGGGTTAATAAAGGCCTTCTGAAGTGAAGTGATAAGTTGAAGAAAAATATCCATATTTAAAACTTTCTAAAGTAAAATAGCTAGATTTATTTTTATTTTCAAAAACTAGATTTATTTAGTATTTTGACATTACTATTTTATATTAATGTCAAAATACTATTTAGTATTTTGTACTAAATAGTACTATACTATTTAGTATTTTGACCCAAGGCTTGCACCTTGGACCCTATTTCAAGGTTTGCGTTCTCAAGGGTTTTCTGTTAGAACGGTGTCGTGTTAGCGGCCCCTAAGTTAATAACTAATGATATTTGCAACGGAAATGAATCAAACAAAACTAACTTTAGCTGGACAATAACTTTATTCTAGAGCTGCTGTAAAGCCAAAACAATCTCTGCTACTTTAATTTCCTATTATCACTGTAAAGCTGCTTTGAAACAGTCTATATTGGTAAAAGCGCTATATAAACGAAGGTGACTTGACTTGACTTCAAGTAACTTAAATGAGCAACTAGACATACAGGAGTAAATTTTCCTTCATGGAAGTGCATTTAGAAAATCCCATGACAATCAGCTGATTTTCAGTAAGGGTGAAATGATGAAACATGACACTCCCTACTGGTTAAAGCTCTTAGAACGGAGGAGAGGAGCAGACAGAACATCCAGTCAATGGGCTGCTAATGATTTTAACCAAGGAGAGCTGTGAACATGCTAACAGCGCCAGCACTCAAACAAAGTGACTTCCCGTGGAAAATAAGAGATTATGTTTTATTCAATGTTCAAGTTTTCTCCATTATATGAGTCTGCACACAACAAAAAACTCAAACTAAAAAAATAAAAATATTGCTCAATGATGGGGAAAAACAGGACGCCAGCCAGATTTTAGGCTAAAAAGGAAAGCGCATTTTATTTTTCTCTCCAAACCAGCGTTCCCGAAGGGTATAAGGCAGCTTTATCCAGACAATCTCAGAATACACTGCGCTTTTGGTTCAGTAATGGTGACGAACTGACATAAATGACAATTATACATAATAATTAGTAAATGGTTCATCATTTAAATCACCTAAATTCATTTTTAAAAAATGGTTCTATGATATATATTTTTAAAGTATTCCACATATAGTCTCTTAATCAATATGAGGTCATAAACGGAGTACATACTGTATATATGTAGTAATTATTTTTTATATGATAATTGTATTTAATTTAGTAGCAACACTTAATCTTTTAAGTCCCATTAGATAATGTTAGATAATGCATAAACTAATGTTAACAAAGATTCATAAATAGTATAACTAATATACACGTTATGGTTTTCATGAATCTTTCTAAACGTTCGTTAAAAAATACAACTGTTCATTGTTAGTTCATGTTAGCTCAGATTCATTAACTAACAGAAACAACTTTTGACTTTTAATAATGCATTAGTAAATGTTGAAATTAACGTCAACTAAGCTTAGTAAAAGTATTTTTCATTGTTATTTCATGATAACTAATGTAATTAACCAGTGTTAACAAATGGAACCTTATTGTAAAGTGTTACCAATTTAATAAAAAAAGTACTTAGCAAAATGCTGTTATGAAATAATTTTTTTTAATAATTTTAATAAATTAAAAAATAAAATATTAGATGGAGAACAACATAACACGACATGTCAGTTTTCCAAATGTATTCCATGTCTTCTACCCATTTACAGATGATCTTTGTATAATGCATAAGATTACAGTACATCATAAGCATAATATATTTATGACTATTGTGAAATGCTCAGATTTATTCACAGTGGATAAACGTCACTACTGACATCCCGCCTTCAGTCACTCCTCAATAAATGCCACAACTAGGATTGCCCACTAAGAGGATTTAGCTTTTGACTTTCATGGCCTCTGATGAAAAGACTATGAAAGAAACAAGAAGACATTCTTTTCATCAAAGGCATGCCAGCATTTCTCTCCACCAGCACGGAAGGACTGAAGAACTGAAGAAATCAATTTGCATTCCATTAAGACTTCTGCATCCAGACCCGCAGCCGAAAAACCTCTTGTCTGTATTAATCCAACAACTAATTTATTTTCTAATCATACCTGACAAAGAGGAGGCTTACGGAGAGCACCTCGTGTTCTACGCGTCGCGGAACCAGACGTGTGGCCGGATAAGGGCTATTTCAAGGATACTCGGGAGGTCATGTTTGGTTGAATGTTACATAAACACAGATAGGGCAGCACTTCACTTCTCAGAGGAGAACAATAGTCCTCATGAAAGTCTTGAAGTAGACCATCCCTGTTACATAAGCTGAGCTTTGAGGAAGATGAGAGAGAACTATTCAACTATTTGTAATGCACAATTGCATTCTTATTTTGGTACATATTTTCATGAACCATCCAGAAAAAGACGCATACATTCGGTGCAATGCAGCGCCAGGCGCGACACAAGTGTTTTTTGCTAGTTTCAGCCTGACGCAGTTATCATTTTCCCGTCCTGTGCCACGGTGTTTAAAGCATGCAACACCAAGTAACTATTCCTCTGCGGTCGCCCTACAGGTTGGAAGCGCCCATTACCGCTGTCGTAAATAATTTATCCTAGCGCAGCCTACTGTTGCACGCGCGCTCGCTGTTTATCCAGCGCCGGCTTTGGAATGATCGATGTCCACAGACAAGGTAGAGTATGTCGCATGATTTCATGAAAGTATGATGTATTGCGACTCAGAAACAAAGAAAAACAAAACAATGACTTAACGCTTGACGTAAAGCAAGTCAAATTTGTAGTTTTCTTATGTCTCATTAGAACTACAGAAACGCGACCCGATCTGGCAATCTTACATAGCGTTGTTATAGCAGATATAGGGCCGCAAAGCCAATCCAGAAGTGCCTTTCACCCTGTTACGACTTAATGAACCACTGAAAACGATTTTGGAAACATTATTTTAAGGTAAAAAATCTTACTTAGTGTTGCTTTAAATAGCAAATGCATTTGCACCCATCTGTGCGCCCATGGGCTGCTGGTCTGAAAACCAGGTGTGTTCAGGCGCATTGTTGGACCGTTGCTATTTTGAGGAAACTGAAATAGACTGAGCCATTGACCAAAAAAACAAAACAAACCTGGTCTAAAGTCACTGGCGCAATATTTTTTTTTGCTATTTAAAGAGCGCATCGTAATATGAGCCTATAGGCGGGTCCACAACGCTCGTCCAATCTGCTTATTACACACACAGGGACGCGGAGCAGCCCACAAACATGCCAAATATTATAATAAAAGGATTACAATGTAAAATATTATTATTGTGAACATAAAGATATGGTGCAGTCCGGCTGGTCCCGTAGATGGTCTCGCGCACGAGCAGATCCGTTTCCTCGCTAGAGAAGCGTTCAGTATCAGCGCCAACCATTTTCCCATCGCTAAACTTCGGACACGCCTTAAGTGCACTTGCGCCGTGCGCTTCAGACCATGCGCTTAGATTGTTAAAATATGCCTTAGAGTTAGAATATGTAATTGTAGTGAAACATTTTTCAACATCTCCTAATAGAATTCATAGTAGTAATATTTAGTAGTATTTCTAATGAGAATTCTAATACTGGTAGTATTCCTTCATTTCCCACTGACACATCTTACCCCGAATCGTCTGGCACACTTTACCCCACTGCACAGGATGAGGACTCGCGCTGGAATCGATACGATAAAACCAACGCCATCATTACTGTTTGTATCACTGTGTATAAGTGCTGAAAAGAATCCAGAGTTGAAATTTAGATAAGATAAAGACAGTTTGGTTTCCAACACGCACTGTAAGTGGTCGACCAATCAAAACAGAGTGGGCCATCTGACCAATCAGAGCAGAGTCGGCTCTCAGAAAGGAGGAATTTAGAGAGACTGAATCCTTTATCGAACCGTTTCAGACACAGTGAGAAAAGAGCTGATGCTGCAATGTAGATTATGAGACAATTCAAGTGCTTTTAGACCTTGGATGCATGTAAAGTTGACACAATTAGGAACATTTAAAATGGCATAATAGGGGCACTTTTTATCATAAATAAACGCTTATCACTGTTGCTCTTGTGCATCTATAAACCACATAAAATTGTGTATAATGGGACATTTCTAAATATACTCTATGATAAAAATGGCCAGTTTGCTAGATTATAAGGGTGGCACATCTTACCCCACTCTAGTCTACTTATGAATTACTCAGAACTTCTGGTGTTCATCTCAGCCAGTCTGGCACAAACAACACACAAACCTAATACTCTGCTCCGATACGTGTTCCCCGTCCACATCAGGGAGGTACAAATAAAAGAGACCGCATTCATGAGACAATAATGAACCTAATTAAAAGGAAAGTGCCTCGGATGATGGGAAGAAAAAACTTTGGGGAGATCAAATTAAAATTCCAGCTCAGAGGGAAGTCTACAGGCGTAGAAAGAGTCACTGAATTATTAAGATCTCTGTCATAAAAGTGGGGAAGCACCTCTATCAACAGAAGAGCTTGACAGTACGGCTTCTTCAATGCACCTGCCGGCTCGCCTAAAATAGGAATAAAATGTGTGCTGGTTTTGAAAAGGGGTGAAACTGAGCCACGAAATGCAGCTGATGTTCAGTACCGTCACAGGCTGACTGTAATGGAAAACAATGCTAATGTTGGTGAGGGAACATCACAAGCATTTCATGTTTAGGCACATCTGAGACTTTGTTCACAAAGCATTAGGATTCAAATGCTGATGCATGCTGATTTGTTTGGCTGTTAAAATGCACTTCATTTATGAACCTGAACGTTCGTGTCACAACACTATTTATTGCAAAGTTACCATCTGTAATCATTTATACAGCCTGCCCAACAACAAAAAAAAAGTCGCTGTTAGGATTTAAACAGGCAAATACTTAAGAGTCTATGATTGGATCACGTTTGCAGTGATTATTAGGTTTCTAGCATGTAATATGTTTGGCAGCAGTTCTTCTCAAGATCTTGTATTGAGAATGCAAGAGTCCAGCTTTCTGTAAAGACTTCTGTAAGACTTTCAATGAAGTTAAGCTCTGGATTCATGTGTGGAAATGATTCTTCATGCTTTCACAGTTTGAGCCTGATGAATCTTGACATTTTCATACTGGAATATGACCATGGTGTGTCTTCATGAAAAAGCTACACACTCCATCAATCAGTTGCCATTGTATGAACACCAACACAAATCTTTTACATCTACATTTTGATCACTGGAGCTGAATTAATGATTAATTATAAAAGTGCAACAATTTCATGCTTCATATTTCGTGGATAGAATGAGTAAGACAGAGCTAGATGGATACAAAGTCAGTTTGTATCCTACTGATTATAGAGGATAAAGTTTTAATCAAGATGATCCTTTCCAATCTTTAATAGGGTAAAGGCTGTGGAACAAATGAATTATTAATGTAGTGTAATTCTGCATATTTAAGGTCCCCGCTCTTCTGACACTATCATATCAGATGCGCTCTTTTAATACAGACCCGAAGTCAAGTTTGTGCATGCATTAAAGTGAACAAGCTAAACGACTCAAGAGCTTTTAACACACAAAGCAGCTTTTTGTGCACAAAAATGTGAAAAGACTCATGAGACATGAGATTTACAGTAAGCAATAGAACACTAGAAGGAGTGCAACTAACTAGAAATAAACTAACTAGCTTACAGTAGAATGTAAAGAAGAAATACTGTCCACATCATATGGATCACCCTATTCTCTGACTATCTGATGCATGCTGTAAAATCTGAGGCTGGCTTTAGTCAACTTCTGGGGCTCAGCAAAACATTTGCGCTTTATTTGAGCCACTTAAAAAAAAAAAGTAAACTATGCAGGACTAGGAATGCTACTTAAAAATACAAGGAAGAAATCAGTTATCAATGTATTATTTAAAAAAAAAAAAGTCAAAATAATTTTTCATATTGACAACTAAATAGACATACAGTATAAACAGTAAACAGTCACTACAGATTTATAGACATTTTGAAACGTATTTAATCCATGTTTAAAAAGTTGAAATAATAAATCATAAGTTAATAAATAACTATATATTTATGGACTGACTTTTTAATTAATGTTAGATAATGTAACAACATATAATACACTGATAACTCATTTTTAAATGCATGATTTTAATTGAATTTTAGAAGAAAAAAAAATGCCAATGGACAGTTTACACATGGGAGCCGCCAATGAACTTTAGTTGACTTTCATTTAAGACACATAATTGTATTTTTCCTTTTCTAAGTTACATTGCTGAAATAATCAGGATTTTCGGTAGACATACATTATGATTACATATAAGCCTACCTACATATATATCTGCTAAATCTACTGTACTGCAACCTGACATTAACAGGATGTAAAAACAACAAAAAGTTGTGTCAGTTGCTTTACATGTTGGCTAGACAGACTCTTCATTCAGAGTCAAAGTAAACTACAAAGTGGACAAGACATCACAGTCGAAAGGAAATGTAAACCGCAGAAACCACACAGCATTATTTTAAAAATGTTTCTACAATCCCTTTTGCCGAAAAAGTAATTGCCCAAGTGATTTGTCGCTGTGCAGCAGCCTCTACTGGTCCAGGTAGTAAGCAAAATGACAATGTTAACCCTAACTTACGGGTAAAAACTGTGCTGTATCATAAATAATTATGACAAGAAGAACAAAGCAATAGAAGAACAAAGGATTTATTTACCAGCTGAAGGAAATGCAAGGACGAAATGGACTTCACTGAAGGCCTGAGGGAAGCATTAACATGGATATATGCACGCAGATCCAGCACAGCTGTATGGGACCAACGGGAAACATGGAAACTTGGTCACGTTAGCACAAGCCCATTTTCTCCCAGAGGCGTACGAGTGGAGAGCCAGCAGTATTTGCTCTAAGCATGGCCACAGTGGTGTGACAACGTTACACTCGGCTGCACACCGAAAGACTATCAATTCTTTGTCGATATGAAGCATTGAATGTATGACAGTCGCCCACTCACCATCTGCTATTATAAGTCTTTTCAGTGAATCGTGAACGTAAGCACTGTGTGGCCATCCATGCAGTTGTGTCTATCATGGAATAGTGTTGCAAGGCCTAGTCATATCAACATGCCTTTAGAGCTTTACCATGACATGGTCTCGAAGACTTAGGGCCCTGTTTTAACGATCTAAGCGCATTGTCTAAACAGAGCACGGCGCAAGTGCACTTAACGCGTGTCCGAATCCACTTTTGCTAGTTTACCAATGGGGAAAATGGTCGTTAAACATGCCCACCTCTCTGACCAAAAGGGTTGTCCCTATTTTATTAATGAGTAATGGGTGTGTTTTGGGCGTAACGTGCAATAAACCAATCAGAGTCTCATCTCCCATTCCCTTTAAAAGCCTGTTGCGCTCGCGCCATGGCGGATTCGCTATTTACATGACGGAATTTGCAAGCGGAAAAACTAAACGCTTCTCTAGTGAGGAAACTGATCTGTAGTAATCATATTACTAACGTGCTCTTTAAATAACAAAAAATAATAATAATATTGCGCCATTAACTTTAGACCAGGTTTCAGTTGGTCAATGGTGCAGTCTATTTCAGTTTCCTCAAAATAGCAACACACCAACACACCTCGTTTTCAGACCAGTAGCTCATGCAAAATGCATTTGCTATTTAAACACCGTGACACAGAACGGGAAAATGATAACTGCGTCGGGCTGAAACTAGCAAAAAACACTTTGTGCCTGGCGCTGCATTGCACCGGGTGTATGATAGGTTTCATTCTCTTGAGAAATAAAACTGAATTCCTCATCATATTTAGCTTTCGAATCAAACCATCTTGGTTCTTGAACTACCCTTGCCCTTCATTACCCCTATGATCTTTCAAACCCAAATGACTGTACAATTGTGTGCAATCTAAGCGCTTGGCACTCCAGTCCAGTAGGTGGTGAAAATGCACCTTTCACATTGGTTTGCAAACAGCCATGTGAAAAAAATTAGAAGAAACAAGAACAAAGAAATGAAACATTTCCGCCATCTACTGTACTGGAGTGTGAAGCACTGAATAGTATATAAGAC
Organism: Tiaroga cobitis; assembly: GCA_030578255.1. Taxonomy (NCBI): domain Eukaryota; kingdom Metazoa; phylum Chordata; class Actinopteri; order Cypriniformes; family Leuciscidae; genus Tiaroga; species Tiaroga cobitis. The sequence continues at coordinate 30,287,079 of CM060614.1, read as the reverse complement.
GGTTCACACATAGAAGATATTTGAAAGATTGTTGGTAACCAGACAGTTGATGGCACCCATTGACTTCCATAATATTTTTTTTCCTACTATGGAAGTCAATGGGTGCCTTCAACTGTCTGGTTAACAACATTCTTTAAAATATCTTCTTTTGTGTTCAACAGAAGAAAGAAACTCAGAAACATTTTTTTGGGTGAACAATCCCTTTAAAGTGAGTCACAATGTACTAGTTTGGAACGACAACAATTTAAATTTTATGGTGAACTATTGCTTTAAAAGCTATGATAGTGAAAGCGATTTGCAACATAAAAACAATTGGGATGTCAACTTTCCACGAGAGTTGACAATTTCTGGTGTCAAGAATTACAGCAGCTGTTGCTGATACAAGCTCTATCTTTATGCAAATGACCACCAATGGGATTCACCAACTGATACAGTTGGATAATGCAGACAAGCGTCTAGTAGCAAGTAAGCGACCTCCAGAAATTTCATTACTGTCAGTGTGAACAGGATTATAGATGTCATAAGTAATGGCCATAGCACAACACCCTCCTTCTTGAGGAAGAGGTACGTACGCATATAATATGATAAGTATAAGATAGAGGGGCTATGAAACATTTGTCAGTGGACTTGTTTGCTGAGCGGGGGGCTAAATTGTTGCTTGGCTTCCTGTATCGATCCAGTTCATGCAACAGTGTAATGAATAAGTTAATGTGAAGCTGCTCTCGGGGAGGCCAGATTTTCATGGATTTACCTTTATGGACCAATTCTCCGGCAGGGCCCAAAGAACCAAAGACATAAAATATATGAACGATGTAATCTCCTGCTCCTTTCAGAGTTAAAGAGATATCTGTAGAGCTAGACCAGATATTGATAATGTGGGGATCTTGGGATCTGAAGGAATATTTAAGGCTGAGGCTATTTTAAGAAACAAAGAATGTAAGTATTGATTTCAGACAGTGCTAATAATAGGTTAGTACTGACTGATTACCTTATAGTCAAGATATATATAAAATGGCATATACATGCTTCTAAGGTTCTTCAGAGAATACTACCATATCCAGAAAACCAATGTAATACCATGGTATGTTTAGGCACATTAGCGTAAAAAACACTAACAATGTGTAGTGTAGTTGCGAAGCATAAACAACCTACAAATAGCTATTTACAACATCTGAATATAATAATTATATTATAAAAACTACATCTGAAATACGTTTTTTAAAATGCAAATATTCCTTGGTAAACATTTGCCAGTAGATCTCCAGGGTCTCCTTGGTAGATTCTGGATCGAAAGCCTTGATATGGATTTTAAATTTCCATGAGGAAATATTTTTCTATGGCAAATGTCGATTTCTATCTCTGAGGCTAAGTTTGGGTCAGACTGATTCAAACTGGAAACGTAAAGGTGCTAAAGACCTTAACTGTGTAGTGTGTTATTTCTACTCCACTACAGTCGTTAAAACAAAATAGCAAAAAAAGAGATTGTTTCCAAACTTATTTTAGGATAGGTGTGTTTGACTTGAAGAGGCGCTGCATGGACCGATCGGTGTGTGACATCAAAGAACCGCACGAGCGATTCGAAAGAATACAGAGCCGTCTGCTTTCTAAACACTCTCACCGTACTTTGATGTCATACACCGATCGGTCTGCACAGCGCCTCTTCAAGTCGAACACACCGATTGTTTTCAAACAGGTTTTCAAAGACACCTGCCATTGGTCAGTCAAACAAGGAACCCCGCCCAAAACTGACACATTGGCTGAGCTGTTGCCAGGTAACAGGGTTCTCAAACAAACAGCAATGTTTTGATAGCATCACAGTGTTTACATTTTACAGGGGCATTAACCTATTAATGGCTTACTTAAGGCCCAAATATACGCACGACAAAGTCATTTTTTCCGCTATTCGCTTAGGGGCAAAAAGAAGTTTGAAATTATGTGAGCGAACATCATGATGTCACTCACGCTGCTGGAAGCAGAGTTTAGATGAATAGAATTACACCTTTAACTTCTACTATAAAGCGGCTCTCCAGTGTGTTCATTTTTTACCCGTGTCTGACCTTGACGAACTGAACAGAAGAAATGAACTGGAGAAGATTTCCATTCACTTTGAACAAGAAAATTCACTTTGGCAAACTGTTTTGAACTCCCGAAACAAACTACAAAATACATTTCGTTTTTGGCCTGATTTTGTTCGGAATTACGTCTCATCAGTTTGCCCTTCATTTTCGCTTGAAGCAGTGAAGTGTGTTATTTCTACTCCACAACGGTTGCCAAATAATACAGCAAAAAAACTGATAGTTTCCAAACAGGTTTCCCCAGACACCTGCCATTGGTCGGTCAAAGAGAGAGCCCCACCCCAAACTCACGGGATTGGTTGAACTGTTGCTATGTCAGGGTTCTCAAACAAAAAGAGAAATGTTTAAATAGCACCATAGTGTTTATGCTTTACAGGGTCAATAATAGGCTTACTTGGAGTTGTGATTGCATGTAAAAAAAAAATGACACCACTTTTAGAGCCAGATTTAGTAAACAGGGCAAATTAGCATGAGAGAGCAATTCCAAAAAAGTGCCAATGGGAGTGGAAATTTCTGCTCGTGATCTACTGACGACGTGCAAATTAAATAAGACAGATGCAGCCGGATCATTTCCATAATGACCAACACAATCTACCAAGAGCAGTGCAGATTACTGTCTGGTTTAAGACATGCTTTTTTGGGCAATAAAAAATGGCGCAAACACCAGTAAATTGAGTAGTGCAAACCTTGCGTGATTCATTTAAATACTCTCCTCCCATAAATTTGCATCTGAAAGGGAAACTCCTACAAATGCATATGCAATAATGTCAGCCGCTAAAATAACCATGTCCTCGCATTTCAGCGTTAATATTTCACTGATTGTCTTTAGTAAATCCTGACAGTAGTTTTTTAAGGCGAAGAGGGTTTTCGCTGGCGACAGCTGTTAGTAAATCTGGCCCTTAATGTCTAACTGCAGTCATCTGCTGTTTCACCAACCATGTAGACTTGAACAACTCAAGTGGGAATATCCCATGGGCGTCAGTGAATATGCAACAGCACAAGGGTGTGTGCGCGGGTCAGAAAGGGCAGTGGAGTCTTTGTGCTTTCTTCTGGATCTGATTGAATTCCCTCAGTCACTGAGTGAAACGCATTACTGAATGGCAGCGACACGAGCGGGGTCACAGTCGCCTGCCTGTCTTTAATCCAGCAAGCTCTCCATGCACTGCCTCCTCATTACTGCACCAGGACTTGTGGCAGTCCTAATGGAAACACACATACGCACGCACACACACACATAAACATGGATAGCCACTGCACTGCATACATCTATGAGATACCTTTCTTCCGCTGTCGTATATTATGTTTCTGCTTTGAGCTGTGTTCACATTATGCAGTGCTATCCATCAATCACAAAGATAGTTCGGTAGTACAGTATATGACAGCCTGTAATTTTCAATAGTTGCTTAATGAGGGGTTCTCAGATGTATAATTAATTGTCTAAACATTATAATAATTAGGGCCATCAATCAAAATGGAAGATACATTTGAATGCTGCCACCAAATCAAGCCCTAAATGAACAGTAAATGATATAGAAAAATAAATGCATGCCCTTCCATTAATCATATCAATGTTTTGACATAAATGACTAGAAAACAAACTTTCAATCTATATACAAATATTTAGTTTTTCCATTGCAGCACATTTCATTAACTTTTCATGAATTATAAATATTTTAATAACATTGTGTACAAGTGCCTCTACAGGTCTGCAAGCTAAATCAGATGCTGGGTGACTGTCGCAGCGAGTGGGCTAGTCTTTACTGTGAGCTCCGTAATTAATTGTCGACGCAGGGCGTAGTGGAGAAATCGTGACTGTGTTTTCATTTGTTTCATCTGGGGGGCCTGAGAGAGCTCAGCCCTTGTGAAGTGCAGAAGGTGGAGGCTCCATGGAGTATTTCCCCTGCTGATGGCTCATTTTGAGAACTAGCTGGGTTTTTCATCAGACACACCGGCACGTCATCAGCCCAGACTGAATGCATCATGTGCCGTGCCACTTAATAGCTACCAATGGACGGCATATAGTGACAAATCCTCCTGTTGTTTACTTCTAATTCCATTACCCTCTGTTCACCCTACCTGTCCCTCCACCAAAAAGAAAATTCTTGATATCATAATAAAGAAAAAGTCCATTAAGGAATAGTTCACCCAATTCCCCAGTTTAAATTATGTCATCATTTGCTCAGCTTTAAGTCATTCAAAACCTGTATGACTTACTTTCTTCTGTGGAACACAAAATATATTTATGTTCCGAGGTTTATGTTTATTAGAAATTCAAAAGTGCATTATTTGCTGAATGCTGACAGTATATCAGTAAATATTATAGCATTTGCCTTTCAATTATTAGACAGCACTATTAAGTCAGTAAACTAATGAAAACAAAGAATAGGTTCTTCTCAGCGCACTCAAAATAAAAGTCCCGCTTCTGACTCTCATCAGCCAAACAGAAAAATGAACAAATATCCACAAATATCGGCTGATATATCAGGCTTGCCGATATATATCGTTGACCAATAGGCTACTCATGAATGTGCGTGTCAACGCCAATCAGGTCAATCTCGAACAATTTGGCTTTTGTTATGACATGGCAAGATTAGCTCAGGCTGTAATATGTCATGTGGATCAGTTCCCCAAAAACTTGCAAGGTTCAAAATTCATAAACGTGTTTGATTGATATAAATTGACATTTATGGAATGCTGACAGTATATAAAAAGTATTATAACATTTGCCTTTAAATGAATAAACAGAACTGTAATTGAAGTAATGGCGCTTTTCCATTACCAGTACCAGCTCGACTCGACTCGCCTTGGCTCGCCTCGACTCGGCTCGCTTTTCGCTCCGTTTTCCATTGCAGAAAGTACCGCCACAAATAGTACCCGGTCGTCATAGCGACGCCTTTCGTTCCTCGTTGCCCCATCAAGCTCTCGCTGGATCCTCTTTTCGGCAACCAAACAAAGGAAAGTCTGCACCTCCTCGGCGTATTCTTCCGAGTTGCCATAATAATAGTAGTAAGTTTAGTCACTATCTCTGGCCAAACTATTTAAAAATGGCGGGGTTATTTATTCTGGATACTCCATCTGGCGCGTGCAATGATGACGCAGATTCTCTGTGACCAATCAGCAGTCGGCATTGTTTTCACGTCACATTTTAGTATCGCCTTAGCTCGCCTCAGCTCGCTTAGAACCTCGCCGGAGGTGGTACGAAAAAAAGTACCCGAAAGCAGGTACAGGTACAACTTTTACACAGTGGAAAAGCAAACAAAGGCGAGTCGAGTCGAGTCGAGCCGAGCCGAGGCGAGCTGGTACTGTGTAGTGGAAAAGCGCCATAAGTAAACATATATGAAGACTGGGTACTCATGACTGGCGGTCAAAGTCAATCAGTCTTTTAAAATATCGAACAATAGCTTTTGTTATGACATAGTTCATGTTGTAAAATGTCATGTGGTGCAGCTCCCTGAAAACTTAAAGGTGCCCTAGAATTTGAAATTGCATTTATCTTGGCATAGTTAAATAACAAGAGTTCAGTACATGGACATGACATACAGTGAGTCTCAAACACCATTGTTTTCTCCTTCTTATTTAAATCTCGTTTTTGAAAAACACCTCTGAAAAATAGGCGAATCTACACATAACACCGACTGTGACGCAACAGTCGAGATCGTTAATATGTACGCCTCCAAAAATGTGCATATGCCAGCCCATGTTCAATGCCAGGCAGAACTGCGCAGCCGAATCATCTGAAGTTCTGCAGGTGAAGAAACAAGCGAGGATCATAGGGAAAATGGCAGATCATTGAGACAAATGTTATGTTCCAGGCTGTGCAGGGGATGAGGACTTTTCATACCCATCCCACAGGAAAGAAATGTCAACAGGCGTAGATGATGTTTATCGATAATCGGATACCGCAACAGTTTAAGTCGAAGTTGTTAGTTTGCTCCGCCCATTTCACCACGGACTTATTTTCTAACCTGGGACAATATCAAGCAGGCTTCTCTCAGCGTCTCATACTGAAGATTCAATTCCAACTATATTCCCGCAAACGGTAAATAGTGATTTTATTAACGATAATTTACACTGTGTTATCTAGATCCAGCGCAAGATCCAAGTACAGTAGCAAATAGCAAACTCCAAGTAACGAGCATACATAACTAAATAGTATGACAAAGTATTTACGCTGAGGTTAATATTTCTTGCCTGTGTTGTCATATAAATCTACAAAATAATACTGTAGATACATATGTAAATTCCCTTTTGTCAAATAATTTTTCTTTCGTCTATTTCGTCAACACGTCAGGGGCTAACTATGTTAGTTTAGTTGCTCACAGATAATGTTAGCTCACTCGATCCTTCTAGCTAACGTCACATTCTCCACCACATAAGTTGAAGCTATATTTATTTGACGAGGCGTCATTAGGTCATTTGTTAAAATGTTTTCATTTTTGAAAACGGACGTATGATTATTTTGCACGCTTGTATTTCAGAGTGCACCACAGCCCTTGCGTACTAATGATGTAGGCTGCCAAACAGATGATCCTATCGTCATGTGTAAGGGAACACAGCTGTCTTTGAACACAATGAGGTTCAAATAAAACAGCCAATCAGAGCAGAACTCCTCATTACTATTCATGACCCTTCCAAATAAGGTAAAAACAGACCATTTCATTCTAGGGCCAATTTCTAGAGTTGAAAATGGACCTGTAAAACCATACCTGGACATTTTAAATGCCCTTAAATAAGCCACATACCCTCTTATGTAGATATAACAGACAAAATTTAAATATTATTTCAACACATTCTAGGGCACCTTTAATGATATTTATAAATTAGGAATTCATGATTTTTTAAAAGATATATGGTAAAGAAACATAAGATGATGGTTACACCACATGACATTTTTCATTAGAGTCATTACATTGAAATCTTTCTTGAAAAACATATACAAAGTCTTTTAAACTCATTTGATACCAACATGAATCCATTTCACAGACATTTTAAACTAGACTTTTAAAGAAATTCCCTTTTTTATCTTGGACACTCTTAGTTATCATTTGATTACCATAAGCCATGAGCACATGGTCAAATTGCTGAATCATAATACAATGCTCGACTAATGCCTCGAATAACAGAGAGCACAAAAAAAGCGAAGGAGAAAAAGAAAGGAGTAAGTGATGATTGGCTTCCAGTTACACTTGCTCTGTGAGAGGCTCCTGGGATCTCGGGCTCTCAGTGGGAGCCATCACACACATTAGTGGCAGAGCCTCTCTCAGTAATGAATGACTCTGAACACTGGTGAGAGCGAGAGAGTTTGACATTAGCAGAGCAATCCACCCAGAGCTTTCTTCCCTTCTCTTTCCTGTTATTCCCCTTAATTATTTATGCCAATTTATTTTATAGTTGCCAATTGCCAGATGGCCTTTCCTCCTCATAATTGCTCGTTAAATATTTCACTTGACCTTTTTTAAGGGGATAAAAACTCACCTCCCAATTAATAATCCTTTTTAAAAAATTGTTACTGTGTCAGATTATCGCAGCAGATTTTTTGATTTCTTGACCCACAGGCAGCATATTCAGCTGTTTTGACTTGAATATTTCAGCTAACCGCATCTGACGACAGGTGTTGCATAAAATTATGACCAATCTTTTCAGATTTGCTTTGACACCGGATATCCCGTGCTTGCACTGCAAGTCGTGCGCCACCAACTCCCCTGAGAAGCCAAAGTGTCGGTATTCACAGGCATAAATGTTTAATACTGCTGTGGCGTTTGCTCCCAATCGATAATCGCCAGCAAGCTATCGAGTCTCCAGTGTCAAGACAGCAGCGTACCAGTTATACAGGTCTGAAACCGCCAGGTATTGAGATGGGGAACAGTAGGGCGGGATTGTTTTTTTCACCTTGTAAAGCCGGTGCTAGCTATCTCTCATAAACAATGAAGAGGGCAATCAGATGCGATGCATACTTTAATGCGTGTTCCTCAATTATCCAATGGGTCAATAATGCCGACTGCGTAGGACTGGACCGGCGACCAAACGCATGCAGCCTGTTTCCATTTTCCAAGTCGTATGCAAAGCAATAATAGCGGTCACCCTAACCGGTAAAGCAGAAGAGTGGTGCTCTAATGCAGCCTATAAACTTTGATTTCCGACCTCTGCATTGCTAGGAGATGATATTAAAAACCCCTAAGCACGTTACTGCGCTTGTGAAACAGCCATCTTACATACACATTTAAAACAAAACATGTGATGCAAACATTTATTCACCGCGAAGCCTTTGTAAATCTGAAAAACGAGCACAATATTTCTATTTCAAACTCTAAATAGCTGCCCACCGAGACGGCATCATTTACTGTGGCATTCCAGAAACAAAGCAATTCCTAAAGGTAGGCAGCAAAACTATGCCAGAATGCATTGAATAAGTGAATAAGTGAAATAATAAGATGAACAAGCTAACAATAATAAACTTACATGATAGTCATAATGCCTAAGTATACTTCAGTTTTGACACAAATGCCGAACATCCAGTCTTTCAAAGTATACTTCATTCGATAACTCTGTGAACACAGGCGTTTGACACATGCATGCTAGAACGTTTCTTGTCCAGTGCGATTTCTCTCCAGAAGTTACCAACGTTAAAAATGTCTTTGTATTTAAACTAGAGTTGCCTTTACCTCTGAACCCCCTCACAAGTGTTCGTCAACATTGTTATTGCGTCTCCAGTAGCTTGTTGTTGTTTCATATCCTACTTTTCTTTTTTGCCACTTTATAGACAAACGCACTGCATGCATACTCTAGTATGCACGTAAAATCCGAAGTATAGTTTGGCCTTTAGAAGAGACAGCTGCCTGTGTAGGGAGTAGACAGCAAGGGTTTAGAGCAAACATATCAAGATTAGAAGGCTTTACGGCATTGAAGGAATTGTCAAAAACGTCTTCACTCAAACTGTTTACTTTGGGAAAGAATGGTTGCCTCTGATCAGAAGAACAAACATACAATGGTGTGTTTGCGGTTTGTATTGCAGTAATACTCCATAATGGATTTGTAATAAACAACTATAATATTTGCTCAAAGATGCTGGCCAATTAAGATTGACACCTCAAATGTTAAACAATGTATTTATCTCCACTGATTGCTTATTTCAGCATAATAATACAGTTTCATGTAAATGCAGTAGCATGTAAAAAATTCAAGAGGCAATTATGAAGATGATGCTGGAGGTAGACACATCATAAAATGTATCAGCTTGGATTGTGAATATTATTTTAGTCCTGCCAGGCTGGCTGAAAGGCAGATGTTGGAAATAGGAGATATCCATGTTGCTCACCGAATGCTGATTGCTGACGCAACCGTACAGTATTTCTGCAAACCGTTATTGTCTGGCTACATTATTTTTATTTGCCAAGCAAAACAAAATCGACTCTTAAAAATGTAACAGTTATTTCTCTAGAAATAGGCGGTGCTGACTTAGAAATATCTACATTTGACATATAATTTTACACCAATTTCTGACGTCGATTCTTTAGCAGGATCACAAACAGAGGATAAGAGGAATACAGGCTAAGCCGATCACCAACATCCTCTCAGCAAATTGGCTCCTTACTAATTAGAAAGGTGCAAACGAAGGCTCTTTTTCCCCATGCAAGGCCCATGGGATCCGGTGCCGGACATGTTTCACAGCATCTCAAGTTGAAAGTAAAACAGAAAGGCGCAGCTGAAGTATATCAGCCTTCAAGTTTCTGTAGCACTCTTTCCATGGCCTGAAACTGACTGACCAACATGAACAGAGCCTTGATTTTTGGAATCTGAAATCAGTCTGAAAACTGCAAATGCATGCATGGCATTCTCAGCACTCCCACCAGGGGTGCTGTAGTAGGACTGTGCATGAATACTTCTTCAACAACCATTTTATAAAGGTGAAGTATGTAAGATTTTTATGATAAAATACATTCTCTTAACCAGTTTATTGTTCATTGACTATTAGTATGCCATTTATGAGTTTATCTTCCCCTAAAGTGTAAACATTGAGCATCCCAGACATCATCAAAACATTGAGAGCGGTCCGTCAATCTCTTCCCAGCTCAACCAATAGCGAGAGTTTGGGGGCGTGGCTACAGGGGGTGTTTAGCCGGTGTGGAACCATGGCTGAAGCATTACATGGGAAAAGACATCCAGCTTCGGGTACAGAGGTGCAAGCCAAATTTGGCTGAATTTACACCTTTAGATGCATGATGAACACGTCAAAAAGTGAATATGTGTTACAATGGACGCCTACATACTGGTACCTTACAGCATCATCATGCATCCGTTCAGAAAGACAAATGTAAAAGTTTATATAGTTTACTTTGACATGTCCAGTGTAGACGGCCTCAAATAACTGTGGCGCGTCATGTCAAAAAATGCACCTGGTGGAGATATGTCGGATGTGTTTATTGTAAACGAGACGCTCGCGTTCGAGTGTTAGTCTATTCAATTACTTACTCATGACACACAGCGACACAGCTAAAATAATTCATAATGTGTCGGCTCTTTTATTGGAAGTAGCCTAATTTAGTTGTTGAGACATGCCTTCGCAAGCACCCGTAAGAGCCGCGTTTGTGATGTTTGACGGCGTTTGCAAAATATGCATTGTTTTTTGTAATTCCGCTAAGTAACACTAGTGTTGCAGAAACTGTATCCTAGAGTTTTAGGCAGCAGTTTGATGAGAATCTAGTAGTTAAACTGTTGCTAGCTAATTATGTGAATAAAAACACACTCAGTTTAATGGCAGAAACGCACTTCAAGACGAGATGCAATCAAAATTGACCCTATTTATTCACCGTACTTGAGGAGGGATTATAAGTGACAAAATGCAAAGAGAAGCAATAAAAGAGGAGCAGCAGAGACAATATGACATTGCAGAGTTGAGGGATGCAAGCGAAGGCTGGAATAGAAAAACACTCAAAGTCACTAGAGACAGGACGGCGCCAGGGGCTGTTGGTCAGTTTTTGCTGGAAGCCATTAATCCTTGCAACTCCAAGCTAATTACAGCCACTCAAATATCCATCCTCTTCCTGCTTTTTCCACAGGCATATAAAAATCTATTCATCCCACTCACATTCTTCTCTTACAAGCTGGGTTTGTTAATATAACATCTGTAATACCGTAAATATAATACAATGCATATTATAACGGCATCTTTTCCATTGGCCCCGTCTAAAGGTCTCGCCTTGGCAGAGCTTTATCGACCGGATTCGGTCTGGTCGGGGATGATATGTGCTGGGATAGGGATTACTGTACTCTTTCTGCCAGAACGCCCTGAAAGCATCTCCTGTAAGGTGACCCAGCCCAGGGAGATGACAAATGCCCTGCAGCGTGTGCTGTGATATGAGGAAACCTCCTCTGAGGGGTAAAAGGAGAAGACGTGAGGTTTTTAGGAGGAGTTTTTAGCAGAGCGAGATCACTTTTCCATGCCCAGTGGAGGTTTCTAGCAAAAACCTGGGTAATTCTATGCCAAAATTATTACAATTCATCTGTAGTATACAACTAAAGTCGAACACTATACTATAACCACAGAATATAGTTGTGGGTATATATATACCATCATGTCAAAATAACAGTGACTTATTTTTGTAAAAGAATCCTGGAGTCACTTAAAGTAATAATGAGAAACTGGTTGAGTTCAGTATTTAAAATGTATCTTGTGGGTTTTTTATTTCTTTATTTTTGTAATGCAATGATATTTATGCATATTAATAATAACATTTGTTTATGTATGGATGATTGTGCAAGTCTATACACTGTACAAAATAAATTGTTGGGAAAACTTAATGATCGATCGATCGATCGATCGATCGATCGATCCATCCATCGATCCATCCATCCATCCATCCATCCATCCATCCATCCATCCATCCATGATATTGTCCCAAGGAAGACTACTTTGTTTTGACAGTTTTAAACAGTTCGTTCACTAAATGCAAAATGCTGCAATAAATCAATACATTTTTATCCAAGCAACTACAGATTTTCTGTTCAGCAAATTCTCTATTGGTAACAAAAACTGTATCTATCATTATGGTAGTCGTATACTTATGTGAAGTGAACTATCCTGTCTGGATATAGACACATAAATCTTAAGAACAATCAACCAATGTAAAAAGATGAGCTCTTAACATTACAGCACAACAAATAATGATAAAACGAAAATCCTTAGATAAAACTCACAAACCCTTAACATTTCAGCAATATTACTCTACTAAATGTTCAGACAGCGGTGTTTGACTAGTTCGGACATCATTTGGGGAGATTCTGTTGGTCTAACATGGGTTTTTATGTAGTTTTAAGTAATTAACATTTCTTTGTATTTGTGACTGGAAAATGCAATTAAAAAAATATATATTTACAGTGTAGAAATTACCATAAGGAATGTTATCAGAAGAGATCTTTAATAAGTATATATAATAATTATGCAGCCTATGTTTAATGCAATTATGTATTTTTCCTATTCTTTAAAAATCAGTAATTTGGCCAAGCAAAAAAAAAAAAAGAAGCTAATTCTTAATGACCAGTTTCAATGTTTCCATGAACCAAATGCCTGGAGGAATACTAATCAAAGCTCTCTCCATCACTGATGTACCGGAGGCCTCTTGCCTTCTAATTACTGGGATTCATGCGGTCAATAAAGCTTGTGCAGCGAGTGGAAAGACTCGGAGACACTCTAAAGGAGCATCGGCAGGATTAGCCCGTCAAACTATTTAACCACGATAATACAGGACAAACCAAATGGGTACTTCCTTAACGAGAGAATTGCAGCCAAAGCCCTTCATCGCTCTTAAAAACTGTTTTTAGGCTGGGTGTGGTTAGCAAGATAATGATAAATGTAGATGTGTTGCAGTTGGTGCAGGCACTTTGAGAATCCTGCACTTCTCTGAAGGCAAGGGATCGGATCGATTTCACTAATGCTGGGTTAAGTTAATCTACACTGTACATTACAGCGCAATGCAAAAATAGATTCACTCAAAGAATGCAAGTGCTTCAGAATGGAGAATTATAAGATCACTGGATTAACCAAGTGCCACATTTGTAACTTGAGTCTCAGAGTCTCAGTTTCTGGGACTCAATGTGCTAAATTGATATACATCAAAACGTTTAAAAGACATGTTCTTGGATCAACAGCATAGTCCTAACCCTAACCAATCACTAACCTCAATATAAATGATTAACTACCCCTAAAATCAAAAGGGAATGATTCAAGCCCTAATCAACCTAGATTGGTTGTTGTTCTCAGACCAATGAGAATATTGATCCAGAAACATGTTGTACTTGTCAAAATCACGCTAAGCTTTTTCTTACATGGTTATCACAAAGTAAACGTTCAACATTAATGGCCAAAATGTGTACAGTTGGATTTCCATCCACATTATATCAACGCACATTTTAATGTTTCGCATAAAATTCAGCAATATTACTGATTTGAATGCACTGACACTATCATACAAGAACAAAACTTGAATTAATAAACTATAGTATAGCTGCGTTATAGCTGAATCAAACTCATTCAAAACTGATGAATTTTGCAACATCAACCCCATTATTAAACTGAACTGAATCAACATTGAACTGACTCGAGCTGAATAACAACATCTGTCTACAGCTGCGTTACAGCAGAATATAAAAACATTTTATGACGTTTTTGACAGTAAAATGCTGAAAGGAAACCCTAAGATGTCGATAAAATATCCAAAATGCACTTAAAAAATTTATACGCTACACTTGAGGGGGATTTTTTGGTAAGATGAACAAATTACGATACACAGTTATCACATAAACCCGAGATGCATAAAAAAGTAATATTATGTGACTAAATAAATTGCTAAAAGAAGAATATTTCTCTGGCCTAAAATACCAAAACCGGACATCAAAATGTTTAAAAAAAGCAAAAAAGTGTTGTATGTGTGGGCTCTAAACAGCAACTAATTTATTATATTTAATAAAAGCGCACAGTGATTTTCGAAGTGGCAATAATATCCATTTCCTTGGAAGTGGTGATTTTGTTCTCCTAGACTCATGTGATGGAAACATTACTTTACTCACAACCCGTTTTCGCAATATTGTGGAAAATAAATCTGGAAATGTAGCTATTGACCCGACAACTCACCTACTTACGGTCACATTAGCAACATTTCACAAGCAAAAAAGAACCATTGTCTCTTGTCAGTCATGTAGCGATGCACGAAGCACCACTCGCACAGAAGTCACCAAGCAACTTTCTGTAGGCTGATGCGATGAATTTGCATGAATAATTTGCACAACTTGAACCCGACTGCAAAATCTACCCACACAAATCCCCAACTGTGTAGATTCCACATAAAATAACTGGATTTCGTCCCAAAAACTCATCAAATACCCTGTACATAAAGTATAAGGTAACTGAATTTGTGTGCATTAAATTGCACGGTTAATTCTAACAACAGCAGATGATGCAGTCAGGGTCTTTCCAAACCAATGGGCACAGAACACATGAAGCAAACACCGGCCAATCAGTCAAAATCATTGAGCAGAAGGTTTCGGTTTCCATATGCATTGAGTTTGCACATGTGTTGGTGTTTCAGACACCTTGAGACACCATGAAACCTACCGAGAGACATGCAAGTGAAACTTCTTGCTGACATTCTAATAGCTGTAGATTGAGACTGGGATCTGTAATACTGTCATGAATTCGTCCAAAGGGAATAGCTATGCTTTCATGAACACTCAAAAAACTGTTTCACAATACGATTCAAAACTATTGAAGATTAAGCGTCTGCTTGAATATTGAGGTGTAAGCAGAACAATACAACAAATATGATTGAATTGGATATGTAAGAAGAATCCCATTTCCATAAGCGAGGCCTTTTGTTTGCCACACGCCACATATATTTCTCCATCTTTTGAGAGGAAAATTAATTCAATTCTACCAGGAACGATTGTGTATTTACATTCAAATTGCGGACGGTTGTTTTCCTTGCACAGAGTTTGCTTGTGGATTGTGGCATCAAAAATCTCATAATGAGTATTGTGTTTCCTACGTGAACGGATGGTGTTTCTTCCGAGGCGAATTGAAGACAATCAGGTGCATCAATGTTTTCCCTTTTTGTAAGGCTTCTGGTGGTGCATCAGGGATGCAAATTGTTTCCCCCACCCTCCCGCACCTGTAACTCGTTTACGCAATTCACTGTAATGAAGCCCAAATGCTTTATAATGGGAGTCTGAGACAGCGGAAAGCGATACGGGCCAAGACAATGCAGCCACTGTCACAGGGCCACGGGGTTAGAGATAACCGAAATCACTGGCCAATCAATCTGTCAGTGTCTCTCGCCCACCACACACACATCCTCCGCCTCCATTCTCTCGTTCTCTCCGTCTCCTGCTGTTGGCGAGGCTTCGACCCGTGTGTTTCTGCCATCATTATTACCTGTGTTATGATGTGAGCTTATAGTATCCTTCCTGCTCCTGCTCTCCAACCTCCTCCACTGTCTATGTTTTTAAAACCGCTCATTCATCACTACAGTGAAGTAATTTCATTCCTTTGCTGCTTTTCTACTGGAAAACCAAAGCTGGTTTGTTGCTGGTCCAAAGTGACACACCAGTCCTAAACATCTTGACCAAGACAGCTTGAAACCAGGTCTGCCACCTGGAAACATATTTTATTTTCAGCCTCAATCTGATTGCTCACTGACAAAAAAAAAAAAAACTAAAAAACATTTCATTTCATCAGCATTATTGATTTTAATTGACCCTTCCGGGAAGACTTTATTACAAATCTATAAATAATAATCTCAATTTTGACTTTATATCTCACAATTGTGATTCTTTTATCTTAGAATTTTGACTTTATATTTCACAATTGACCCTTCTCAGGGAGTTTGATTGACAGGCGATCTGACCAATCGCAATCACAATCCGCCATCCGCCGAATCCGCCATTTTTGTCCGACAAAGCAGTCAGGAGAGCTAGGAGATTAACAGTGGAGGATTTGAACTTGAAAAACGGAGTGTACTGACGTCTTTCCGCGGTTAAAACAACATTCCTTCTTATGTTCATTCATGTTTATTTGATGCTATAAATTAACTAGAAGGAAGAGATGATCGGTTCACGAGCAGCTTTAACTGAGGCTGTACAGCGATCTGTCAGACACATTAAAGAGCCACAAAACGGTATTTATTGTTTAAATTTCTTAAAAAAATGACCAAATTTGAAAGTTGAGACTTTGTTTCATATCAAAACTAAGCTGGTCTGTCCTGTCTGTCGGCGCGTTGTCAGTGTCCCCTCTGCTAAAACATACAGATTTCTATTAAAATGAATGGGTTTCGTTGAGCAATGGTAATTGTGACCACACCTTTAGACATTAATGCACTCTTCTAAAAGAAACAAAATAAAAAAAATGGCTGTTATGACCAACATTTTGCGAACTTATCGCGCATCCAAAGCAACGCAGTGTTCTGGGCTTGAAGCGCTCGTTGTATGTCCGTATATATGATGGTATTTTTATCAGCTGACAATTTGTAAAGAGCTTATGTGTAAAAGAGTCAAAACAGTGGCAGGAATCCCTCCGTCACACACAAAGATCTGGCGTTCCCGACGCCTGTACTGAACTGTGATGGGCAACATCGTGACTATGATGAGAAAAAACAGGTATGCTTGAGCCTTCTGTCCTTTTTAGGGTTGCATCTTGTGATATAAAGTCCTGTTTTTGGTTCGTTTACATGTCTTTGGTCCGTGTTGCGTTCATATTTCATTGGAACCGCACCAAGTTCGTGTGGAAGTGGACAGAGACTCATCTTTCCAGCGTCTCGATCCACTTGTTTGTTGCGCACCAGTGTTCAGATGGCAGCGTTCACAATTATTCAAATGAACCACACTAACAGAGCAATTGCACCAGGGTTCGTTTTAATCCAAACAAGCCAACTGTGAACACACACACACACTAAGTAGCTAGAATAAGCTGCAAAGCAGACCACACTTCATACCAATAGGTTGGACTAAATAAAATCGTCTACAACCTTATCCTGGCTTTAGCTGCATCCTCACTGCAGCGTTGATGTAAAGATATGAAATGTTTAGCTTTGGACAGTTTCAGTGTTCAAGCCATAAATTATCAACAATCAATGCTGGATTGCAGATTGCGATGGATTTCTCCTTGTTTTTTTTTTCCGACGTGGGAGCAGCATTCCTTCACCTGTCACTCAGTCATTGACCTCTGACCTCTAAAGGGGCTGACATCGGTGATACGACACCGCCTGTTTGTTTAGCTCCTACCAACAGAGGCTCTGAGGTGATGATCTAATATAGAATGTGTGTGTGTGTGTGTGTGTGTGTGTTTGGATGGGCACACATGCGTGAGAGTGTGCGTGTGCATTTTCTCTGGTTATTTGAGAAATGCAATCAAAGCCCATCTAATTCTGTTCGCTAAACCAGTTGTGGGAGATGTGCGGATGGATTGATGGTGTTCTTTTTACCTTCTCCTGTAAAGAAATAACAAGCGGAGCATATGCACTATCAACGTATATAACACTAATTTCGAACATTAATTACATAATACTAAATTATATATACTATATAATACTATTCATTTTGTCTTAATCATTTGTTAACAAACAGGTATTCGTTACTTTAATGAGCTCATTGTTTCTGCCTTAAATTATTACATTGTTTAAATGAATAATTTGTTTAGCTAACTGTGATTTTGTATATGTACATTTCTAAAAAATACATAACTTAGACAGTTACCTCTGATAGCAGATCACTCTAAATTGTAATGTGGACTATACAAATAAATGTGAATTGAATTGAATATTGGTATAATAATATTAGGTCGGCATTGAACGGAAGTTGTGATTGTCTTTTCTTCCCTATTGTGACGAGTGAAACGGCTTCTAGAACAAGAACAGATGTAGGGCGGGGCTTGATTGTGTCTGTGAGGAATTGATTGGATGGTTGTGGTTTGCTATTGGCTGATCTCATGTGAGTGACAGGTTGCCCCGCCCTCATCATCAGAGAAAAGAGAAGAGAAGCTGCAAGAGGGAGGGGAAGATATATTGATTCAAGTTTACGAGGAAAATGCTGTGCATGGGTAAATCATTTATAATTAATAATGCAATATTCCATACAAAAATACGCAGTCAATTTTGATTTCATGGTGACTTTAACATGTTAATATATAAAATATCTGAATGTTTGGTTTATTTTTGCACTGACTAAAATGTATGAAGCGTCAAGTGCTAAAGCTCTACCACGTTAATAGTTTTTCTGTTCTAAGTTCATCAGCGGCCGCAAAGAAAGAAACTACATATTTTGTCGTTTGGTTTGTTGCACCTGGTGCCCATGCTGAAATCTCATTGGAACAAAGTATCTCTCCTCATGAATATTGAACATCAAGAACATAAAAATAATATTTCTATGCAACTAACAATTTTTTTTCTCTCTCAAAAAAAAAACACAAAAAAACAAAAAAACAAAACTGAATGGATGTTATGTTCTGAAATCTTGGCATGTAAACTAACCGATGCTTCAACATATCTTTCACATTATTGGATGTGCACACATGTGCATTTTCTAAGGTTATTTGTTAACTATAAATGAAAACGGTAACAGTTTACTTGAAGGGGTGTGCATAAGACTGACATGACACCTTCATAATCATGACATGACACATGACATGAATATGAAGGAGGGTTTATGCATGTTTATGACAACTGTCATTAAGTGACATTTTTAATGCAAATATGACATTGTTTGAGATGTCTTTGTTATGACAACTTGACATAAACCAATACATCATAACCTGTCATAAATATGTCATAAACATGACATAGCAGATTAATTATCAAACTTAAAAAACCACTTAGCTTTATGGGTTAACATTACATTAAACTGTCAGGTGGCTGGTTTTGACATTGGCTGTCATGAGGCATTATAACATGTTAATGACAAATTCAATTTGTACCACTGTAGTTGAGGTCAAGAAAAATATTCATGACAGTTATAATGGCCTCATGAGAGCTAATGTCAAAACCATCCACATGACAGTTTAATGTAATGTTAACCCATAAAGCTAAGTGCTTTCTTAACTTTGCTAATTAATCTGCTATGCCAAGTTTATGACATATTTATGATGGGTTATGAATGATGTATTGGTTTGTCAGGTTGTCATAACAAAGACATCTCAAACAATGTCATTTGCATTAAAAATGTCATAATTGAGCGAATGACACTTAATGACAGTTGTCATAAACATGCATAAACCCTCCTTCATATTCATGACGTGTGTCATGTCATGATTATGAATGTGTCATGTCAGTCTTATGCACACCCCTTCAAGTAAAGTGTTACCATGAAATCAAAGCCTATCCTAAGCAGCGCTTTCTGTTCTCTCTCTTTCTGCTGTGGGAGAAGCTCTGATGGATTGCGGCTGATCTTTGTGCCGTCTCCTGTGAGTGGGGTCTAACTCTCTGACCTCTCCTCTCGCCGCTCACACAGATACACGTCTGAGAGAGCCACCTAACAAATCGCAGAGACACCAAACAGCACAAGGGCTCTCAGAGCGACATGTCTGAACATGCGCATACACACCTTCAGTGTTTGAGGAGTACTCCTGTGAGGGATGAACACACTCCTTCACTGGCCCTGCCTTGAGCAACTCGCCTCTGCTCTAATTACTGTATTGATCCAATCAGAGCACATACTGACCCCACTCATTTACAACACCATGCATCCACATTTCCCTCTTCAGTCAAATATATTCAGAGGTCATCTGGGAATTAGGAGACGTGATAGCAGACAGGTGGTGTGTAATTGTCGGAAATGAATGGCCATTTTGACTAAATCTAATATTATACGTACATTACTGTATATAAATGTGTATAACATCAATTTATAATGTGAATTATATAATACTAAATTATAGAAAATACATAATAATATTTATATTGGTAATATTATATGATATTAACAGGTTTATTTTGCCATTTTCATTTATACAATTTGAAGCCATTTTAGTCAGATTAAGACTAATTGAATTTAATGATAAAGCGACAAGCAATACAAAGCTACCATGTTAATCGTCTTTATGTTCTAAAAGCAGCGACCTTAATGAAAAAAACTACATTTTGTTTGTCGTCATTGTTTGTTCTGTCGTCATAATATTTCTATGCACTATTATAAAATGTATTGTGGCGGTACAATAGCACAGTGTAGGAATCATATGGTAATATCATGGTACTTTGATATGCACTATGTTACTGTGCAAAGCTCCATTATTACCATGGTTTATGTTCAAAAATGTGGTATTTTCTTATGGTATCGTCCAAAAAGCATTGTATTTTTTGCTAGTGTAGTTCCTGTAAAAAGCATAAATCCATATATATAGCTACACAGTCCAAATTAACGTATGTTAAATAAACTAAATACTCTACTAAAAAATACTAAGTAACTGAAAATACAAATAATGAATTAATTGGATAGATAAATCCATTTTTATTCTTTTGAAATAATCCCAAATGTAATACCATGCACAGTACGTTTTGTTAGTACATGGTAACAGTCTTTGAAGTATTTACAAAAGATATACGCCTCCAGCCCTGAGCTGATAATTAGCGAAGGAACACATAAACGTGTTGACTGTAATAAAGACTGTAATATAGATGACCGAAGGGCTGTGCTCACTTTCCTTTAAATGCATTCAGTTTGGTAATCAGTACAGACTCATTACAGCCAAAAGAAAACAGTAATCAATACTCTTCTCTGCATTTGTGATTTGGGGAGTTGCCTCCTGCCCAGGTAAAAGTCTTCAGCCACGGCGCAACACATCGATCCAACCTCAAGCGCTTTCATCACGTTTCCCACTCCATTTCTGTTTTAATGACAGAATACACGATCCCACCTGATGTCTGTGAAAGCTTGTCATATCTGATATGCATTCTGAAAAACAGTCAATGAACAACACTGAGGAAAAAACACACACACACAAACGAAAAAAAAAAAAAACGGCAACAGAAAAATGGATCTATCCGGTGCTCCCGAGAAGAAAAAGCGTCTTTGTTCGTATAATAAGGAATGGGAGAAAAAATATACATGGTTAAAACCAGTTACAAGTGACCCTAAAAAAGGAGATTGCAGTGTATGTCCCCGAAGCTGCCAGATCAGACAAAAAATGTAAGATGCACTGAATCCGGTAAGAACGCATTTAATCTTTAGTCTTTCCTAATGGAATTAATGTGCTTATTTAGAAATTTAGTTTTTAGCGATTGGATTATTATTGTCACTTAATTATTTAGATTGAATGATATAGACCCGTGCTGTTAAAATTTGTTTTATATTATATACGTTCACAGCGCCGGTCAGCGTCGTAATATTAGCAATTTAAAGCATGTTAGTACAAAAATACATCTAATATAAAATCAATATTTATTAATAATAGTAGGCTAAGTTCTCTCCCTCGTGTCCCGCATTGTCCCGCAAAATCAGGTCTGCTGACCTGCAACAGAGCAATAACCAGGTGGTCACCCTACCACTAAGTGGCAAAAAGACTGAGCGGCTGCATTTGTTTTCAGCATGAATTGCGTGAAAAACACACAAAACACAACTAAAACGGGAAAGAGCTTTGCGATTGACTGTACAACTAGATTTGACCAGGAATCTGAGGTACTGTATATTTTTACAGACTGCAAAAGGCTACAGAACAGACTATATTCTGCATAATTGGATGTTTTTAAATAAACACTGACAAAAAACTATACAAGTTTTAGGGCTGGACGATATGATGATATACAGTATAACATTAATGTAAGTGATCACTCGGATTTAGACCTATCTATATTGTATTTATATAAAACGTTTACAGGCAAATTGTCTTAATTTATTTCCCCGGCGTCGAAATCAGGCTCATATAAATGTCAGGAAACACGATTACTGGCTGCATGATATCCATGGATCACTGGATCTTTGATAAGTTGTAAGGAACACTATATCGAGTCCAACTTTTAGTTTAAACTGATAATAGTTTGTTTTACTCGCGTTTTCGCAGTTTCCCCTATTAACTCCAGCCACGCAGCAGCTCTTCTGCCACTCAGTCCGGCTGAGGGGGGCGTGCTCCGGCGGGGAAGTGACGTTAATGCATTCCCTCTATGAAGCCCCTCCTTCTGAAAAGCACACTGTGCTTGATTGGTCTGCTGGAGTAGTGTGTTGTGATTGGTCAAGCGCTTTGAGTGTGTTTGGGAAATGTCCCGCCCCTTACCATTAACGCCAGTTTCAACACACTGCTAACTAACTCAACCAGGCCCCGCCCCTTTATTCTGCGTATGAATTATTTAAATGAGGAATATTGTGACGTATAAAACTCACGACTACAATGGAGGCGTTTCAGGGAGTTCAGAAACACTGACTCTGATATAGAGAACATATTGACTTTACGCTTTGTGACTTGCAGAGGTTTTTCATGCTACAAACAGCAACATTACACGCTAAAGAAAGATGAACATGTAAAAAAGCATAATAGGCTCTTTTTAGGAAAGTTTTGGTAACCACATTTTTTTTACCACACATTTAACATTATATATATACACTCACCTAAAGGATTTTTAGGAACACCTGTTCAATTTCTCATTAATGCAATTATCTAATCAACCAATAACATGGCAGTTGCTTCAATGCATTTAGGGGTGTGGTCCTGGTCAAGACAATCTCCTGAACTCCAAACTGAATGTCAGAATGGAAAAGAAAGGTGATTTAAGCAATTTTGAGCGTGGCATGGTTGTTGGTGCCAGACGGGCCGGTCTGAGTATTTCACAATCTGCTCAGTTACTGGGATTTTCACGCACAACCATTTCTAGGGTTTACAAAGAATGGTGTGAAAAGGGAAAAACATCCAGTATGCGGCAGTCCTGTGGGCGAAAATGCCTTGTTGATGCTAGAGGTCAGAGGAGAATGGGCTGACTGATTCAAGCTGATAGAAGAGCAACTTTGACTGAAATAACCACTCGTTACAACCGAGGTATGCAGCAAAGCATTTGTGAAGCCACAACACATACAACCTTGAGGCGGATGGGCTACAACAGCAGAAGACCCCACCGGGTACCACTCATCTCCACTACAAATAGGAAAAAGAGGCTACAATTTGCAAGAGCTCACCAAAATTGGACAGTTGAAGACTGGAAAAATGTTGCCTGGTCTGATGAGTCTCGATTTCTGTTGAGACATTCAGATGGTAGAGTCAGAATTTGGCGTAAACAGAATGAGAACATGGATCCATCATGCCTTGTTACCACTGTGCAGGCTGGTGGTGGTGGTGTAATGGTGTGGGGGATGTTTTCTTGGCACACTTTAGGCCCCTTTTAGTGCCAATTGGGCATCGTTTACATGCCACGGCCTACCTGAGCATTGTTTCTGACCATGTCCATCCCTTTATGGCCACCATGTACCCATCCTCTGATGGCTACTTCCAGCAGGATAATGCGCCATGTCACAAAGCTCGAATCATTTCAAATTGGTTTCTTGAACATGATAATGAGTTCACTGTACTAAAATGGCCCCCACAGTCACCAGATCTCAACCCAATAGAGCATCTTTGGGATGTGGTGGAACGGGAGCTTCGTGCCCTGGATGTGCATCCCACAAATCTCCATTAACTGCAAGATGCCATCCTATCAATATGGGCCAACATTTCTAAAGAATGCTTTCAGGACCTTGTTGAATCAATGCCACGTAGAATTAAGGCAGTTCTGAAGGCGAAAGGGGGTCAAACACAGTATTAGTATGGTGTTCCTAATAATCCTTTAGGTGAGTGTATATATACACACACACACACACACACATATATATATATTAGGGCTGTCAGTTAAACGCGTTATTAACGGCGTTAACGCAAACCCATTTTAACGGCGTTAATTTTTTTATCACGCGATTAACGGTCTTTTTGGCCTAGCAAACTTTGTAGTTTTTTTTCACATGCTTTTGCAACAGGACCCGGCATGCGCGGCGCTGCGCTATGAAACCCATTCATTTCAATGGCTTGCGCCGCGCGAGGACGTTTTGAAAGCGCAAGCGGATCTACAAAACAACAGGCGCGCCGCACACACTTGTTTGGGCTTGCGAGCCGGATGCGCGAGCGCGAATCTCTCTGCTCGCGTGCGGAATATAATGTGCCGAGCACGAATCTCACTGCTCGAGTCGCGCGCTCTCAGATACACGCTGCTCTTGTAAGAATTTTCTCTGGGCTCGCTCAGAGAATATGCCTGCACTTAAAACGTGTTCAGTGCGATCGCGAATCTCTCCTCTTCCCCAGCTAACAATTTTAGGTTATAAGAACGTTTTCATAACGTTCCCATTAAGTTATAAAAACATTATTTCTGAATCTTATAGGAACGTTCAAAACGTCCAGTTTTGAGTGGATGACGAGCGCGAGACGCCGAAATGGACGCCAATAAGATTCTGAATGGAAAGTTTACTTTTAAAAAGTTGCCAAATGGTTCCATTGACAAGACCAAAGTGATATGTGTGTTTTGTCGTTGTGAACTGAGCTATCATCATCGCAGCGCGTCCAGTCTGAATACCACTTGATGATGGCCAGCACACACACACACACACACACACACACACACACACACAGTTGATGCGAATTCTCCGCCCCCTCGTCAATATCAGGACCTCGTCAGTATTTCTTTCACCCTTTTATTGATGGACAGTGTTACATTGTGTGAGAGATTATTTGCTCCAAGTGAGAATGTTTTAGTGTGAAATTGAACACAGTATATGCCAATATTGTTTTCAATAAAAAACATTTGCACAAATCAAGCCGATCCACTTTTCCATGTTGATAAGAGCATTAAAATGAGAAAAAATAATGGGACAAAAAGAAATCAAGAGACGTTTAGAATAGATAAAAATGTGTGATTAAATGCGATTAATCGCGAGTTAACTATGTCATTAATGCGATTAATCGCGATTAAATATTTTAATCGTTTGACAGCACTAATATATATATATATATATATATATATTTACAGTGGAGGTTTGGCTCAAGGCTTAGAAGTGTCTATTGAAGAATCTTTTAAAAGCCTTTGGAAGAAATGAATGGAAAAAATATCAAGGCTGCTGAAATAGTGGGCAGTCACTGTTGCAGTCTATTTATGAACAGACAATTGTCTGGCTGCAAATGATGAAAGCCACAGAAAGACTTTGTTCCATCTGTCCTAGAATTCATCTCGTCTGACCCAAGGAAACGTGTGAGATATCTCTCTCCCCACAGCGTCAAAACACAGAGTATTTCCAGCTCATCAGCAGCGCTTCACTGTAGCGATGGCAATGCTCGGGTTTGACAGGTGGACTCTCTCTCTCTCTCTCTCTCCATCCTCTCGTTCTCTCTCGCTCTCCTTCACAGTGATGAAGTGACAGCTCCATTTGAAGGGTCTGCTCTGACAGGATTGGGGACTGGTGCTTGTCTGGGACGACACACACCTGTTTCATCTGTGAGACTGGTAGCGTGACGACGGCACACCTGCACACGGGCAGCTTCAACACCGACACACACTCTGGAGGGCTGAGTTGACGTCAAATCGGTGGATGCAGTGGCATCTTTAAAAAAATCCACCATTTCTTTTGTTTCTGCATTCAAGCTGTGGTAAATGTCATTCCATCACACACAAAACATGGCCCAAGTATATGGACAGTCAAACACACATCCACATGTGCTTGTTGAAGATAAAATGGACCAGAGCTGCAGTTTACTCTCATTCAGAGTCAGAGACCTGTGGTTGGGTGTTGGGGTTCAGGTCTGGGCTTTCTCCACATAGGACCCAGTAAACCATTTTACTGGTTGCATCCTATAATAGAGAGTCATTCTGCCGAAAATGTTGTCGTTTTGCGGCTGCATGATTGATTTCATGCACCTGTTCGTAATTCAGCTGAAACAGCCTAATGTCTTATCTAGAAAGGGTGTCAACATGTGTTGGCCATATAGCGTATGATGATACATACTGTAGTACTTCTGATGTAGCACTGCAGAAAACACACACACACTTTCATGCTTTATGGGGACTTCCCATTGACATAATGGTTTTTATACTGTACAAACTGTATCTTATATCCCCCTAACCCTAAACCTACCCATCACAGATAACTTTCTGCATTTTTACATTTTCAAAAAACATCACTTACTATGATTTATAAGCTGTTTTCCTCATGGACCAAAAAATGTAAGCACGAGGACAAGGATTTCGGATATTGGCATCTTTGTGGGGATATTTTGTCCCCATAATGTAGGGTTTACCAGGACACACACACACACACATACAATATGTGGTTTACGGCATTGCGGGGAGTCTCCATAGCCCTACCCATCACAGAAAACTTAAAAATAAATTGTGTAAGCCATTTGCTTTTCAAGGACACAGATAGTTTAAACTCATACATGTTCACTTTGACAGCAGAAAGTGAACCCCAAAATGAAAACTGTCAGTAATGACTCCCCCTCATCTTGTTCCAACCCTGTAAGACTTTCGTTCATCTTCGGAACAAAAATTAAGATATTTTTGATTAAATCTGAGAGCTTTCTCAGCTTTCTCCCATAGGCTTCTAAGGGATCGAAACTGGCCGGCCCAAAAGTTAAAGACATTGTTAAAATAGTCCGAGTGACTACAGTGACTCAACCTTAAGTTTATCAAGCGACGAGAATACTTTCTGTGCGCAAAAATAACGACTTTATTCAACTATTCATTTCCTTCTCTGTGGGCCGTGAGATTTCACGTAGTGTAACAGCGCAGCGCTTCTGTGTTGTACGTCACACGCATCACACACACGACCAGCGTCGGCCAATAGTGAGCCTGCGTGTGACGTACAACACAGAAGCGCTGCGCTGTTACACTACGTGAAATCTCACGGCCCACAGAGAAGGAAATGAATAGTTGTTTGTTTTTTGCGCACAAAAAGTATTCTCGTCGCTTGATAAACTTAAGGTTGAGCCAATGTAATCACTCGGACTATTTTAACAATGTCTTTAATAACTTTTCTGGGCCGGACAGATTCAATCCCTTAGAAGCCTATGGAGGAGTGAGAAAGCTCTCAGATTTAATAAAAAATATCTTAATTTGTGTTCTGAAGAGGAACGAATGTCTTACAGGGTTGAACAACATGAGGGCAAGTAATTACAGACAGAGTTTTCATTTTGGGGTGAACTATCCCTTTAATAAGAAACATGCCATCCATGCCAAAAGATTTTTGACCCCTGCTTTATACAAATAAATAGATTTTTTTCTGTATAATAAAGGCAAATATCATTTTAGTGCTATTACTGTAATGTGTAAAGTGAACACCACTGCAAACACTGTATCATGGTAGTTACAGACACTCAAAGGCCCGTGGGATTTAGCAGGGCACTGCCGTCTCCCACTGGTGACCTCTACTCTCAATTACACACAGATTACCCAGAAGCCCCCGCCACGAGCTGTCAGCCTCTATAAATTTAGAGGTGGAACAATTAAACTCACTCCTGCCTGCTAACGCCATTAAACACTGCCTGCTCCTATACACACAGCAGGGAGTCGAGAGTTAATACACACGTCGACGGGTGTGGAGAGCCAGACAGACAGACAGAGAGAGAGAGAGAGAGAGAGAGAGAGAGAGAGAGAGAGAGAGAGAGAGAGAGAGAGAGAGAGACTGAGCTTTGCTCACACTGCTGCTCAAGAACAACCAATTTGTTCTCGTACATCTGACAATATCATCACTCTCCTAAAGTAAAACACTCCTGGGTTCAAGTCTTATCGTTAGATAATTGATATATTACCATTGATGTGTCTGTAACATGTCTCGTACATATTTTAAAAAGGCAATCAAATCGACCCACCCTTTTGCTTTGTTAATAAATGTTCCTGTTGATATTGTGCACGATTTAAAGGCGCATGTTATTCTGAAAAAAAAAATGTTTGTTTTTATAATCTTTCATCTTTATATGTAAATGTAATAAAAATGTAATGGCTTTTCTATTTTGCTGATGTAACCAAGGGGAAAATTATATTAACCTAACCTGTTTTCACCCAAAACATCCAAAGAAATCGCAACGAGTAAAATTGATATACATATACAATTATTGGAGTTGTGCAATATCCTTGCAGCACTAAAGTAGACTAAATATTAGGCAATTATTTCACAACCTATGCTCCTTGAAAAACCGCAATGGTGGGTATGGCCATGCTATAATATGCTATATATATATATATACGTATATGCAGGGACTATATATCTGAGTTTAAGATAGCACTTAATGAGTTTTCTTTGAAAAAATAACATTTTAATAAATGTATTAAAGTAAAAACACCAATTTTTTATTCATATAAATTATACCATACATATGAAATTTATATAAATTATACCATACATGTGAAATTTGTTATATATAGGCTATGACGTCCATCGCAGCAAAAACATACAATCGGATTCTCCTCAACCGCATCCAGAATCCAATCGACAAGCAGCTCAGAAACATTCGTCGATTTTAAGAAGGCATTTGACTCGATAGACAGACCCAAGATGTTCGCAATCCTGCGACACTACGGCATCCCAGATGGTTGATGCTATCCGAGTCTTGTACGACGGATTGGCAAGCCGGGTGTACTTGGAGGGCTAGCTCTCAGAGCCATTCACTGTCACAACTGAAGTATTACAAGAGGCAATGTTCCTGTTCATCATAGTAATAGATTACGTCTTCAGGCTATCTGCTGGAAGCTTCGGACACCTTACACATACAGGTCCTCCGCCCAGGAGAAATACGAGACCGCAACGCGCTACAGAAATAGCCAAAGAATCTAGAGCCGAACGCAAGCTTAACGATATTTCGATATTTCACTCCTGGAAAATGATCTCACCAGGGCACAACAACAGCTCGCCCAACTACAACAAGAAGCTGGCACAGTCGGGCTAGAATTAAACGAGGAGAAGACTGTCCAAGTGCTTCCAGTGACAGCGAACAACATCTACTAATAAACGGAAAGGACGTTAAAATCGTCGACCAATTCAAGTATCTTGGATCCTATATCATATCGACAGAGAAAGACAAAATCAAATCAAAAATCGTATCTCTCTTGCATGAGTGGCCTTTACCAAGTTAAAGAAGCTGCTCACCGCTCCGCCACCCAAGCCAACGATAGGATTCAGGACTCGGCTCTTCAATGCAACTTATCTGTGTTGCTTTATGGCTGCGAGACATGGGTTCTAAAGAAAGCTCTAGAGGAAGAACTGGATGTGTTTGCGAGAAAGTGCTACCAAGCCGTGCTGGGAATTAGACAAGCAGACGCCCCACTCTACAGACTGACCAAACAACGTCCAGTCAGCGTGACCATCCGCAAGCGACAGCTAGAGTTCGTGGGCCACTGTCTTCGCATGGAAGAGAACGAACCAGACCACATCTACGCCATCTATCACTCAGAAGTCAGTGGTAAGAACAAGTGAGGAGCCTCTCGCCTAACATTCAGTCAGACACAAAACCTGGAGCTATATCGACGAGTACAACCAAAGTCAAAAAGCCCGGACTCAAACAGCTCTCCCCACAGCGAAGAGCAGTCCGTCACTCAGCCAAGTCGAAGGGAAGAGGAAACAGAAGTGATCATCAGAAGCGCCAAGAATAGAGAACTGTGGAAACATAGTGTCGAGCTCCATACCAGGGGACCCGACCGACGATGATGATGATGATATGAATTAAACATAAAAACAAAACATATCTTACTTTAAAGGGATACTCCACCCAAAAATGAAAATTCTGTCATCATTTACTCACCCTCAAGTTGTTGCAAACCTGTATGAGTTTCTTTCTTCTGCTGAACACAAAGGAAGATATTTTGAAGAACGATTGGAACCAAACAGTTGTTTGGCACCATTGACTTCCATAGTAGAAAAAAAAAATACTTTGGAGGTCAAAGTTCCAATCGTTCTTCAAAATATCTTCCTTTGTGTTCAGCAGAAGAAAGAAACTCATACAGGTTTGCAACAACTTGAGGGTGAGCAAAAGATGACAGAATTTTCCTTTTTGGGTGGAGTATCCCTTTAATACATTTATTAAAATGTAATTTTTTTCAAAGCAAACTCATTAAGTGCCATCTTAAACTCAGATATATAGTCCCGACATGTAAACTAAGCAAATAGTCATAGCCTTTGCTATAACGTGCATTTTATCTCAGCTGGAATATTGAATTGACATCCAGGACCAGAACTATCCAATATGAGTCACATTAAGAAAGCAAAATGCTCTGTGAATGTTGTTTCATGTTGACTATTAATGTATGGACTATGTATAAAACATGCCCACGATGACGCAGTGCAAACTGACTCTTCTAGACACTTCTCTAAGATGCTAATCTCGGCATAGTGATGTAGTATTGGGTGTCATCCGTGTCTTTTTTCATAACAGATTGCTCCATAAACATATCTGCAGTAAAGCGTCATCTAATTAACCTCACAGCTGAGCGACTGGACCTCTTAAAGTCCTCATCTCAGTCCGAACGCTGAGTAAAAGCTGACAAACCAGCAGTGGAAGTGAAGCAAGTCAGCCTCGTCTCGAGCGTGCAAGAGAATACGAGAGGATCATTCATCTCTCCTTGCTTTGGCTGTGCATCAGCGTTCATAATGAGAACGCCCAGGCGCGGATTTTACGACGACTGAAGAGAATGAGTCAGGCTTTCTGAAACAAAAACTGATAGTGAGTGGAAAGAACGAGGAGTTGTAAAATTTGTATACTACAGGGTAATGCCTCTCAATGGAGGAAATGTCAAGACATTTACAGGGCTCGTCGCTGAGGAGTTTCTGCTGTAAATCAGTGTTTTATTCGCCCCGCCAACATTTTCACTGACCCCACCGCAAAATGATACACTACTGATAAATTAGATCATTATTCTTTATTCATTACATTTCATTATGTATGAACTTTATTCATTACAAGTCATTATTCATTACAGATCATTATTACAATGTACTGTTTCACGTGTCATAAAATGTAAGGTTTACTTTTTTTTTTTTTTTTTTTTTAGTTTGCATTCACATATGGAAGATTTAGGAAGCGCAGCACTAGTCTGGCACTGTAAATCAGACCATTTTTTTGGTTGAGCCCAGATTTATAGCTAAACTATCTGGTCTAATCACACAAAACAGTAAATGCATTACTAGCACACAGTAGCATGGCAGTTTAAAGTAATAATTCAAACCAAAAATGACAATTCTGTCACTTACTTACTCAAAAATCAGATGTTTCATTTCTGTAGGACAATAAATGGATATTCTCCCATTAAAATTAAAAGCTAAAAAATAAGTTTATTTTCTGTTAAACTTTGATTTCATTTTCTCATTTGAATAAATGTCACTCATTTTGAAAGATTTGCTTTAAAATAAGCTCATTTGATTGATACCCAATTCTAAACATTGTTTTATTTAATTAATTAATACGGGTTTTAATTAATTGTTATTTTACTGAGTAGATAGGGGGGGGGTTGGGGTGGACAACGTACAGTACAGGTTTGGAACAACACAAATTTTGCTTTATCAAATTTTCATTTTTGGATAACTATCCTTTAAATTTGTATTACACTTCAATAGAATTTAATCTAAAATGTTTCCAGAAATGGCCATGAGTTTTACACATTTACATTGTATAAGTTTTGCCTTAACTTTATTCCAAAATGGATTCAGTCACTGAATGGGCCCTTTAAGAACTCTAATATACTTTATTTCAAGATATTCCTTCATATTTTGGACACAACTACTCATACCGTAGATGACAGTAAAGGTATGGTCGCATTGACTGCTGTTGATTTAAAGTCGTTTTAATAAGAATCAATGTGACTGGGAATTTTCACAACGCGTTCAAGTTGGCCAGTGCGTTTGCGTGATGACCAACAGAAATCTTATTGGTTTGAGAGTGACTTCTGCTTGAGCTGTGCTTCATACTGTGCATCGCTGCACTATTGACATTAGGCAATGGACCTTTTTTGTCCGAGAAATTTTTTCTGCACTTTAAGGATAGCAATAGCAATAGAAATATACGGACTTTAAAGGATAATTCCTGTATTTAGCACTTTGAGTCTATTTTCTAGTTTGTTTTGGATGAACTAGAGTGGTGGACACAGAAATGTTGACGATGGGTCCTGTCTCGACTTTTTGACTCTTTGAGAATCGCCTCTGACCGCTTCAGAGTGGCTGTCGACCAGCATGCTCAAACATGTCCTTAAAACAACCCTTAATGCCTGGTTCAGATTACACGATTTTAGCACGATTTTGGCACGATCCGTTTGACGTAGGGTGTCGTGGGGATTCGTAAACGACAACGGGCGTCGGGACGCAAGATTCGATCGTATCATCTCGTGTAGTGTTTCATAGTGGGCGACAACCTACGTCGCGTCTGCGATGCTTCACGACATCACGACAAAAAGTCTAGCATGTTAATTTTTTTTAATGGTCGTCCACGACGGGTTTCGTCACATGTATCAGGTTGACCAATAGGAGCACAGAAGCTTTTCCGTACACAACTTAAAAAAATGGCGAAACGAAAGAGAGACGATTGTGCTACTAGGAGGAGTTATGACAGTAATTCTGTTGTTTTTTACTGCCCCTTTAAGTACCTTCACTCTCTGTCACCTCCTCCCAAAACTATACTCTGGCACGATTGGAGGAGAGGATAATTAACAGCGGAAATGGGTATATAGCGGCATGATTTAAAGAGTTTAGAGTTCAGGTTTTACTGTCGAGTGGAGTGCGTCATATTCCCGTTGGATGCTATTATTGCGGGTGGAT
Organism: Tiaroga cobitis; assembly: GCA_030578255.1. Classification (NCBI taxonomy): domain Eukaryota; kingdom Metazoa; phylum Chordata; class Actinopteri; order Cypriniformes; family Leuciscidae; genus Tiaroga; species Tiaroga cobitis. Next base: position 30,254,233 of record CM060614.1, on the reverse strand, counting down.
GTGAGAAGAGTGTGTTTTCGGGCATCGAGGAGAGGAGGAGCAAAGACGGACTGACGCTGCCGATGTTCCCGAATCACTCATCTTGACCACCCGTGCTGCCAACTTGTGTCAGTGTGGCGTTGCTATGTTCCCAAACCCGACATCAATTCGTACACACGCACACCCTGCAGATTTAACGCAGAGTGCTAGTTTTCTTTTTGTTTTCCTCTCTCTCTCTACTTTTTGAACATGATATAGTGCTACTGTGATTTAAAGTGTTGATTTTTCTTTTGTTCATTCTTCTACTATTTTTTAAGTGAATTGTGTGGATGAGAAAACTTTCTAATCTTATTAAAGAAAGTGCATATAGTTTCTTGTGTAGTTCGTTTTATTCTTTCTTTTTGTATGTAACCGGTGGTTGTTATAGCTATCCGGGACGATATTATGAATCTGTGTGGCAGGTGTATACTTGTCTGGCGCCCGAACATTAACGATTGTTTTTTTTTCTTCTCGAGGCCTTGGGACTGAGCAGCAGGAAGTGTGTCACTTTCAAAAAGCTTTGAAATCACCCTCTTATTTTTACCTGATTGCTTCAAACTTCACTACTATGATGTAAACACACGGCAGATGTAGACCTGGATGTAGACCTGACCTTTCAGAAGGTTGCTCACGCATACTTTGTGGTTGATATGTGCCCTCAATGCGCACTTTTGCAGAGCCCACACCAATGCAAGCTCTACAGCACACTTCTTTTCGACAGTCAAAGCAGGGTAACGTTTTTGCACGTCGTGCACAATAACCCTAAAGACACCAGGATGTATATAAATATATATAAATATAGCTGCGAGCAGCGATGAAGGGCCAAAGCCGGTGGCACCGCCACTCTGCTCGCAGCTATATTTTAAGTTGTTTTTGGCCTTTACTAGAACAGGTTTTCATACTTGAATGTAAAAAAAAAAACATTTTCCTCATATTCTCCATTGTTGTAGCTCATCTCTTCCCAGTCTGTCAGTAACGCTCTGTTTAGTTCTTGTCTCTATGAAGCCCCTCCTTCTGAAAAGCACACTGTGCTCTGATTGGTCGGCTGGAGCAGTGTGTTGTGATTGGTCAAGCGCTTTGAGTGTGTTTGGGAAATGTCCCACCCCTTACCATTAACGCCAGTTTCAACACACTACTAACTAACTCAACCAGGCCCCGCCCCTTTATTCTGCGTATGAATTATTTAAATGAGGAATATTGTGACGCATAAAACTCACGACTACAATGGAGGCGTTTCAGGGAGTTCAGAAACACTGATATAGAGAACATATTGACTTTACGCTTTGTGACTTGCAGAGGTTTTTCATGCTACAAACAGCGACATTACACGCTAAAGAAAGATGAACATGTAAAAAAGCATAAAAGGCCCTTTTTAGGAAAGTTTTGGTAACCACATTTTTTTTACCACACATTTAACATTATATATATACTGAGAGTCGATTAAGAATGTTGCCGACCGCATAAAGTAGTCATCACCGTGGTCTAGCGATTAGGACTCCTCATTGCCACACTGGAAACCCAGGTTCGATTCTCACATAAGAACAATTTTTTTTTTGTGTGTGTGTTAATTATTATATATTTTTTTTGCATTGTTGGGTAACAGTAACAGAAAACAATATTTTACCTCAAGTTCTCTTTGGAGGATTGACAGCCCATACTGTCCTCTTTGAGCAATCCAGGAACGTGTCCATTGTCGGGTTTTGTTTCTTTTTTTTACGTTTTTCTGAACACAGGACAGCCAACACTCACAGCTTCATCCATTGTTTGTTTACGTTCGTTTCCGGAAGTCACTCGCCACTAGTTTCGCCTTCTCGATGACATCACGCGCGTCGTTAAAGACGGCACGCGATGACTGGTCGGGAAGTAACGTGTAGTCTGACATGTTTCTTGTCCACGTCACGACAAGATTTTAGGAGTCAAAATCGCGTAATCTGACACAGTGATTATCGTAACAGACAAAAAAAATCGTGTAATCTAAACCAGGCATAACGTTCGTTTTCAAAACTGTGCAACTCACCGAGTGGTTAGTGGTGTTCATTGATGATTAAAAACAAATATATCAGCGCAATGTATGATTTCAATCCGTGTTATTTGCTATAGTGGAACTATTTCCTCAGATACCTCACAACCGCGTATAAACTTCTGCTCGATATTTGAGTCTGTAGCGCAGTAATATCAATGAGCAATGAGTCCTCCAACAGAAATCAATGCGATTTTACAAAATGCCAAATAAAACACGACAGAAACTGTATTTCGCTACGCTACTTGTTTTGTAACATCATCGAACTCCACTAACCACTCGGTGAGTTGCACAGTTTTGAAAACGAACGTTAAGGGTTGTTTTAAGGACATGTTTGAGCATGCTGGTCGACAGCCACTCTGAAGCGGTCAGAGGCGATACTAAAAGAGTCAAAAAGTCGAGACAGGACCCATCGTCAACATTTCTGTCTCCACCACTCTAGTTCATCCAAAACAAACTAGAAAATAGACTCAAAGTGCTAAATACAGGAATTATCCTTTAAGGATGACATTGCATGGGCTTTATCTGGTTGATGTCAAAGACATAGCTTTGCTTTTGAGATATAAAACTTAAGGTTAGTCTGAATTATTCTTAGATTTTGTCACAAGGCTTCTAGCGAACCCCAGGCCGACTTCACATTTGTCAGAAGTGTCGTTCCCCGATGGCCACTCCCCCGAAGAGGCTGAATCTGAGAACTACAGAAAAAACTGTTGATGTCTGGAGAGTTTCTTCCATTTCAACCTTCGCTCTGCAACTCTTACTGGCCTTTTGGTCACTTCTTTGACATCAGCCGTTCTGGCTCAGTTATTCTAATTTGATAAGATGGTTTGTTTTGGTAGTGTCTGGGTCACAGAGGTCTATAAATCCCATAGAAGTAGCCGTTAGCATTCACATTCTCACTTGCAGCTGTTTATTTCGTGGAGAAAACAAATTCGTTTTTCAATAACGTGCACCGATGAATCTTTGCACAATAATACCAGCAATGTATGAAAGCCTATTTCATTTAATTGTGACCATTTATTGTAGTTGTCACTTTATATCTCCCAACTGTGACTTTAAATCTCACAATTGTGATTTTATTTCGTTATTGTGGCTTTATATCTCCCAAATGTGACTTTATAAACCTTATAACTTTGACTTTATTTCTTGTAATTCTGACTTTATATATGTCAACTGTGAATGTAAATGTTACAATTGTGGCTTTATATTTCCTGACTGTGACTTTAAACCTCACAGCTGCGAATGTATTTCTTGTAATTCTGACTTTATGGGCCCTATCACACACCTGCCGCAATGCAGCGCCAGGCGCGACGCGAGTGTCTTTTGCTAGTTTCAGCCTGACACTCTTATGTAAAGAGTGCGCTAGTAATATGAGCCTATACGCGGGTCCACAACGCGAGTACACAAAGCGCAACAGGCTTTTAAAAGGAATGGGAGATGAGACTCTGATTGGTTTATTGCACGTTACGCCCAAAACACACCCATTACTCATTAAGAAAATAGTGACAACCCTTTTAGACCATGCGTCGGGTGCGCCGACCATTTTTCCCATCGGTAAACTAGCAAAAGTGGATTCGGACACACGCTAAGTGCACTTGTGCCCTGCGCTTTAGACCATGCGCTTAGATCGTTAAAACAGGGCCCTGAATCTCCCAAATGTGTCTATTTCTTGTAATTCTGACTTTATATCTCCCGATAGCAATATTACAATTGCTACTTTATTTCTTGTAATTGGTTTATATTTCCTAACTGTGACTTTTATGTAACTGTACCTTTTTATCTTCCAAATACGACTTTAAACCTCATAAATGTAACTTTATTTCTTGTAATTGTGGCTTTGAATCCCCCAACTGTGACTGTAAATATCACAATTGCGACTTTATTTCTTGTAACTGCGGCTTTATATCTGACAACTGTGACTTTAAATCTCATTATAAATGTCACTTTTTCTTGTAACTGTGGCTTTATATATCCAAACTGTGAATGTAAATATCACAATTGTGACTTAAGTTCTTGTAATTGTGGCCTTACATCTCCAAACTGTGACTTTAGTTTAAACCTCACAATCCGATTTCTTATTGTGCATTTTTTTCACTAAACACATTCTCACTTTATTCACTTGATCTAAAATACTATTTATGCCTAAATCCAATATTTAGTTGATCCAATATATGACTAAACATTTAACTTCGTCATCTCTTTTTTTAGTGCCATTCACTCTGTAGGTGCAAAATGTAGATGTGCCAGAGTGCGTGTATGTGTGAGTTTGAGCATGTTTGTGAGGCGTAATGTGATGCATAGCATCTTCCCCTGCACAGTTTTGCATCGTCAACAGCACCCCATTATTCATAAGGCTATAGTTGACGTTCTCTGAGCCATGGGCTATTAAATACACTCCGCTCTCACACACACACACACACACACACACTGGCTCAGTAATGGTGGCAGACATTAGCCTGCTGGCTTGTAGCTCTTTCCGGAAGGATCCCCCCGGGCTTCTGATAAAGAGGGCAGATTTTTAACAAGTCTGGCTCTTCCAGAAGCTGCTGATGAGGACAACCATTTGCTAGCAGTTCATCCTTTACTCCTACCACTGTCTCTCAACCTGACCGGCCGTGCTTAGCTGCAACTGCAGTCATGTAAGTTCACACTTTCTGACAGCTATCTTCTCGCCCTCCCTTATGTTCTGTCATTCAGCCAGAAAATTTAAAATCTTAACCAAAAGAAAGAAGAAAAAATCGGTTTCCACAAAATCCATTACAATAAGGGTTCAGATTATAATATTAGAATCAGGTTTAGATTTTTTTTTCATCTCTACAAGTTCAGAACAAACTCAGAGTTAATAAGCATTAAGTACTCGTTTAAGTTCTAAGTTTTCCAAACTTATTTGCATATGTAAATTTGTGAAGATATTAGTGCACTGCTGGGCAACGATTAATTGCGATTAATCGCATCCAAAATAAAAGATTGTCTTTACATAATATATGTGTATGTACTGTGTATAATTATTTTGTATATATAAAAACACACATTTGCATGTATATATTTAAGAAAAATGTGTTATTTATATATAAAATATTTTTATATACTACAAATTATGTATAAATATACATACAGTATATACATGATGCAACTATTTCAGTACAGACACATATATTATGTAAACACAAACTTTTATTTTGGATGCGATTAACCGCGATTATTCATTGCCCAGCACTAATATATTCACAAATTTACATATGCAAATAACTTTGGAGAAATTAGAACTTAAACGAGTACTTAATGCTTATTAACTCTGAGTTTGTTCTCAACTTGTAGAGAAATATATATATATATCTTATTTATACATTATATATGAAAGCTAAAAAGTATATATAAAAGCTCACAGGAAAAATCACACATTAACTACAACTAATCAGTATTTAATATTTTGTTGGCGCTCTCTTGTTTTCGAACGTGTTTATAATTTCTTTGTATGACAGCCAGACATTTTTTTAATTTATTTTTTTATAATATTTGAATAAAGGGTGAAGTCGTCAATTTTCCAAGGCCGGACATCACTTTTGGCCGTTACTATATAATTAATTTATTGATAAATATATATATATGTATATATAGCTAAACTTTTAGCTGCCATGAAATGAAAATGTTTAGAAAAGTGCTAAACGAGCATCTCTCAGCCACACACACCTTTTCATTTTCATTTTCACACTAACTGCTTGACAGCAAAGCAAACGCTGATCACAGCATGACATAAATCCTGATGATGCAGTTTTGATGTGATGCATCCAACATATATAAATACACAACCATGAGAGCCTCAAAACACTTAGTCTTGTCATCGCAGCCGATACTGACACTCTTATATATGATATTACTACAGAAGGCGTCACATATCCCATAATCAAACCACACAATAACACACCAACCAGCAGAACAACACTATATTACACCGCAGAGAGTGTAAATCATCAGAGGAGTTTGAAGCGCTCAGTCGAGTTAAATCCGCCAGTTCTCCGTCAGATCCGCTGTCCACAGCTGTCAGATTTATTGACAGCTCTGTCAACTTTCCCAAATTAATTCTGCTCGATAACACCTGACAGCGTCACGGGCCGATAAATGCAGATTTGTGTTGGATTATAGTGCCTATCAGGTGAGATTTGTTGTTGGTGTCAAACAAACAGCTCCATGTTACAAGAGAGCAAAGGAGAGAGAGTTTTATAAAGAGTTTTTCTAAAATATTTTACATAATATTACTTTATTATTAATATTACTTCTTTTGTCCAATCGCACAATTTAATGCATTTTATACAATTTATAATTGTATTTTATATTTTGCACATTATTTTTTGTTTTCACCATTTACATTTAGCTTTGCACACTTAATAAATAAATTGAGCGTATGCATTTGTATAATTAAAATTAGACACTTTTTCTCTGGTAGGCTCAGAACTTTAGACTGCATATTTGCACCATTTCAAGATTAAAATGCATTGTCAACAAATAAATATGTTCTGTCATGCCAATAATGCACACAACTGAACGGAAAGAGACATTTCTAAACTAAACATTTGCATTGCTCGCTTGCACTCACTGCAGTTGTATTGAAAGTTTCCTGTGACATTTCCATTCTTTATATATTGCTGTGCGATTGGGAAAGACTTGGGTATGATTTCAATGTCAGGTGCAACAAATATTCAGAAATGTTTATTGCTGGACAGCTTACCTGTAATACCTTGACATTTCTGAGGGATATGGACATCTATCATATAACGGTTGGAAAACGTTAATCTTGAATGTGACATTTGGCCCTTTTTAACATTCAGATGCCTATTTCACAACCTGCACATATTCTTCTAATAATGCAACTTACCTCTTCTCTAACTGTCTAAGTTGAAACATTAAGATTTGATTTGTCAATCTGGGCAACTCGAAAAAAACTTCAGCAAACTATTTTCCATAAACATTTTTGGAAACGGAATGAATGATAGGCACACCTGATACTTTCATGCAGTCTGAAGCCAAGGATGCGCGCGCCACAAATACATCTAAAATATATCTCAGCTTCCTATAAATGACTTCCAATCTTTGGTTTTACATTTCAGTCGTAAGGGGAATCTGCAGTAGGGTTGAGCACAACCACGAATATACTGTTAGCAACAGATCGCGTGTAGATTTACCTTCTGTCAGCAGATACGGCCTGCTGAGAAACTTGATTGAATTACAGTACAAATAAGTGACGTGCTGATAAATACACTGCGTTGTTCAAAAGTGTATTGATTTCTGAAATATTTTTGCTCTTTTGTTTGATTCTTTGTTTTCGCTTACACAGCGACGTAGAGTCGCAGGGGAAAAATGACATTTTTAGTAGCATTTGCTAAAGCAAAAAACACAATCACTATTGCTCAAATTTAAGTTTAGGGGTTTGTTTAAAGTTTAAAGTATTACACTTTGATGCATAAATCATCCAGCACTGTTTGAACAACATGAATGTTAACACTGTCAGCACACTAAAACCCTTCTCTTCGAGAACTTGTGCATCTAAATTCAAAATGATGACGCAAAAATACAAGAAAACAATGATAGATAATCATGACTATCATCAGCCGTTGGACTATTAATAGATCATCAACCGTCCTGACCCAATCCTAACAGTAATGCACCGCAAATCACTCAGTCACGCTTTGGCAGCCGCCCATAACACCATAGCATGTGTTTAAATGTTAATAAATTACATTGTCCTATCCCAAGCTACATGAATAGATTTCAATATTTGTTGGAACATTCTGTAATTATGCCTTCGGAAAGGTAACAGGGTGGACAGTTTTACAATTTCATTTGTTTTTACAAGCCTTTTGCTTTTGAAAATGTAATGCTCACTTTCAAATCATAAGTTGTTTTCTAAACGTATGGAAACAGGGTTGATGGTAACAGGGTGGACAGTTTTATGTTTTAATTTGTCATTACAAGCCTTGTGCTCAAGGTGTGAAACTATATAGTACTTTTGGGAAAGAGACTTTAATGCTGATATTTTGATGTTCACGCTTAAATGATCTGTTTTTTTGTTACTACACAAAATTATGGAAACAGGGTTGACTGAAGTTTTACAGTTTGACATTACAAGCCTTGTGCTCACGGTGTGAAACTATACAGTAGGTTTCGGAATACTATAAACTATCTGTCTAAATGTTTATAATGCCTTCAGAAAGGTAACAGGGTTGATGGTCACAGGGTGGACAAGCCTTTTTACAAGCCCTGTGCTCAAGGTTGTGAAACTATAAAGTACTTTCGGGAAAGACAATTTAATGCTCACTTTTAAAAGAACAGTTGTTTACTATACAACAAGTGGAAACAAGGTTGACATGTAAGATTGTGCCCCACTGAGAATTGTAAAAAAACAAAAAAACAAGATGATTTGATAAAAGTAGGAGACTTGAACTCCTTGAATAGTTCACTTCCTGAAAGAATGATAATGTCATTACGACAAGCATAATGGTTTTAATTAAAATGAGCATATTTGCTAATAATCCAAAGAGAAGACGAAAAAATGCATGTTTATGATTTAAAAAAGAAAAAATAGATCAAAGTAAAATAGCGTTTTGAAAAATGATATATACAAAGAATTGTAATCTAAGATATTCATTGCTTTGTATGGACGACAATCCCGCAAATTTGTCCAAATCTGCTCATTTTTGAGGGTAAACCCTGCGGTGTTGTCATAAGTAAAACGGCGAGCACAAAGGAAAACTGTTATGTTTCCGATGGCTCTCTCAGGGCACGTCTGATGCCAGGAACGTCCTCACTGCACTGAAGAAGAGTATGATGGGAGACTTGCTGCCAATCTCATCATATTACCAGCTCTCCAAACTGCCCGAGTCAGCAGTACCGCAGAGAAAAAGAGAGAAAATGATTAGCACAATATTGTGAATGTGACATTTCTGGCGGTCAGAGACAGTTGGGGGCTAGATGAGATGTGATTGGCCGCCCTCTCGCTGTAATTAGTGATTTGAAGTTGGAGAAGTGGTTTAAAGTAAGTATTGACGTCTCCCTCGCCCCTTTCCCCTTCTCTCTCTCTCTCTCTCTCTGGCTGTAGAAAGTATGAAGCAAAGCTTACAGGCATTGACGCAACTGCAGCAAAATGATCATAAAGAGGAAATTAGCTGTAGGAGATTTCAGCAACACACACACACACGTACATTACAGCGACTTACAAAAGTACTTTCGCAGGGGAAATACACTTATAGCGTGACGAATCGCAAACTATTCTAGAAACTGTTCAACTAATATATTTGTTTTCGAAGAAATGTGTGCAGAAACATAGGTCTGGACCGAAGTGAATTAGAAAGAGAGCAAAACAAACACCAATCTCTTTCAATTTCTAGCTGGCGCATGGGCTATTACAGCCTTGCAGCACCTCATGATGTCATCTTATTTATGGATGTCATTAGGGGAAGGGGAGGGAAAAGGTTGCTATTTAAAAAAGATTAAGAGCAGGGACAGAGATGAATGTTTGCGTCTCTTTTACGCACTGCAGGTTCTCGCTGTATCATTTAACACACACACACACGGTCTGTTCCAGTAGAGGGGACTCGGGACAGTCGGACCGCTGTGCCCGCAGGTGAACTTCTCATCCTCTTTAAAAATGAATTATTGATGTCACAGGGCGAGGAAACAGAAAAAAGGCAACCCGAGTACAGCGTCTGCAGTCCACTAAAGTAGACGTGTTCAGGAAGAGCTGTGTCGTATGAACTGCATTCTGGGAAAATCACGTGGATCGTTCTGTGGTTAGTGAGAGTGTTTGTGAATGGACGGCGGAAGAAAGAGCTAATGAGTTTGAAGAGCCTGACAAACACCATCCAACATGAAATGGAGAGTTGAAAACGAAGCCATTAAGCATCGTTGACCCCTGCTCTTCTGTCAATAGATGAATGCCACACTGCCAACAGCCGCGCGAGAGCATTAGCATTCTCCCCTGCATCGCCACGAGCTTCAACAATGACTGCAAAGAACGACTAATAGAAATGAACAAAAAGAAACATGACAGAACACAGCAATTTACTCAAATCTTCATGATGGATCAACAGCTGTGCATGCATGCTCTCTCTCTCTCTCTCTCTCTCTCATTCATTCAAGCATTCATCAGTGCATTCATTAATTCATTCAGTGAAGAATAGACTTTTGGACACATAATGTAATGACATTTTAATGTATTTTGTCTATTTCATTTGCTGTATTTATAGGCTTCTTCACACAGCAGAGTTAAGGCTGCTCTGTGCCTGCTCAAAAGTCGGTGTAAAGACATAATGCTGCATTAAAGCCAGACTGAATTATGCCTGCTATGACCCACCTCAGTGTAAATGAACTGATACCAAATTTTTACAACATTAAAAAGTCTGTGTAAAGACACCTTATGCAATCATTGCATAGAAATATTTCAAAAAAAATTATAATAAAATAATAAACATGAATATTTATGGAACCATTGGGTATATAAATATTTCGATAAAAAAAAAAATATATATATATCTTTACTAAAAAGGCTAAAATTTGTGCTTTAGCTCTATATGTGAGTGAATACACATTTCATAAAAAGTATTTTATATATATTTTTTAATACAAAATATATTTATGGTTATTTATGTAAATTAGATTATTATTATTATTATTATTATTATTATATATATACTCTGAAAACTACGGTGACCGGGAGGGGACATGTTCGGTTCACTTATTTTTGTCGTGCCCACAACATATAAACTCGTGGGAACGTCATATTAAGTCGTGGGAATGTGATTATAAGTCGTGGCCACGAGATCATTTTGTTGAGGTAACGACATAATTATGTCGTGCCCACGCGATGCAAAGTCGTAGCCTCGAGATCATATGTTGAGGGAACGATATATTTTTCTCGTGGCCACGACTTCATATTTTGAGAGAACGACATCTATTTGTCGTGTCGAAGAGTTATGTTGAGGAAGCCACAGCGGCCAATACTGTAACCGTACCAGACTGGGCTACAGCAGAGATGGAGATGACAGAAGAAATAACATTTTACTTTAAATTAGGAATGTCATAAATATATAGTGCGGTCTTTGGCATTAAGACATGGGTACGTTATAAGTGAAAGACACCTGAAGCGCATTCTTAAATTGAATGGGCTTTTTGTCGCACTTTTGCACTGGCATGAAGCTGGTTTGACGTTGGACGTTCGATATTCGCATTTTAGGGACCGTCTCAAAATTATATGCGACATTGGCATAAACGTTTCCAACTTCAATAGCATTTTAAGACAATGACTTACAGTCATAAAACCAACTGTACATTGTTCACCCAGGTCTCATGTATGATGCACACCTTTTCGATTTTTGATATTTATGACAATAAACTGTTAAATCATATGCAAATATTGCTACGGCTGTTTGGCCACTGTGTATGGGAAAGCAGTCGCTTTGTTCCGGCTGAAAGCATGTTTGTATCTGGCATGTTGGATTTCTTACTTTGGATGCGTGAACTCGTCCACCAGCGTGACCTTCTCCACTAGGTCTCCTCCGATGCTGCGTACCAGGTCGTAGAAGTCGTTTTCTGTGTAACCTTCGGCCGGCAGCCAAAAAGAGATGTCATTGAAGAGCGGAGGGTACTTACTGAGAGGCTGCGATGGGGAGAAAAACAGAAGAAGAGATATATGTGTGTTTGGGACACGTGTAGAGAAACAGAAGGATACAAATAATATAACGGGTGGAAATAAGGACATTAGTGTTCCTGCTTTTGTAAAATGGCAGCAAAAGCAAACATTTAAAAAATACACCAATGCTAAATACAGAATTCAAAGTATTTACAATAAACACTTCTGCCAAGAAATTTAGTTTATTAGCCTAGTTTATATACTCACATTTTAAATGTATTTTTAGCTATTTTTTTATTTTAAAATAGTGTCATTGGTTTAAAACTTTCATGGTGTTATGGTGGAGGGAGAGATTAAACTTTTTGCTGACCAAGTGATGATTTCACTTTATTCCTCAGACAAAGCTACTACCAATAGAAATTCAAGAGAGAGAAAAAAAAAATACTGCATTTTTAGTTTGCTCTCCAGGAAGAAGCCACTCTTCAGCTTTTTTAATCATTTCTAATTACTAAAAATACAATGCATGCAAGAATAAATTGATGCGAAAAGAGATTTTTGACAATGCTTATTCAAAAGCTCACCTTACACTTACACTCAGCACAACACACACACACACACTTGTACATCTATCTTTTTGAGGACATTCATTGACAATGCAATCTCTAGCTCCTAACCCTAACCATCACAACTAAGTGCCTAACCCGATCCTCAATCTAATCATAACCTTATCCCTAAAACCAAGTTTTGACCCTCAAACAAGCCTCACACACAAACAAGGGCTCTCAGAAAGTAAGGACCAGGTCAAATGTCCTCACTCTTTTTTTCCTCGCTCCACTGGTCTAAAACTCAAACCGGGCCTCAAAAAGATAGTTGTACAAGTACACACACACATACACACACGCAGACACAGGAGGGTGTTGGTGTGAGCGAGACATCTCTTCAGTCTGAGGTTAAGTCTACAGTCACACCCTGAGGCCAGTCATGGGCTAGTCTGCTTACAACAGTCGCTCGCGGCTCTCAGAAACTCTCCTTATACTTATAAAGCACCGGCAGTGTCTTCCACAAGAGAAGAGAAAACAGATCCGCTGAGTGATATGAAACCTGCAAGGAGGGGGTCATGAAAGATGATAAACTACCTCAAACCAACCTCCTTGCTGTATGTAATGGTGCGTTCACGTGCTATGGAAAATATGATATTTTCCACTTGTGACTGGTATTTACCATTGCGTTCAAGTGCTTTTGTTGTCGTAAAGTGGTAAAAAAATGGAGATCCAGACCTGTTATTTAGCTAAAACTATTTTAGATTACTTAAGTCATCTGCAACAGCAAGAAGATGATTTATCAAAACTCAAACGGTAAATAATATGCTGTATATTTCATATAGATCATGAATAGTACATATTTTTACCATCCACGACTCTCGCGTTGCTCTCCGCCATTTTGAAAAGGTCAAAGGTTATCTCATCTCGGCAACTCGTGCATCAAAATATTCTACGAGCCGCCCAGTGGAAAATACACGAGGGGGTGTTCATGTGCATTTCCCACGTCGGCTTTTGGTATTTACCATAATTACCATAGCATGTGAACGCACCATAAGTGTGTGCTTACATCCTTATTATTCAGCCGTTCTGCTCCTCTAATTTGATTGGCAGAGCGGCGTTCCAGGAATGATAAAGCAAAAACGTACAATGGCCACGTACACAATTTCCCAGATGGCCTGTTTCGAGTGTGTCGGTGTCTTCATGGATGAGCTAAAACAGGCAAACCTGTCAGCTGTGTGGACGCTAGAACGGTTGACAATATCGATTTCTAAATTTAAATTGATCTTCAGTTTGATATCGATTATTAAATCCCAAGATCAATAATCTAAGATTTTTTCAGATGAAGTATAAACAATTGTTCTCTAAATAATTTTGTAGCACGTTTCACATCCAATCGCAATATACTTCGAGCTTTGTTACTTTTGATATGAAACAAAGTCTCAGCTTTTAAATTCTGTAAATTTTATAATGAAAGTCAAGCAATAATTGTCATTTTGTCATTTAATGCCTCAAGCGGCATGTGAACCGATCATCACCGGTCATCCTCTTTACTACTAGTTATAGCATGAAATAAACATGAATGAATGTCAGGAGGAATGTTGAAAGATACAGTATAACTTACTGAAATGATTTATGTCTCACGGAAAGACGTCATTGAAACAAGTGTAAACAATATGACACGTAAGGTTACATTTATCTCAAGAAAGCCATTTATAGTCCATAAATGCTAGAAAGAATAACTGTAGATAGATAGGAGCTAAATATATACACTATATCACAGTATGCAATTATTCATTATCTTAGTGGTGCCTTCATTATTTTAAGTATGTTTGAATAAATCTGTCATGAAAACAAATTATTATTACAGCTACCATTTAAATGTTTATATTTCAACAACAATGAATTGGAGTAGAAACATAATTATATAATTTTAAACCAAACATACGGAAGCCCTGAACCGCAACGTAAAAAAAAAAAAAAAAACCTGTAAAAAATAAATAAAAATCCAGCATTTTGAGATTAAAGTCGAAATATTTTGAGATTAAAGTCGAAAATTTCGAGAATAAAGTCAAAACATTACGATAATACAGTCTTCCATAGAAGTGTGTGCATTCATAACAGTGCGCGTCCACTGGCTCAGAGCGTGTGTGTGTGTGTGTGTGTGTGTGTGTGTGTGTGTGTGTGTGTGTGTGTGTGTGTAAAGAAATCCACTTGTGAAGTCGAACTGCCATGGATCAACACAAAATAGTAGCTTTTTACTTTTATCTGGGCTTTCAACAAAATTCTACACAGGTGCTAATCTACCAACAAGAATTAGCATGGCGTTATAGACGAGCGCACAGACTCCGCCAGAGTAGGTATCACAATCTGGTCCAAACTTTATGTGGCAGTGTTTTTGAGGTGTTTTCCTGCTCGTCTAGGCAATACTGGGTCGAGAACACAACAGTAGACTTTGCAGACGGTCCATTATTCGGACTTGTCTCTCAATCGGCCGGTTAAAGACAAATTTATATTATAAAGCTCGTTTTGAGGAGAATTGGGTCGTAGCTCGTTGTCTAGGTTACTGTGATTGTAAATAGGTGTCGTTTGTGTTTTAACAATGTTTAGCTCAAGAATATTGATCCGGGAAGTTCGAACAGCCAATGTGTAGCCTAGGCTATATTGCCAATTTCACTGAACACCTTGAGTTAAGCGCTGACCGCATTTCTTTATATCTGAGTCCAAGTTCAAACACTATGAAACGCTCCATTAACGTACGGAGCTCTGAAACACTGCCAGCGGGACATTAAACAGGAAGTGTCTGTCTGAGCTCCCAACAGGTTTTGCATGGGAACTCAAATATCTCTGCGAGGGAACGCAAAAGTTTTGGGAAAAAAAAATTCTCCCATCCTAAAATTTTTTCCACCACCACGTCCCTTTAGGGGCTCCGTAGATTGGCACCTGTTGAATTTCCTTTTGTTGAAACAAAACACACACACTAACACACACACACAGTGTGAAACACTCGCTATGCACCATTATGAATGCCTGTGTGTGCGGCAATGTGAAACAATGGCAAGCACACACGCAACTTCTACGGAAGACTGTATTCTCGTACTCTCGAAATATTTCGACTTTAATCTCGAAATGTTTCGACTTTAATCTTGAAATGTTTCGACTTTAATCTCGAAATGTTTCGACTTTAATCTCGAAATGTTTCGACTTTAATCTCGAAATGTTTCGACTTTAATCTCGAAATGTTTCGACTTTAATCTCGAAATGTTTCGACTTTAATCTCGAAATGTTTCGACTTTAATCTCGAAATGTTTCGACTTTAATCTCGAAATGCTAGATTTTTTTTAATTTTTTTTATACAGATTTTTTTTTTTTTTTTTTTACGTTGCGGTTCAACTAGGGTTGCCACCTATGTCTGATAAAAAACGGGACATATCGATGACCCGCACAACGGGGGGGAGGCGATTACATGCGAAGCGCATGCGCTTTTTGAGGCACACTAGCAAACACACGCAAGGTCTCTCGCAGTCTTGCTCTCTCCCTCTCTGTGTGCGCGCGCTACACAGTTTGAACACATATTCACGTAGCCTTTCGAAAACCGGAACATTCAGTGTCCCGGGAGAGTGCATAAATTTCCCGGGACAGGTTATTAAAAAGAAGGACAATCCCGGTAAAACCGGGACAGGTGGCAACCCTATTCAGGGCTACTGTACAAATATGTGTTGATATAGTTCATATAAAAACTGCCTACTGTTCAATTTAATTGAGTGTTAATCTAATTTAATTAATCAATTGACTTTGGTTTTTGAATAAATGAAAAATGTAATTAAAAAAAGTACTAAATAATTTAGGTGCATCAATATAGCCAACCAAAAACCAGCTTTGTCACCGTGGGACACCAAACCAAACCTGCTTAAACCACAAGGCAAACACAAATCGCCTATTCTTTAGTAATCTACCAACCAACAATGAAAACTATTAATATATTATGCCCTTTGCCCTTGGTCATATCGTAATGTTCTTGATGTGGATGAAAATGCACCATAGAGATCAAGTAAGCATTCTGTTAGTGTTCGTAAGGCTTCTAAGGTGTGGACAGTATGCTTGTCTAAAGAAAACCTGCATTGCACTTCTTGTTTTTGGCTAAGAGTGTGTGTGGAGTCTGTATGCGTGTCATACGGCATGTCGTATTGTGTGCAGTGATTTATTGTGTGTATGTTGTGCATGTTGCTCTCATAGGACACAGCAAAGCACACAAGGCCGAAGGAGAGCGCTGACCCCACGGTCATTCCTCATTACCAGTGGGAAGAGAGACAGACAGAGAGACAGTCATATATAAACCCAGCAGAGCATCAGGCAAACTGACAAGCAAATCTCTCTCTCTCTCATTCTCTGAGTAATGGACAGTGGGCAGAGAGGGAGATGGGCTGAGAAATGACCTACAGCCCGAGAGAGCACAGGTAATCAGTCACACACACACTTCCCTGCAGGACGAGCATCAAGCCTGCCTCATGCTACACACACCGCTATAAGAGGACATGTTCAGTGTCTAAGCCTTTAATACACAAAGGTCCCCCAACAATAAAGGACATGTATGACATATAGAAGGTCATATTTGGAGCATTCATGCCTTTGATGAGCAACAGCAATACAGAAAAACAAAGAATCAGAAACAAAGAAAAGCATTACATTTTCAAATACTTTCTCTTGTCCTAGTTTAATGTTCATAGACATCTAGAAGTAATTGATTCCCCTAAGAAAGCTTGAACACTGTGGCACTATTGTTTGTTTAAGGGGCTTGGCAACACTGGCTCAACCAATGGCGTGAGTCGGGGGAGGGGCTGCATGTGTGTCTGACCAATAGCAGATGCGTGTGAGTGTTTTGAAACAAATAACGGCATATTTTTTTGCTGAAACTACACTTTACCTTGAAACTACACTTCACCACTGAATTTGTGAATTTAGTGTCAGTATTTTCAGAGCAGCTGTATTGATTCAGTTCGCAAAGCCGAGGTTGTCATGGTATATGCTTATGACTGACTATTATGGGATAGCATACTGCGCGTGTTCATTTGACCCCAGTATAATAGCAAAGAGAAAAAAATACAAGATGGAGAGAGGCGGTGCAGAAAGTGAGGCACAGAATATGAATTTTTACTCAACAGCACATCAAAACTTACAAAAAAGAGAAATACACACTGGAAAAAAACATTAATCCTGGTTTGAAATCTGCTCAGCTTGGTCTGGATCTTTTTATGTATTGGTGAATGAAACATTTACAATATCTAATCGACATAATGAATGTTGACAGAATAAGACTAACGGATAGCCCTGACCCAAACTCACAACATTGACTACGAGTCTTTTGCAGCGTCTCCTGCAAGGCACAGATTTTTAAAAAGGCTTTCGTATCACTGATCGGTGTCTCGTGCTTTTAACCTCAAATTTATTTTTTTTGCGATTGGCATCCTACAATTAAACCTGAAGGCCTGTTCACACCAATGATATTGTTGGTCGTGTCACTATTAGTATTGCTGTAGCATGGACTCACAGAATTAGAACGATTATAAAAACTTTATAATTATTGTTATTGTTATCGTGTGTATGAACTCCCCTAATGGTTACCAGGCGAGATCCTTATTTGTTACAAATGCTGTTTATCTTACCTGGAAGGTGACAGGCTGATAGATGTCAGACAGGTGGAACTGCTTCAGGAAACGTTCATCGTCGCTCCAGAAAAGTCGGATATCTGGGATGCCGAACAGAACCATGGCCAACCTCTCCAGCCCGAGTCCAAAAGCCCAACCCATCTTATTCCCAGCTCCAGCTGCAGAAAATAACAACAACTGAATGAGACATGCACCCCCATTTTAGTATTTGTTTCTTTGAGTGTGGCATTCTGTCATGAAAAGACAAATGTTTCAACAAGGATGACTGCGACTAGTCACAACAAATCAACACTAACCCGAAACCTTGACGTTCTTCTGTTGTGTTGCAGCATGAGCTTTCAGCGTATAAATATAAAATCCTTTAAGTCAACATGAAATCAGAACCTCAAATCTCAAGGAACGTTTCTGATCGTATTGTGCACGATTCATCGGTTCATGTTATTCCAAATAAGGACTAAAATATTTGCTCCATAATCTAACTTGCTTCTCTTGTTTGTCCTCTCCAACAACAGTGCTATAGATTTTGATGTGTTATGCATAATTTCACAAGCCAATCATTACCCAACTACTTTGTTTCAATAGGAAATATGTCAGATTAAAGAGGCCTCATTAAGCCCTTTTTCAAAGTCTTGATTTTGTTTTTGAGTTCTAATAGAATATGGTTATCAAGCCTGAATGTTCAAAAACACATTATTTTCCTCATATTCTCCATTGATGCAGCTCGCCTCTTCCCAGTCTGTGACGCTCTGGGGTGCGTTTCCCAAAAGCATCGTTAGCCAACTATGGTCGCAAGTTCCGTCGTTATCAGCAGTTCAACGACTGTGTTTTCCGAAACCATCGTTCTAACAAACATTCGCAAACAGCATCGCAGAGTTGTGTGTTTAGAACGACAGCTCTCGGCCTGCGGTTAGAAGCAGTTACTTTTGGACTTAATAAATCCTTATCTTGAGCAAAATAAGCAAGCTGACATTCAGTACAATCTATATCTTTTATTTATAATACATACAATTGTCATTTACGTCTTTTAGTTTGTCAAGAGATTTAAAGCACGTGCGAACGTGCTCTGGTGTGTAAGAACGACCCTTTGATTGAATCTGGAAATAAAGCAAAATAACTGAGAAAGATTTAAAATATTCCTCAGATGCCATGTCCGTAATTTATAGCAAAACATCTATTAATTAATCTATTAATTAATTAAGCATTAATTCGATCTCAAAACATTGGAGTTATTTCTCCACCACCTGCGTGACATCATTAACCCCCTGGGGTCTGAGGTGTTTTTGGGGTCCTTGAGATGTTTTTACATGCCCTGACATTTGTGCTTTTTTCAGTTGCTTATAAACATATTAATGGCACAGGTGAAATTACTCTATATTTAGCACAAACAGAGCTACCATAATATGTGAGCAACATGTATGTACATATTTGTATTTTTGAGAGAATATTGTTTATGCATGGTTATTCAAAAAACTAAAAATTAAAGTTTCTGAAATAAAGCCACAAAACACATACTAAATATGTGTCCACAAGACTTTTGACTAATGGAAGTTGTGGCCTAGAGTTTTTGCTTCAAAATGATCTGAAAATCATCCCGTCTAATCATTGACATAACACAATAGATTCTTTTAAGTTGTGAAAAACATTTTTTGTTAGCCAAGGCAATATGCGAATGGGCGTGAACGGCCCAACCCCATTGTGAATAATTAGGTGGTTCTCGCCTGAGAAGACAAAGAGCCGCATAATACCGTATATACCCGAATATAAGACGACCCTGAATATAAGACGACCCCCCCATTTTCCAGACTTATTTTTGTGGAAAAATAGATTTTTGTGGAAAAAATCTGGTTTTCAACAGAAAATAATTTTAAGAGCAAATTTCCGAGGCGTTGTTCTAAATGCCTTGCATCACCTGTGCCTCGTGTAGAGCCCCGCTCGTCGGCGGAGACCGGCACATATGCGCTTCCTGATTGGCCATGACTGCGGCTGCCCTGAGTGCGACGGGATGGATTTAACCCTGCGGGGTCGTCTGACCGTTTTCGACGACGATCCGGTTCCCGCTCTCTCTCTCTCCCTCTGCTCGAGCCGCGCAAGAAAAAGCGCCGTTCAGAGAGGATGCCAGAGCGGATGGAGACAAGCGAGCAGAGACCCCGCCCGTTCACATATCGCGTCTTTTGCGCGCTCAAGTTCGTTATTTCAAATGTAGGCGCGCGCTCATAATGAAAGCGACGCGCTCGTTTTTTCCAAGCGCGTCCGCGCCGCATCGAGATCCTCGGCGCTCTCGTCAGTCGACGGCGCGGGAGAAAAAGGCTGTCAATCGATTCCTCCACTCGAATATAAGATGACCCCCCATTTTTCAGCCTATTTTTAGGACAAAAACCTCGTCTTATATTCGGGTATATACGGTAATGAGCCTTTCATTCAGGTGTGTCACACAAGAAAGAATGCAAGGACAATACACACACACACACATATATATATACTGTATATATATAAAATCAAAATATAAATGAAAGTCAAAAGCACATTTTTAGTCATACCTGGAAACAAATCCTGTTCAAATAGGTTATATGGGCCATTCTACAGAATTCGTTCAAAGTTAGAGTTGGAAACATCTTGAAAAGAAAATAGTCTTTTTACTAGGGATGGCCCGATACCGATACTGGCATCGGGGATCGGGCCGATACTGTCCTAATATACTCGTACTCGTACTCATAAAAATTTGCCGATACCACGCACCGATACCACGTACATTTTGCAAAACGAAACTGGCCGCCGCGAGTGCTTTGTCGAGGTGAACTGAGGCATAGGAAAGTATAATGTCGGCGGTTTGGGCTCATTTCAAGATAAGGGATGATGACAACAGCAAGGCAGACTGTGAGTTATGTTCAGCTAAGGTGTCGAGAGGAGGGAAAGAAAGTACATGGTTTAACACCAGCAATCTAATTAAACATCTGAAGACGCATCATAGATCTGATGGCCGAGCGTGCGCGCGGGCGGTAATGCACTCACTCTGTGTGTGCGGGTTACGGGAGAATAAAACGATTCGCGGGACTCCCGCAAACTAGAAATATCTATGAATAAAACATAAAAACTAAAATATTTTTATTCATCTCTTGCAGAAAAGCAACAAGAACAACTACAACAAAATAGAAACGATTTACAGGTCAGAGGTTCTATTCATAACATGGTTACAGCGTTGAGCGATGTAGCCAATCACAGACATATGTGTTGATTTCTGGAACGCAATGGCCAATCAGAAGCATTTAAGATAGACTCCCCTCACCGCTCAAAACTGACTTTTTTGTTCAGTGCTGAATTCTGTATGCTGGCAAATCCTCTAATTATAACAAACAAAGTGTGGATATTATGAAAGATTGATTGTGCAGTTAGCTTCATTGATAATAACAGAGATGTGTGAGATCGCGATGAACTGTCAGCTTTTAGGATTTATTAAGGGAGCGCACTTTGCGCGCATTCAGTCATGCCAGACCATGCACGCAGTAGCCTGCTTGCTTTTATGTTAAATTAACAGTGGTTTGTGTGTTAATACATTTATTATTTTACTAATTTTTATTTATTTTTAGACTTGTTAAAACAAGCAGAGAAGAAAATAAAAACAGTCTTCTAACCTGTGTTCTAAAATAGTCGTCTTCTCTTCTGGGAGCCTATTACTTTTGCGGTAGAAATATCGGTATCGGTACTCGGTATCGGCAAGTACACAAATGTAAATACTCGTACTCGTATCGGTTTGAAAAAAAATGGTATCGGGCCATCCCTACTTTTTACATAAATGTCTTAGTAGGCCAATACATTTTATCATACATATTTCATTATTTTGATATAGCTTGCATTGGAACAAACACTATAACATCTTAGTTGATTAGTTTATTGACAAAACATACCATATATTTAACAAATGAGCAGAAACTGCTAACAAAAGCTTATTTGATGTCTATTTTAGAGTTAAAACGTTATAATCTATCCAAAACTAGTCACACACACACAGAAACATGATTCAAATTTAACCCTCTGAGGTCTAAGGATTTTTGGGGTCCTTGAGGTGTTCTGACATGCTCTGACATTTGTGCTTTTTTCAGTTATTTATAAACATGTTAATGGCAAAGGTGTAAATTCACTCAATAAAGCACAAACTGGGCTACGGTAATTTCTCAGCAACAATTATGAAACATGTTTGTATTTTTGAGAGAATATTGCTTATGCATGGTTATTGAAAAAACTAAAACTTAAAGTGTCTGAAATAAGGCCACAAAACACATACTAAATATGTGTCCACAAGACTTGTGACTAATCAGTGTTGTTGCCTAGAATTTTTGCTTCAAAATGATCTGAAAATCATCCTGCCTAATCATTAACACAAACACATACACTGATTTAAATTTTATTAGAGACCTTTGGTTTGGAAAGGCAATATGCGTGGAGGCGTGTTCACACCTGAGAAGACAAAGGCCGGATAATGTGCCGCATAATGAGCTGCATATTAACTAGCCCTTTCACACAGGTGTGCCACAGGATCCCAAAGAATGCAAGGACAAAAGAAATTATCTATATAGCCTATACATATTTTACAATTAGAAATTGTAACCAATTACAAATAGGTTACAATTACAACAACAATTACAATTTTAACAATATTTCAAGTGTATTTCTTTGTAAAAACTATACATTTTATCATACGTATTAAAAAAAGGTAAGGATTCATTAGTTTGAATATTGGAACAAACACTATAATAACATCTTAGTTGATAATTCAATATACCTACTTTATTTTTGACAAAACATCATACTATAGTATATTTAACTATGAGCAGAAATTGGTGAACAAAAGCGTACCTATTTAATGTGACAGTAGTCTTTTTTTACAGTCAAAACTTTATAAGCTATCCAAAACTAATCACAAAATCGTGTCTAAACATTCATATTTAGTCTGTAATATATTGTGTATGATATATTAGTATATACATGTGAATTTGCAGCTTGTTGCTTATACAGACATTTTATTTCAACATATTTCAGTCTATTTTTACTCATACAAACTATATTGCTATAGCCTACTAAGATGTGTTTATGTAAACATAACGTTTACTAATGTAGGTGCGAGAGTGAATGAACGGCACAGACACGCGCTGTATAACTGTAGTAAACAAAGCGCGCACGCCTTTGCCGTTCACTCATCATTTAGCCTACACACATACACGCAATTCATATTTAAACAGTCTTTTTGCGGTTTATAGTCCGACACTTCAATATCACGATTAGAACAAAGCACTAGAATAAATGACTTACTACATCAGCTGGATCCGTTGCTCCTCGAAATGAAACTACCAGCACTTCTGGTACATTTTTCAGGGTTAGATATTCCTCACAGTGAAAGGATACGCTGTGTACACAGCTGTACAAGATACTTACTAAACACGATGTGTTTTATAATCCAGCTGGTGGGCGTTGGCATGTTTGAATGGCTTGTCTAAGATCATTTGCGTTTGAATAGCGCGCGCTCTCCGTGGGCGTGGCACATTAACGCGTAATTAGGTGTAATGAGCTGGAAAGAAAAATACTGACATCTCTCTCTTTTCATACAGATTACATAAGCTGAGAATATTTGTTTTTTTATATAAATTAACTCATTTAAAAGAAGAGAGTTCAAGCTTCATTATGGAAAAACACTCGTGCCTGTATGACAAGTATTCGCGGAATTAAAAATAATCTTAGGACGCGTTTCAGAATGGACTTCACTGACAGAGAGAAGGCAGAACGCGCATCATGTTTGTTTTTCTTTATTTGGCGAAAAGCACAACACTTTGTTTTTATTGTGAGTATCCACAAAAAAATAGACACTTATCAGGATCTAATGATGTACAACACTTAATATGTAAGATCAAAATCAACAGAGTATTTTGAGTTTCTTTTGCACTGATAAGAAAAAAGC
The DNA here is from genome assembly GCA_030578255.1 of Tiaroga cobitis. NCBI lineage: Eukaryota > Metazoa > Chordata > Actinopteri > Cypriniformes > Leuciscidae > Tiaroga > Tiaroga cobitis. Next base: position 30,230,421 of record CM060614.1, on the reverse strand, counting down.
GAGACTATCGCGCCGGCGCGATAGCCGACCTCAGAGGGTTAAACAGTAGGCTATTTTTGCGTTTATAGACACTAACGTTATTATATATCGCGATTAGAACAAAGCACAAGAATAAAACACTTACAGCTCAGCTCGCTCCTCGTAGTGAAATATAGTAACTAAATATAGTGTGTTTACCGAGTTTATGTGGGCGTTTACACGTCTCAATGTGTTGCTTCAGATCATTAGCGTTTGAATAGCGCGCGCTCTCCGTGGGCGTGTCACATTAGCGGAATAATGAGCTGAGAGAACGATAATGAGAACGGCTGACACCTCTCTCTTTTATATAGATTACATAAACAGAGAATCTTTATTTTAGTTTTAAATTAGATCATTTAAAAGTACAAACTTAAATGATCATGTCTGGGTGAATAGTATTCGCTGAGTTTTGTTTAAGTTTAGAGACGTGCTCCAGAAAAAAGTTCACGGACACGGAGAGGCAGAACGCACACCCTGTTTATTTTCTTTATTTTACAAAAGCACAATATTTTATTTCGATTGTAGGTGGGCACATAAAAAAAGTAGACATTTAACAGTTTATTTTTTAATATTTCTTAACTCTGTATGACCAGAAATGATGAGTAGTTTAAGTCTATTTTTCTGCCATGTGAAAAAAATCTGCCAAAACGCACCGGTGCGTTTGCCGTCCCCAGAGGGTTAACCAACGTGGTTGAACGACCAATTTGCGACAATACGGTTTCGGGAAACAGTCGTGACTAGCTAGTGGATTTCTTCAAAGAAGCATCGTACTATGGTAGTGAAGCATCGAGTTACGTCGCTGTACGGGAAACACACCGCTGTTACTGTCTCTATGAAGCCCCTCCTTCTGAAAAGCACACTGTGCTCTGATTGGTCGGCTGGAGCAGTGTGTTGTGATTAGTCAAGTGCTTGGATGTCCCGCTCTTTACCATAAACGCCAGTTTCAACCTACTACTAGGTAACTCAACCAGGCCCCGCCCCTTTATTCTGCGTATTCATTATTTAAATGAGGAATATTGTGACATGTTTGGTCCCAAAAAAAACTCTAACTTTGCAGACCATTTTCATGCTCAAACAGCAACATTACACACTAAAGAAAGCTGAAAATGTGAAAAAAGAAAAAAATGTCTGAATAGGTAAAACGTGTTGCTAATGGCATTTCCCGTTGACATCAACTCAAGTGGCAGCATTAAATTAATCTGTTTTAAGATCCACAGGTAGAGGAATAACTAACTTGACATCCCGTTGATTGACAGTCAGCGACATGGGTGCGCGGCTCTCGGCAAGTCAACGTTGGAAATAGTGCTGCTATTTCTGATGTGATTATACTCATTACGAATTTTTATTTGCTTTGCAACCCTGTGTGACCTATGATGAGTGGAGGAGTGAGCACATTTTTTTCCCAGACTTTCCAAGCCTTTCACTCTCTCTCAAGCCACTGTTTAACCCAGTGAAGCATTCCTTCAGATGCGAAGGAAATGTGTTTTATATGTTAATGAAGGGAATGCTCAGGGGTCAATATGCTCAGCCAGATGGGACAGAAATCTGAATAAATCTAACCCTCAGACGTACAAATCAGTCAACTCTCACTTCCTTCCTCAAGTGGAGACATTAACGATTCCGATCTCTCTCAAGACCATGGAATACACCCCCCCCCCCCCCCAAATACTCATTTTACTAATTGCAAAAAAATAATATGAGTATGACATTTTTTAATTGTCTCCAAGCTTGAATAAGCATGACTTGAACCAAACCTTGAATGTATCTGAAGAAAATGCAAGTGGTGTTTGCCCATGAAAAAAGTTAATGCAATGTAGCGTTGCTAGGTTGTTGCTAAGTGGTCAGTCTTGGTGTATTTTATTCTGGCCTAAGTAAGACTTTGGTGAATATGTCTGAATTTTGGATATCACCCCCAGTGCCGCTGCTAGCCATTTTGGTGCCCTAAGCATAATTCCTTTATGATGCCCCCCCCCTCCCCCTCCCTAAAAAAAAAAAAACATTTTCATTTAGGATTTTCATTTAGGGGGTATGATAAAATTTTATTTTTTACAAATTAAAAAGTAACACTTTAGTTTAGGGACTTATGCTTACTATTATCTAGTTTCATTACTATGCAATGGCATGGTTTTATAATCACTATGGTCCCGAATTTGAGGCAGGTTAGCTAGCGGGTTCGGGGTTTCCCTGAGTAAATTTTGAATTTCTCTGAACTACAGATGTGCATTTTAAGATGTTGTGAAGGCAAAAAAAAAAAAAAATTCGATAGCAACAGCTTTAAAACCATGTCAGTGGGCAACTGATTATTTTTCTATCCTCATCAGCATCACACTCTTTTTCTCTTTGTTTTTATCTTGCCCTGTCTCTTCCCCTCCTAAAGTTGGCTTTTTTAATTTACTAAAGGCTACAATTTGTATTTTATTCTCAATATGTACACATTCATTATTAATCCTGTGCCTAACATAATGAAAACGGCTTTGTTCATGTTTCTTGTCCCCTCACAATGACAGTAGCCTAAACTATTACACTAGGCTACATGTTACATAGGCCTATTTTGGCGAAATTAGACAAAACTATATTAGTTTGCCTAATTGTTTTTTGTCATTCGTTTAACATTTATGACCTAAGAAAAACCTGTCAAATATATAAAGTTAAGTTTAGCTACTTACATCTTATCTCGCACTTGACCGTACACTGAAGCGTCGAGTTGCACTGTTAAAATTCGCGCTCAGCGTCTGTGAACATAAAGCCCGCCTACTTTGATTTGATTGGTCATCTCAAATATTCTGACATTGACGAGCAGTGACAGACCAATGAGGCTCAGAACACACACACACACACACACACACACCCTGTCCTCTGTTTCTGACGTGCTCTCTGCTCGGCGCAGCTGCGGATTAAAGATGAAAGATGAAGAACGCGCTGAATCTGATTATAACAAGAAGTTTGATAATTGATTTTTCATTAGGCTATTTTTGGTGCCCCCTCAGCACTTGGTGCCCTACGCACATCGCGTGATGCGCGTGGTGGGAGCGGCGGCGCTGATCACCCCTATGAAAAACATGATTATTAACATCCATTGCTAAAGTGTCATGAATTTTAAAGCTAAAGCGAATTTGAAAAGCGATTTTGTGTTATTACGCTGACATTTCAACTAATAACAACAAGAAGAAATGTTTCTTTGGGAACACTTTATTTTGATAGTCCACTTCACACATTCTGTTGACTATAAGTAACTTTGCAACTACATGTCAACTAACTGTCATTAGAGTATTAGTCGACTGTCTGATTAATATTTGCTGACACTTTATTCTGATAGTTCCCCAACAGATATTCTACTGACTATAACTTGGCATCTACAGGTCAACGTATTCTACTAACCCGAACCTTAACACCTAACCATAACCTAGCCCTCTACTGACAATCTACTACAGTCGACTAATACTCTAATGAGAGTTAGTGGACATGTAGTTGCAAAGTTACTTATAGTTAGTAGAATGTCTAAAGTGGACTATCGAGATAAAGTGGGACCGTTTCTTTATCAGCAAATCAGCATATTAGAATCATAAGGATCATATGATGCTGAAAATTCAGCTTTGCTCACAGAAATAAATTACATTTAAAATAGAAAGGAGTCATTTAATAATATTACTGTTTTTACTCTTACAATTCTTTAAAAAAAATCTTCCTAACCCCAAGTTTTTGAGTCTACAGGATTTTGTGTACATTTCATCAAAAAGTCTGCTGCACGATTTGAGGTATCATTCATGTCCGCAACATGCTCTTAGCAATAGTCACAGTGACGCCTGCCTCCGCAAGCAGCTCTAATTACACAGATGATGATGCAGATGAAGGAAGACTCCACTACAGTTTCTCCGGCGCTGAGCTCTGGATTGATGGTCGGGCTGATTGCTATCACTCGTCTGTCAGTGGAAATCACGAGGACATCCAGGGAGATAAAGAGAGGTGTAAAGCGTTGTGACACGGCTAAGAGTGAAGCGGAGGCTAAGCGGACGGGTGCCAACACACACACACACACACAGTGAACGCCAGAGACGTCAGCCAAAAGCTGACGTGAATCTCAGCTATGACCTCAGACGAACGCCACAGCCTTGGATACTCCCTCCCTCTTTGAGTCTATGAGGTCCATTGCACTCGTAACCAATCGGAGCCAAGGGTGTGTGTGTGTGTGTGTGTGTGTGTGTGAGGGGACGTGGAGCGTGGGCTGCGTTTGACGCCTTCACCTCGTGATGACATCAGCGGGGCTTACAGTCCTTGGCAGCTTTGACTCACAGCTTGACGCCTCTTTGCTTTCCCCTCCCAGCCAATCTCACTCATTCTGTCTCCCACATGCCTCCAATGCTCACTCAAGTCTCCTGTTGTCTCCCTGTATTCCTCACTTTATGTGATGGCGTGATGACTCCGATCTTCAACCAGAAGGAACTGGATAATATTCTGATTTGCCAATCCAATCTGGACTTCTGACCTATAATGTTGCCTGGATCATAATCATACACTGTTCGTTCATTAGCCAGTGGAGAACTGAGCGACTGAGCCTGGTTTCTCCCAAAGTTATTTTCTCCATTCTGTCACTGATGGAGTTTTGGTTCCCATTGGCTTTTGGCTTGCTTAGTTGGGGACATTAAATGTAACATTTAATATTCAACAATAATATTGATCTGCCTGCATTGACACCATTATATGAGAACTGAACTGAGCTGGGGTGTGTTTCCCGTACAGCGACGTAACTCGCTGCTTCACTACCATAGTACGATGCATCACTGAAGAAATCAACTAGCTAGTCACGACTGTTTCCTGAAACCGTATTGTCGAACATTGGTCGTTCAACCACGTTGGTTAATGACGTCACGCAGGTGAAGGAGTAATAACTTCTTTTAATGAAACTGTTTGAGATCGAATTAATGCTAGATGTTTTGATATAATTATATTTCAGACATTAATATTTCAAATTTTTCTCAGTTATTTTGCTTTATTTCCAGATTCAATCATAGGCTCGTTCTTACACACTAGATCACGTTCACACATGCGCACTCTTCAAAAACAGTGCTTTAGATCTCTTGAAAAACTAAAAGACGTAAATTACATTTGTATGTATTCTGAATAAAAGACACAGGTTGTACTGAATGTCAGCTTGCTTATTTTCCTCAAGATAAGGATTTATTGAGTCCACATGTCATGCAAAGAAGAAACTGCTTCTAACCGCAGGCCGAGAGCTGTCGTTCTAAACACACAACTCTGCGATGCTGTTTGTAAATGTTCGTTAGAACGATGGTTTCGGGAAACACCGACTCGTTAAACTGCTGATAACGACGGAACTTGCGACCATAGTTGGCTAACGATGCTTTCGGGAAACGCATGACATCACGGTTTTCTCCAGAGCAGCTCTATATGTAAATGAACTGAATTAATAACTTTTTTACAACAAAAATGAAACATCACTGAACTTACTTAAGCTGGACTGAGACGCTCTTTTCTTCTGGAAACAAACTTTGTTGCATTATTTTCCTGTTATCTCTGTGAAGCTGCTTTGAAACAATCTGTATTGTTAAAAGCGCTATATAAATAAAGGTGACTTGACTTCATGTCCTTTCATCATCCCCGTCCCAACATATCCCATTTTCCAGTCACTTTCTATCAGTTTTTTCTCACAGATTCTACTTCTTCCCTTGATTCTTTAGTCTCTCAACACCTCTCTTGTGTCTTTTCCTCTGGTGTTGACGTAGAGTTTCACTAGGCGGCCCTCACCAGAAACACGCCTGCTGTTTTCAGCATTAATAATCATGTTTGACAACAGGCTGAACTGTAAAACAGCCGTTGACATGCTGGTCTAGCTTTGTTTAAGATGGCTGTGCTTACAGGCTTTGGCTGGGGTCATATTATTTTATTCCTCTTGCTTATTAAAGTTAAAAAACAGTCTTTTGCAACCATTTCCCTCTTTCTTTCTGACTCTTGTAATCAGTTAAATTGTGTGTTTGGAAATGGGGATCCCCAATCTGGATATTCACTCTAAAATTAATATGCCAAGTCAAACATTCTAGGGTAGCGTTGTAGCAGACTTCCACAGAGTTCAAAGCATTGGTGAATGTTGATGCAAGTCATGTGAAAGAACCAAAAGAAATGGAAATTGTGAGACTTTTGTGGCTTTTAGTGCATGTCTGTCAGCTTTTGAGGTCAACCAATATGCTTAAAAAAAAAAAAAAAATACCACTGACTCACATTAACAAATTATGGTTCATGACCATGATCGTAAATGGAAATTTAAAACAAGGGACAAGCACTTTGATGAAAATAGCCCCTTCACCTTTACCAAATAGCATTTATCTATTTGCTAGTTGGTTAAAAATGTCACATTTAAGAAAAGAAAAAAAGATTCCTAGTATAAAAAAACTACACTTGACATTTGGCCTGTTCCCTGTATTTGAAAAAAGAAAAGTTAATTTCAGAGGACTGACTTTCTTTGATGACCGTTTTGTAATCCTCTCTGGAGTATTTTTACTTTTTCACACATCTGTTTGTTTTAATCCTTTTTTCCACTTCAATAATCACAGAGCAAATGCGTTTAATCATTAACCCAGCGAACAAGCCACACTGTTTATCTACTGCTGCCAAGCCAGACAGACCAAACAGAAGAGGAGAGCACTTTAAAGACGAAGACTCTCCGCTGGTAATGAAGGAGTCTCAATTTAGAGATTGGATATAAAATACTCTAAAAATAAACCGATCTTGTCTTCTCGTTTTTTGCCACTGTACGCTAATTGGCTAATACTCTTTTTTGAGCATAAATTTCACAGAAGACATAAGACCTTACGATATACAAACAAGTTATATGTGTGAAGTGGTCAGCATGCACGCTTATATTTTGAAACCCATTAATTTCACAGAGAGAAAGAAAAACAGATTAGAAAACATAATCATCAGGTATGTCACTTAAATTACCATTACAAGAAAACAGACACCTGCAGTCCATACTAACAGAGAGCCTCATTTATTCTGTTATGAACACAAGATTACATTTGCATAGTGAAATTAAAATGGATTTTGCAGGGGGAATATTGGCACACGCAGCTCCTTACTGAACCATTATCATATATTAGTACTATAGGTTATTAACTACTGTGGTCTGCTTTGTAATTAAGTGCTTTTGCTACTGTGTGTCGATACAGGGAGAGTTAAACATTAGTTGAGGGTGAAAGGGTTTAAAGCTGTTGGAAATTAAACTTTTAGCAGGCTGAAAAGGTGGAAAGTACACTTTACACTGTATCACTTAGATTCTGGCAAAAACACAAAGATTAATGAAAAACAAAATATAGTATTGGGATAGTGCTGCACGATTAATCGTATCGCAATCGTAATCGCGATGTCAAGCCTATGCGATTATATGACGCCAAATACTGCGATTTTATATTAAGTAAACTAATTAGGGCTGTTAACGCAGCATTTGTTATTTTTTGTCATCCTTTGGCTAGTGTTACATGATCCCGCTCTTATTCACGCGAATGCTTAAACCATTCTGCCAGTCAAAAGAGAGCGCGCTGCCTGTGTCCTGACTGAAAGACGCGCGCCAGTATCATGCGCATGCACAGACCGCGCGCCAGAATACAGTTCTCTCTCCGCTTGAAGTGAACGAACAATAACACACACAATTATGCCAAAATATCATTTGTCGAGTGTCTTCTTGTCGAGTGTCTTCATCATAACATTAAGAGCAGTCTTATGATGGTCGTCGACGTAAAGAGTTGTGAGAGAATAAGGCGCGTGTGAGATCCGCGTCTCTGTCAGCAACTCTTAAAGGGCCAGCATCCAATAATGCTTTCTGTCAGTAAAGTTAATCAAAGAACAAAGGAAACAGAGAAAAACACTCACTGCTCTTGACCAAAGAACTTGTGTAGCTTTAAATAGGATTTTAGTCCATATAATTTATAATTTATGCAGCGTAGACTGTTTAATAACTTTATTCAATTTCTGTATGTCCTACCTGTTAGACAGGAAGAGCACAGGTAAATATGACATTTATTATGGGTTTATGTGAGGATTGTTTGAAGTTCACTTAAATTAAAATTAAATTAAAATTTATCCAGACATCAATGGCTTATTGATCATTATAGGTGTTATCAATCATTTTGTTGTTGTTGATAGTTTGAGTTGAGAAATACACATTTCAGAATTATCACTAATCTGTGTGTGCATTTTGCTTTAGAACCAAGCAAGTTGACTCATGAAACAATTTGTTTATTATATCGCAATCGCATATCGCAATATTAACCTCAATAATCGCAATATGACTTTTTCCCCAAATCGTGCAGCCCTATATTGGGACCATATAGTTTCAAACAAAACACCAACAATTATACCCTGGAGTACAATTTTAACATTCATTATTATTATACATGGTCAACCTTTTTTTTTTTTTTTTAGAAAGTATGTTACTGTGGTAAAGTTATACATATAAATGAATAAATAATAATAGTAATCTAAATAAATGCATATATTAATTGTATGAATAACATAAATGTAACCCTTTATTTTAATGTGTCTCTGTTGCATTGTAATTGCACAAATAATCCTAAGTAATATTAATTAACAACATATACTTACTGCAGGTGTAGGGTTAGAGTTAGCTTTTGGTTTAGTTCATTGTGTATAATTGACTGTCATAACTTGTTACCTACCTTCCAACCAACCAACCAACCTACTTACCAACTTACTTACCAACCAACTTACTTACCAACCAACTTACCAACCTAGATACCAACCAACCTACTTACCAACCTACTTACCAACCAACCTACTTCATTGTGTATAATTGACTGTCATAACTTGTTACCTACCTTCTAACCAACCAACCAACCTACTTACCAACCAACCTACTTACCAACCAACTTACTTACCAACCAACTTACTTACCAACCAACTTACCAACCTAGATACTAGGGGTGTAACGGTACACAAAAATCACGGTTCGGTACGTACCTCGGTTTTAAAGTCACGGTTCGGTACGTTTTCGATACAGCAAAAAGAAAAAATGCCAGAGAAATATCCTATTTGTTAAAAGAAAAAATATTTGTAAATAACTGAGTTTTCCTACATCTTGAAACTTTCAGGTTTATAAATGGGGCTCATCTTTGAAGGATGAACAAATAATGTTTTGGTCATCACATTAAAAATAACATTTAAATATATACATTTATTTTTATATTATTTGAGTTTTGAAGTGCTGGAAAAAGATGTGTGAAGTACTTGAAAGCATTTCCCTATTCCAGCCAAACTGGTTACAGTTAGTGTTATTAAATCCATGGTGAATGTTGCTGCTCTGTGGACGTAAAGTATTAGTTCATTCACGGCACAAAGTTTCTCCTGGTTTCCACGTCAGCGCTGTTTGATCTAATAGAGATCTACGGTTAATAACGGAGAAATGTGAATGCTTCTCACTAGATCTCACAGCGATGTTATTACTTAAGTGGCGAATTCAAAGGTTTTCTTTACTGGATCTCTTAGCGCTGTGTTGTAACAGTGTCGCTTGATCGAGATCGGCTCGCGCTGCACAGATGTTGCTGGTCCGAGCTGATAAACGGTCCGTGAAGCACATAATGAGTAGCGCAGTTTCGTTCCGCTTTCATTACGCTTGCCATTTGATGTTGCGCAACGTTGTGGTGGTCGCGCCAGCGCGAATTTTGTCGGCAGGAAAAATGGTCCTAGGAATCGTTCGGTTTGTATGCGTACCGAACCGGAAGCCTCGAACCGAAACGGTTCAATACGAATACATGTACCGTTACACCCCTACTAGATACCAACCAACCTACTTACCAACCTACTTACCAACCAACCTACTTCATTGTGTATAATTGACTGTCATAACTTGTTACCTACCTTCCAACCAACCAACCAACCTACTTACCAACCAACCTACTTACTTACCAACCTACTTACCAACCAACCTACTTACCAACCAACCCACCTAACCAACCAACCCACCTAACATACCTACCAACCAACCAATCTACTTACCAACCAATCTACTTACCAACCAATCTACTTACCAACCAACTTACCAACCTACTTACCAACTAACCAACCCACCTAACCTACCTACCAACCAACCAACCTATGTACTACCTAACCAACACACCTAACCTACCAACCAACCAACCAACCTACTTACCAAACCAACTTACCAACCTACTTACCAACCAACCTTACCAACAAACCAACCCACCTAACCTATGTACCAACTAACCAACCCACCTAACCTACCTACCTACCAACCAACCAACCTACTTACCAACCAACTTACCAACCTACTTACCAACCCACTTACCAACCTACTTACCAACCTAGTTACCAACCTACTTACCAACCAACCTACTTACCAACCAACCAATCCACCTAACTTACCTACCAACCAACCTACTTACCAACCAACCTACGTACCAACTAACCAACCCACCTACCAACCAACCAACCTACTTACTAACCTACTTATCAACCAACCAACTTTTATATCATGCCTTATCAGACCATGATTTTTCCGACCAAAGATCAGATTTACGTTCACCACTAACTCAGGTGTCTGCTAGGGTGCTGTATACTATATCTTTATATATGAGTTCAATTATGGCGCTGAACAAATCAACCTGGATCATCGCTGGCCAAAAACCCAGAGATGAAGAAAAGGGATGGCGCTTCCATGCATTATTGAATGGTCTAACAATATGATTGAAGGGAAATAACTTTTGTAGTGCTTGTTTTATTCATACAGATGATGAGAGGCAGTTGGCCCTTTCCCGTGTCTTGGAGTATGATAGCTTTTGCTGAGAAGAAATGGTTACGGGAAAAGCCCAGAGGAGGCTGGAGGGGTGGAGAGGCCACAGACACAGCATCAGGATCTCCCCAGTCTCAGGGTCAGCCTGCCTTGTAATGAAAGCGCCAGTGATGTGTGACACAGAATACAAAAATGACCGCCTAGACGACCAGAATGAAAAGCAGGACTTCTGGGTGATGGTCAAAGCATTTACCAACAGGTCTTCAGAATGCTTGATCACAACTGATTTGAATCAGCATTATTATAGTATCACTGAGATACATACAATTATAGTTTGTATTAATACTTTGAATTAGTTTTTATTTTTATTTACATTGTGTATAATGATGAATGAAACTGCATGTTTAGGCATTATTAATTACTAATTAATTAAACCTTAGTAAATTGGTGGGAAAAAAAATCAGTTTTGCCAAAGTGGTAACACTTTACTTGAAGGGGTGTGCATAAGACTGACATGACACCTTCATAATCACAACATGACACATGAGGTTTTAGGCATGTTTATGACAACTGTCATTAAGTGCCATTCGCTCAATTATGACATTTTTAATGCAAATATGACATTGTTTGAGTATCCTTTGTTATGACAACTTGACATAAACCAATACATCATAACCTGTCAGTGTCTTGGTAATGACAACTTGACATTACCAAGGCAACATAAATTGTCATAAATATGTCATAAACACGCCATAGCAGATTATTTATCAAATTTAAGAAACCACTTAACTTTATGGATTAACATTACATTACACTGTCATGTGGATGGTTTTGACATTAGCTCTCATGAGGCCATTATAACTGTGTCGTGAATATTTTTCTTGACCTCAACTACAGTGGTACAAATTGAATTTGTCATTAAAATGTTATAATGCCTCATGACAGCCAATGTCAAAACCAACCACCTGACAGTTTAATGTAATGCAAACCCATAAAGCTAAGTGGTCTCTTAAGTTTGATAATTAATCTGCTATGCCATGTTTATGACATATTTATGACAGGTTGTGTTGTCTTAGTAATGTCAAGTTGTCATAACAAAGACATCTCAAACAATGTCATATTTGCATTAAAAATGTCATAATTGAGTGAATTACACTTAATGACAGTTGTCATAAACATGCATGTAACCTCCTTCATATTCATGACATGTATCATGTCATGATTATGAAGGTCTCATGTCAGTCTTATGCACACCCCTTGAAGTAAAGTGTTACCGACAAGGTTAAATTTAATTTGATTTAATTATTAATTTGACCTAAGCTAACTAAATTGTGTTGATGCAACTAAACTGAAACTTAACTTCTTTAAGTTTAATTTAATTTGAATGAACTAAATTCAATTCACTTGCTTCAATTAAATCAAGTAAGGGTAATAAATTAATTTTATGAGTGATAGCAAGCAGCTTTGAGCCTAAATGAACAAACAAGTTCAAACAAGACGGACATTAATGGGACAGTCATATCACTTATTACACAGCTTTTCACAACATAAATAAAGACTGGGATATGAAATATTGATCTGAGAAGAAACCTTGCATGTTTATTATTTTTACAATCCATTACAGTGAACAAATTCATCATTCTAGCAACAAGAAGAACACCAACAATATTACTGTATAGTCCTGGTATTAATACTGAAGATCTTTGGTTTCACTTTACAGTAAATACAGTCAATAACTGCGGCTGCATTTAAATGAAACGAGAAAGAGAGTGTCTATCCGCGGTGTGATATGAGAGACATGAATGAAGCGCCGGCCCTTACATATCTGGATGAGTGTCATTATACAGCATCGCTATTAACAATAGTCACGATCAGCAAATAACTGACCTCGGAATGTCACAACTGACCAATAAGAATCAAGCATTTCATATTTCAATCACAACACACTGGTCCAGCAGACCAATCAGAGCACAGTGTGCTTTTCAGAAGGAGGAGCTTCATAGAGACAGGAACTAAACTGGGGTGCGTTTCCCAAAAGCATCGTTAGCCAACTTTGGTCGCAAGTTCCGTCGTTATCAGCAGTTCAACGAGTCGATGTTTCCCGAAATCATTGTTCCAACGAACATTTGCAAACAACATCGCAGAGTTGTGTGTTTAGAACGACAGCTCTCGGCCTGCGGTTAGAAGCAGTTTCTTCTTTGCATGACATGTGGACTCAATAAATCCTTATCTTGAGCAAAATAAGCAAGCTGACATTCAGTACAATTCAATGTCATTTTTTTCTTTGCTTGTGATGCTCAAGGTACTGTTTTCTAAATGCCATGGTCTTTTTGACTAGGACTAAACTTGGGATAATCTAAAAAGTTAACCTCTAAGAATGAACAAATTATCCACTTAGCATTTGATACTCAACGCCATTTAATCTGCTCTGAAATCCTCTTAACTCAAGCATTGACCTGTGCTAAAATCATGTCTGACAGCGTCCTCATTTATCTCCGTCTTATTTCGCTGTCCTCTGGAGCCTTTTTTGTTGTGCCATGCTCATTTTGTCCTCTACTTAGAGGACGATGACAACCAAGTTCTTTTTATAAACCGCAGGAGCAAGTACAGCTAATTATTCATGAGAGGTTGACAATGTGGCTTAACCTCCTCTAAACGCTGGATAAAAACTAAGCCATGTCGAGTTCCACTTTCGCTAAAAACTTCCTCCGTTTGGCTCACGCTGCCATTTGCATTTAATCCTCTTCAAATTAAAGGTTGTTTTTGGCATTGTGTGCGTGGTTGGCGCTTCGATGCACACGGCTAGTTCTTTACATGGCATTGCATGGTATTAAAAAGTGTGCTACCTGTCATAAAGAAGGGCTTTTCGTTTTTAAAACATTTAATAAACAGTTGCACCTCTGTGAGATGCCAACCGAAAGCTCATATGGATAAACGGATATATTAGCATGCTTGGTTCATTTACCAACTTATTACATCTCAATTAGTGTGTCTTGGCTATGCAGGGATGATTGCTCTGTCTGGCTGCACTCTGGTCCCACCGCACCAGATGCCTGGGGACATGAAACCCCAACACTCACACTGACATATTCATTCTGCTCTCTGTCTTAGAGCGCCACACAGTTACTCTCTATCTTCCAAACGCTGAGAAAGAGAGCAGCAAACCAACCAAATTTAGACTGGGTCACGTCTTGGTCACGACCTGATCAACTGGTTCACTTGAAGCGGGTGAAAACTCCTGCTAAAGCAGTGTGATACATATTGCAAAAGACGGGAAAAACCTACATATGGATAGAGTATATATGGTATGTTATACAACAGCATTGTTGAGTTTTTGATGCTGATTGCTTGGCACATGTTCCAGAGGTGTTGATTCATTTTCTACAAATGGTACTGTATTAGGACATCTTTAAAAAACGAATCAATTTCAATAATGCAGGTCCTAACCTTCAAATGTTGATAATCAACCTCAGGAGGTCACACTAAATATTATTAATTTTTTTGATTTTCTGTTTATTTTCCAAAAGTGGTTTGCCTTTTTTGCACATTTGTAACTAAAATCTGGCATGTCTAAATACAGCTCAAACACAGATTTATTGGCAATTAAAGGGTTCATTCAAGTCAGGTCATTTATATAGTGCATTTTTACAATACATGAATGAGTGATTGAATGAATGAGGCACTTAAATACAGTAGATTACAATGCAGATTTTATACAGATTGTTTCAAAGGAGCTTTGCAGTGATAACAGGACAATAATGCAACAGAGATTGTTTTGGCTGTATAGCAGATCCAGAAGAAAGTCATTGTCCAGTTGAAGTAAGTTCTTAATTGATTGATTTCCGTTGTAAAAAATCATTAGTTATTAACTTAGGGGCCGCTTACACGACACAGTTTTCAACTGAAAACGGAAAACTTTTAATGCGTTCTGGCTGTTCATTTACATGACAACGGCGTTTCGGTGGCCTGAGAACACAAACTATGAAGTAGGCTTCAAAGTACGAGTTTTGAAAGCGGTACCGTTATCATCTCCATGTAAACTTAAAAGATGTAAATATGTGAAAGCGGTGACAGCGTGCACATGCGTATTAAGTGTGTAGTCTATAGGCATGCGTGTTTGAATGCGTACGTGCCTGATAGTCTTTCTTTAAAAAGTGACATTGCTAACTATTTGTCTGGCCTGCATTATACAGCGCATAATATAGTCGTTTTTGAGTAATTCACACAAAAATCAAAACTATCCCATAATTTACTCACCCCTAAGCTAGGTGTATATGACTTTCTTCTTTCAGACAAACACAATCAGAGTTATATTAAAACATATATCCTGGCTCTTCCAAGCTTTATAATGGGAGTGAATGGTACCTGAGATTTTGAAGCCCAAAAATAGCGAATCCATCCATCATAAAAGTAATCCATTCGGCTGCAGGGGTTAATAGAGGCCCTCTGTAGCGAAGCAATGCATTTTTGTAAGAAAAATAATATTCTTAAATAACCTAATTTCATATTTATAACTGTTTAAATTATAATCACTGGCATCCAGTAACGGCACGCGAGTCTAGTTCCGGCGGAAGACTCTCATACGGCACTATAATCACTATAATATTGTGCTTTTATTATGTACTGAAAGCGTGCCAATTTAACAACACGCAGTCATCCTCTATATTCCGAAATCAAAACTGAACAGTGAACTAGGTCACAGTCTAGGACGTGATCTGTTGTACTGGGTGAAAAGTCCTGCAAAAGCAATGTGACGCACTGCATAAAATGGGGCATCATTTGCGTTAATACAACCATGTACATGTTTTGAATCTAAATGTGAAAATGGGTGATTGTTTTAAATTTGAGTACATACATTTATGAGTAATGTACCTTTCTTCACTGATTGAAAGCTGAAACATGCACTGAACATCTCCTTACATCACATCCAGAAGGCTCCAGCATATGATCTGAAGTGTAAATTGTAAGAGATCTTTGTAAATGATTTTTTGCTCTTATTCTAATCAGTATTTTTTTATGTCTGCACTTCAGTGAAAGCTGGAAGGGGGACACAAGGGTCATAAAAGACCCCAATTACAAGACTGATGATCAAATTAAGATATTTATTAAATCTCCAAGCATGTGTAATATAAAATGCATGCTCACAATTCACTTGATTTGTCTTTGCATTCCATTCGCATTCTAAGAGATATCATTCATTCTTAATTTTCTAGTGATGCATTCCTTTCCTTATTTTGCTTCTTTTTTTTCCTCAAATGAAGCACAACAGATATTGCATTGTGGGTAGGGGTGGCTCGCACCACAATAATGACCCTTGACCATGAATGTGCAGTCAGATGAAAATCAGCAGCAAACAACGTCCAACAAGGGTTGAATTTGAATTCTAATGATCTTTGCGACATGTCTTCATATTCCATTTCATTTTAGGGGATTAAAAAGATATTCTCTTTGATAATAAAGTTGAGGACATCTTGTAGTCCATAAATTCAGATTACATGTCGTTAACAAAAAATATGCAAAGTCACCACCTGGTCTCATAAATATTCGATGGAGATGTTCCCATCCCATGTTGCCCATCTAACTAAGTGAGGGTAAACAAATCCACACTTTTCCCTGAAGTGTTAAAAAATGGGATGCAGCAAATTTGTCTTAACTGCTCTCATTAATGAGCGGTTCAATAAAGGAAACTGTGAAAATCATCCAAGCATATGGTTGTACTTGGACTGTTGCTATGATACCAAACTTGCATTTTGCCGTAGTAATCGAAGAAATTGCAGTGAGATGGAAATGATTGATTTGTTCAGTCTTCCATTAAATCTAACAGTCTCGGCTCATAAATATGCAGCGAAGCTGTCGATGGCTGTTATAATTATATAGCAGAGTGAGAGTGAAACAATGATATCAGAAAAACAATCAAACACAGAGTGCAATAGTTAAAGAATCAACAAATGCCTTCCTACAGTCATATATATCCATCTAATTCATACATTATTCATTCAGAAATGTTCTCAAAGCGTGAGTCTACAAATTCTCCATCAAACAATAAAATTACTGCAGTTGAAAGCAGCAATCAGTAAGTTCGGAAGCATACGGGACGATGAGCAAAAATGGGACATTTGGCACAATAGATTCTGGTTACTGCCTCTATCCACAATGTACAATATTTACTTGAAGATGCAGAGATGTTTAAAGTGTCTATGAAGCCGCTCCTTCTGAAATGCACTTCGAGTGTGTTTGGGAAATGTCCCGTCCCTTACCATAATCGCCAGTTTCTCAACCAGGCTCCACCCCTTTATTCTGCGTGATACATTATTTAAATGAGGAATATTGTGACGTGTTCGTTCCCGGAAGAAACTCAAGGCTACAATGGAGGCGTTTCAGGGAAACAGTGACACTGATATAGAGAATAACTCCCGCTGGAGGGATTTTGCAGAGCTTTTTCATGCTTTCATGCAACATTACACACTAAAGAAAGTTGAACATCTACAAAAGCATAATAGGACCCCTTAAGAAGCTCAAATGTACAAACAAGCTTACTAGCTGAACCTAGTCCCAAACCTCTGAGGCTTTCCTGAAAACCTTTCCACTTGGCATCACTCAGAAAAACATAAACCTGTGGTTTCTGCAGTGCCCCAGTGAACTGACACACAAAATGATGCAATTACAGGTAGAGGCTAATTATCACATGCATCTACAGAGCATCTACAATAGTAATGAGTTTTTTTCTCTAACCACAGACAAGGAGCAGTGGTTTCCTCACAGTGTGGTGTGGCACGACAGCTAAAGCCTACGGGTTCATCTACCCGGAAGGTTTCTGCTTGATCCCCGCGAGGCATTTAACCCAGGGTTGCTTCAGGGGGCTGGTTCCAGTAACAAATGTATAATAAGCTAAGGATAAAAGCATTTTTATTACATGATTATTGAAGCCATAAATTACCAGGTTATTTCCACATGAAAGCTGGAAGCTATAGAAGAAATACTCGAAAAATTGCTACTAAGAAAAATCTTGATCTGCAACGGTAATGGACATCAACAGAACACAACAGAAATCATAAGAAATGAAAAAGAGGAAAACAACAAATCAAAATAAATGAAAAATAAAAGAAAACGACAAACAACACAAGACAAAACAAAACACAAATCAAAATAAATGAATGAATAATAAAATAATAAAATAGAAAACAACAAAACACAAATCAAAAGAAATAAAAAAGAAAAGAAAACAACACAACACACACAACACAAAACACAAATCAAAATAAAAGAAAAACAACAAATCAGAAGAGATGAAAAAGAAAAGAAAACAACAACAATACAAAACAAAACAAAACAAAACAAATAAAAACATCTCTGGTTACTGATGTAACCTATGTTCTCTGAATAGGGAACGAGACGCTGCGTAGCTTAAGACGCAGTGGGAACGCCCTCCGGGTGTGCCGATTGTCTGAAGCCCTTATAGAATCACGCCAATTCTTTGGCTGACGGTGCGGGCGCCGCCCTGACGCTCCAGCGTCATCATATTATATTAGCGCGCGCGCCATCTGCCCCTCAGATTTCTCTGCCGAAAAAGGAGCTTGTCGGCAGCGCAAGGAGCTTGGCAGCGAACGCAGCGTCTCGTTCCGTATTCAGAGAACATAGGTTACATCAGTAACCAGAGACGTTCTCTTTCATAGGTTCACTCAACGCTGCGTAGCTTAAGACGCAGTGGGAACGAAATACCAAACTCGCCAAGCTAAGCGCTGCCGCAACTAGTACAAGACCAGATAGCTCACACGACTGGTTCAAGCAGACAAAACCTGGGAACCTGGAGTCGTGTCAAGATCCAAACTGTAGAATCTGACAAAAGTGTGCAGAGAAGACCATCCTGCCGCCACACAAATGTCCTCCAGGAGGGCACCTCTAAAAAGGGCCTGAGAGGAAGCCACGCCCCTGGTGTTTTGAAAAAACCCCCACTTAGAAGAATACAACTTTCTCGTGGAGGGGGCTCTCGCATTCGCAATGGTCTCCTGGACGTCAGCGGGAAGACCAAAGTTTAAAGCTAACGCCCCCTGATGGGCCACACGCATAACTTCCAAATTTCGGGGCGAGGATGCCATATCCTACCCTGAAGCTGGGACAGCAGATCCTCCCTGACTGGAATCTCCCGAGTTCCAGGAGAGGAACCAGCTCTGAGAACTACGGCTGGGACGGCCAGAATGGGGCTATAAGTAGGAGACGAGCTCCGCTCTCCCTCACTCTGGACAGAACTGCCTGGATCATTTTTACAGGCAGGAAGGCATACAGCCTCCGCATCGGCCATGGGTGGGCGAATGTATCTATCCCCAGTGGCGCTGGGGGGCTCAGGGAGAACCAAAGTGGGCATTGGGATGACTCCTGAGATGCAAAAAGGTCCACTTCTGCCTTTCCGAACA
Organism: Tiaroga cobitis; assembly: GCA_030578255.1. NCBI lineage: Eukaryota > Metazoa > Chordata > Actinopteri > Cypriniformes > Leuciscidae > Tiaroga > Tiaroga cobitis. The sequence goes on along the minus strand of CM060614.1, from coordinate 30,211,215 downwards.
CTTCCCAGATCAGGGCTACTGTTCGGCGGTTCAACATCCATTCCCCTGTCCTGAGTTACCTCAACAGAAAATCTGCTGCGAGGTTCAGGACCCCCGGAACATGGACTGCCCTCAGGGACAGGAATTTGTCCTGAGACCATAGGAGAAGGCGGCGCGCATGCCTGTCCAGGGTGCGCGACCGTGAACCCCCCTGTCGGTTTACATGAGACACCACCACCATTTTGTCTGTTCTGACAATGACATGATGCCCTTTGAGAAAGGGGAGAAAGTGAAGGAGGGCCAGGGAAACAGCTCTCAGCTCCAAGCTGTTTATGTGCAAATTGAGAGTCTCTCCAGTCCAGACCCCACATGCTGGCCTGCCCTCGAAAACCGCACCCCATCTGGTTAGAGAGGCATCCGTCGTAATCATTTTGCGACGGAAAACTGCACCCATGCTGACCCCTTTCTGAAGGAAAAGAGGGTCCCGCCAAATTGAAAGTGCGCGGAAGCAACTGCGCGACACCTTCAACAGGCGAAAAGCCGGTCCTGTGGACCGGGCACTTCCCGGAGCACGGGGGATGCTGCGGCCATGAGACCCAGCAGCCTGCGAAAAGTGCCCACAGAAACATGATGGCCGAGCGTGAAGCGGGCCAAACATGTCAGAAGACTGGAAATCCGGGCAGGAGCCAAGCGGGCCTGCATCAGAACGGAATCCAGGCGCACCCCTAAGAAGACTGTGCATAGAGCTGGGGCAAGAACACTCTTCTCTGTGTTCAACCTCAGGCCGAGAGACTGAATGTGACGAAGGACAATGTCCCTGTGGTGAGTCACTAATTCCCTGGAGTTGGCTAAAAGGAGCCAATCGTGCAGGTAATTGAGTATACGGATGCCCTGGAGCCACAACGGGGCCAGAGCAGCATCCATACACTTTGTAAACGTTCTCGGTGCTAGAGCGAGACCAAAGGGGAGGACCCTGTACTGGTATACTTTCTCTCCAAAGGCAAACCTGAGGAACCTCCTATGTCGCCGTACGACCTGAATATGAAAATACGCATCCTTCAGGTCTACTGTCACGAACCAGTCCCCTGCCCGAATCTGAGATACGATAGCTTTTAGCGTCAACATCTTGAATTTCCCTTTGTAAAGAGAGAAATTCAGCCGGCGCAGGTCTAGTATCGGTCGCAGACCTCTGCCCTTTTTCGGGGCCAAGAAGTAGCGGCTGAAGAAGCCTTGCTCGACTTCCTTCGGAGGAACCTCTTCTATAGCTCACTTGAGGAGAAGGGACGAAATCTCCCGCTGTAGAACAGAAGCCTCTGAGGCGCTGTTGACTACAGTTGGACAGATCCTGTTGAAGCAAGGGGGTGGGGGACAGAACTGAAGTGTGTAGCTGAGCCGAACCATGCGGAGGATCCTGGGCGATACCCCTGGCAGACGCCTCCATTCCGGAAAGAAGTGAGATAAAGGAGGTGGAGTGATGCAATGCGGCGGACATACCTGAGTTAGGGTGATGCGCTGACTCCCGTGGGGTGGCGCGACCCAGCGTGAAGGAAAGCACTTGACATCCTGACACGTAGTGGGAGGCACCACTGCCTGTTTGACCAAGACCAAGACCTGCTCCTGAGAGAAAACGAAAGTGTCTCTGATGCGAGCGGCTGGTATCAAACGCGTCGGGTGCGAGGGGAAAAAGCTGAACGCGTCTCCTCCCTCCTGCGCCGGGCGGCTTGAACAAAGTTGAGGAGTAACTGCACTTCGAAACACGCTGGGTGGCGAAGGTGACAGGTTTAGAGAAGGAGAGCAAGTGAGAGGTGGGCAGAAACGCTTGCGCGGTCTGTCCCAACCTCGTAGATCGAGAAAGGCTCTCCTTTTTCTGACCCGCGGGTCAGGAACGATTCGAGGAGGCTGGGGTGAAGGGTTTGTTAGACCGCTTCAGCTCCAGACGCTTATGGGGCTGCTGGCGGGGGAACGGGCGACCGAGGGCTCCCCAGACCGTAGCGAGCGGGGGATGAACCGAGTCACTTCTCCTAGTGGCAAAATCCGGACTATGAGAAGAACGTTCTCTGGGTTGAGATGGGGAGGGGTTGGAGGATTCCCTAGCCCTCCTGGGCATGAATTGCCAGAGGGCAGCTGACTGGGATTTTGCGGCCCGAAATTTTTCACAGTGTTGACCGCCTCCCCAAACAGACCAGATTGAGACACTGGGGCGTCTAAGAGGAAAACCTTCTCTTTATCACGGATTTCCGTGAGATTGAGCCATAGGTGGCGCTCTGCAGCAATCGCCCCCGCCATAGAACCATAGAAATAATCAAAACCGACTCGCGTGCTCTCGGGCTGGGGCATAAATAATCATGAGAAAACTCGACTGGCCTAACACCGCGTGCGTGCTCGGGAGAGGGACGGAGAGAAAGGACCTGGCCCATCTGCTCGTACTCTGTATCCTCGAGCTCTACATCCAAGCCCCAGGGCGCGGATTCCAACAAGGCCTCGGCAGCCTCGGGAGCACGACGGGGGGGAACGAATGACTCCTTCTCAAAAACCGCGAGCCGAGAGCGGAGGGTTTTGAGAAGGAGGTTGTCACAGAATTTACAATTAGACGAGCCTAAAACAGCCTCGCGCACATGCGAAAAACCCAAACACTTGACACACTTACTGTGCGGGTCGTTGTTCGCATTAAAGCGAACGCATGGCGGCGGGCAACGACAAAACTCCATGGCACTTCACCGCAAGGAGAACAGAGTTCCACTAATCGCAGTCGCTGAAGTGGAGATGAAGAAGCAGATGAAGAAGCTGGTGATAATCCGAATATACGGGCTCAGAAAAAACGAAATCGAAGGGCTAAGATGGCCGCTTCGTGAAGGCAGAGAAATCTGAGGAGCAGATGGCGCGCGCGCTAATATAATTATTAGCCAGGGCGGCGCCCGGGCCATCAGCCAATGAATTGCCGTGATTCTATAAGGGCTTCAGACAACCGGCACACCCGGAGGGCGTTCCCACTGCGTCTTAAGCTACGCAGCGTTGAGTGAACCTATGAAAGAGAACTAAACATCCCAGGCCTTTGCTTATTGACAAATGTTTTACATTGGATTTGAAAGTCCATTCCGTGAAACTTAAATGGATCTTTTTGTTGCATATAAAAAAGAGATAATAAGAAATAATAATAATAATGTATTTTGATTATTGTAAAGCCATATATGGCATACATAATGTCTTAAAAAAACTTTTGTTAAAAAAAACACCTTAATTAAAAATTATATTTTGCAACCATGTGATAGCTTTATGTAGTCTTACTTTGATAAGAATAACTAACAAATTACCATAAATAAGTAATTAAATAAATCAATATTTGAATGACCTTGAGCTAAATAAGCACATGCATATGACCTTAACCATGATATTCTTCTTACTATATTGAGCAATATGTACTATTTTTAACATCTCAAGATGATAGCATCTGATAATAGGAAACCAGGCATTGCTCCATTTTACAATAAAGTTCTGTACAACAGGATTTAAGATGAACATTATGGAGAAACCCAGGCCATTTCTTTAAGTGAATCCATCGGCTCTGTGATTTTAGCCAAACTGTTTTATTCCAACCTCTCAGAGCCTTCTAAAAGAGTTTATCATTAGCAAGCAAGCATGTTCCCACCCCGTCCTACTGACAATCCTCTTTCGAGTTTCTTTGAAAGCATCTTTGACAATTGCTTCCTTTTGTTCCTCTACCCCGAGTTTGCTGATCCGTCAGGTGAAAGAGGCATCAGGTGGGTACCGTGCCACACGTCAGGTGAAAGAGGCTTTAGGTGGGCATTGTGCCACACGTCAGGTGAAAGAGGCTTCAGGTGGGCATCGTGCCACATGTCAGGTGAAAGAGGTTTTAGGTGGGCCTCGTGCCACACGTCAGGTGAAAGATCCTTCAGGTGGGCATCGTGTCACACGTCAGGTGAAAGAGGCTTTAGGTGGGCATCGTGCCACACGTCAGGTGAATGAGGCTTTAGGTGGGCATCGTGCCACAAGTCAGGTGAAAGGCTTCAGGTGGGCATCGTGCCACATGTCAGGTGAAAGAGGTTTTAGGTGGGCCTCGTACCACACGTCAGGTGAAAGATCCTTCAGGTGGGCATCGTGCCACACGTCAGGTAAAAGAGGCGTTAGGTGGGCATCGTGCCACACGTCAGGTGAAAGAGGCTTTAGGTGGGCATCGTGCCACACGTCAGGAGAAAGAGGCTTCAGGTGGGCCTCGTGCCACACGTCAGGTGAAAGAGGCTTCAGGTGGGCATTGTGCCACATGTCAGGTGAAATAGGCTTCAGGTGGGCATAGTGCCACACGTCAGGTGAAAGGCTTCAGGTGGGCATCGTGCCACGCGTCAGGTGAAAGAGGCTTCAGGTGGGCATCGTGCCACACGTCAGGTGAAAGAGGCTTCAGGTGGGCATCATGCCATGAGTCAGGTGAAAGAGGCTTCAGGTGGGCATCGTGCCACACCTCAGGTGAAAGAGGCTTCAGGTGGGCATCGTGCCACATGTCAGGTGAAAGAGGCTTCAGGTGGGCATCGTGCCACACGTCAGGAGAAAGAGGCTTCAGGTGGGCATCGTGCCATGCGTCAGGTGAAAGAGGCTTCAGGTGGGCATCGTGCCACATCTCAGGTGAAAGAGGCTTCAGGTGGGCATCGTGCCACACGTCAGGTGAAAGAGGCTTCAGGTGGGCATCGTGCCAAATGTCAGGAGAAAGGCTTCAGGTGGGCCTCGTGCCACACGTCAGGTGAAAGAGGCTTCAGCTGGGCATTCTGCCACACGTCAGGTGAAAGAGGCTTCAGGTGGGCATCGTGCCACACGTCAGGTGAAAGAGGCTTCAGGTGGGCATCGTGCCACATGTCAGGTGAAAGAGGCTTTAGGTGGGCATCGTGCCACATGTCAGGTGAAAGAGGTTTTAGGTGGGCATCCTGCCACACGTCAGGTGAAAGGCTTCAGGTAGGCATCGTGCCACACGTCAGGTGAAAGAGGCTTCAGGTGGGCATCGTGCCACACGTCAGCACACCTGTTTGTCATTCGAGCAGCATCGGCTCCATTGACTGCTGAGTCAGGCGTGCATTCACTGCGCTAACATGTGCAGTCTCCCACACACACACACACACACACACACTTCAACACAGTGCATAGAGTTCAGACGTGAAGACACGAATAGCAGCCGTGCAGGGACACAACCGATCGCTTGAAATTCAAAAGGCGCAATAAAATATTGCTGCTTTTACACTTCATATTACAAGGTTAATAATTCTCTATTACATAAAATAGATTCACCCAAAAATAAAAATGATGTCTTCCATTTACTCATCCATATTTCAAAATCACTTTTCTTTCTTCAGCAGAACACAAATAAAGATATTTTGATGAACATTTCAACTGTTTTGTCCATATTATGAAAGACAATGGGGTCCAAAACTTTCAAGCTCCAAAAGGGACATAAAAGTTGTATGAAATAATCCATATGACATTGATCAATGCACGTAAACAATACAGTGCGAGTCTGCATTAAATGGAAATTCACCCTATTTATTTCTAAATACATCTTATTCATGTTATTGTAAACAATTCATCCATGCATACTGCACACGTTTCTTTTTTCTTTTTGAGCCCATATGTTTTAAATCGAAATGACAAAACTGGATTTTCCTGTACTTTACTTTGGTGACGTAAGCTGGACTTCTCCAATCATTTTGTCTGCGCTCCTTCCTTCCAATTCAACTGAAAGCTGACATTCAGATCTGCCTCCATCCAATCAACATCTGCTTGATAGAATCAACTAGCAGTCTGTCTCAGCTGGATGTATGTCACAATATAAAAAAAGATCTGTTGCGTCCTCTGATCCATGACCATTTTAAACCAGCCTAAAATGGTAATAGCTCATTAGACCAGTTACATCAGGTGTATAACAACTTGGCCAGACTGGAAGACCAGCTAAAAGAGTTTAAACCAGCTAATCATCTTAGTTTCAGCCATTTTGTTTAGCTGGGTATCAAATGGAAATACCATGATAGCCTTACGATAACCATTTTCATGTACCATAGTATTCACACGGTTCTCCAAAGAATTCTGTTATATTCCCATGGTCCATGTCCAAAACCATCACAGGCTCATTAGATAAACGTGCCTGTTGTTATATTATGATATTGCATTGTTGTATGCATCTCGCATGTTTCGACACTTTTAAAGTGAATTGTCCAGTGAGTGCCACTGAAAGCGTGTCCATCTGAAACAAAGGAACTTGAATCTGGCAGTATTTTATTATGTTGGCTGTTGTAAATATCGTAGCAGTTCAGAAATGAAGCGTTCAGTAAGTGTCGCTTAAAGGTTAATGCTGTGTCACGTTTGAAAATAACCCTAAACCTAACCGATAGTGTAAACGAAAGCAAACCTAAGATTCAAATGCATTTGCTGACTGACCCATGCATTTTTAGCTTGCTTCTACAAGTCTAGTGTGCATTTCAGCTGAAAACTGCAGAGAACTCCAAAGAGCAGTGCTTTCCTTAAAAAACTTGGATGAGAAAATAATGCAAATATTACGAAATATGGCATTAAAATGTGTATAATCAGTCTGCATGAATAAATAATGGTGTTAATGGGAAGACCAATTAAAAAGTAAACAACTCAACCATAGATTCCACCACTTTATGTAATTTCAAAATCAAAGCTACAATGGCTTGAAAACATGATCTGTGAGGGTTTTTTAGTGAGTAATTGGTGAAATTTAAGGTACATCTTGTGTCTGTAGCCATCATGACACCTGTGGTGTTCACTGAGCTTTAATGACTTTTGATCCGAAAAATAATTTGACAAAAGTACATCAGTTCTAAAATAAAATATGTGTAAACTAAAATTTGTTACTGTGTTCTTATAGTTAATTTAAAAATGATTTAACGGCATTAACTTGATGAGACATATGCTTGGCTTTAATAAACACAGCATTAATTACATTGTTAATGTAAACCCAGATTAACTGTATTGCATTGTTTTACTGGCAACAGTAAGTGTAACTGGGACATGAACTTATATAGAGCTTGGGTTAGGGTTAAAACCAATATAAAATAAAAAAAACAGTGAGGACTTCGCCTGCTCATTGCACATCATTGAGTGAATTGTGTTTTTTGAAAAGGTCCAAAAAAAAAAAAAATGTAGGAAGTGGGATGTTTTTTCCAATGAGCCTGGGTAGCCAAAAAACATGGTTTGCAGAAAATGGCAGACACACTTGTATCTGCTGATTTAAAGATAACAAATATTTTATATGCCTAAAATAAGCCATTCCAAAGCACAAGGATATGAATGTTATTTGACAAATGTAAAATGTATTTTTCATCTGATCTATTTCCTGTGACCACAAGCTGTTGCATACAAAACAGCCACATGCATATAACATGACACACATCCGCACAACCGGTCCGAGTGAGATGAACTTGATTATCCCGGTTGAAATTGAACATGCTACATATCACTAGCAGCTGTGGGAGCTTGTCTAAATGGGATGTAATTTACTCCTCATTTCACAATGCAAGCCTTGGGCAATACGGCAAAGCCTTCCTTTCAGAAAATAGGCCAGAGAAAAGCATAACACAGCGAGGGGAAACACAGTATATCTCATTCACTCATTTTCCTCTGCTTCTTCATTGCCTTCTTTTCTCTTTTTGTCCTTTTAATGACTCTATCCGCAAAAGTGTCCAGTTCTATTTGTCCCGCTCTCTCGGGTGCGATGGCTGAAACGGAACAGTGCACAAGCAAATGTTTGCACTAACAGTACAAACCCCGGAGAACAGACGTACAGGAGGCAACTGTGGCTGAGTGTGTGTTTGCTTTTTAAGAGAGATAGAGAGAGAGAGAGAGAGAGAGAGAGAGAGAGAGAGAGAGAGAGAGAGAAGATGAGAGAGAGAGAGAGAGAGAGAGAGAGAGATAGAGAGATAGATAGATAGATAGATAGAGAGAGAGAGAGAGAGAGAGAGAGAGAGAGAGAGAGAGAGAGAGAGAGAGAGAGAGAGAGAGAGAGAGAGAGAGAGAGAGAGATAGATAGATAGATAGATAGATAGATAGATAGATAGATAGATAGATAGATAGATAGATAGATAGATAGATAGATAGATAGATAGATAGATAGATAGATAGATAGATAGATAGATAGATAGATAGATAGATAGATAGATAGATAGAACAGATATAATTGTTTGGGTGATGAAATACGACCTGAACATTTCTTTTGTGAGATTCCCTCATTTATTTTGCCCTGTTCTATATTAAACCTATTGTCTAACCTGCTACTGCTTTTGTAATACAAAGGTACATTATTTATCATGCCAATAAAGTACAAAAAAAGACACTGCAACTGAGAAAGACAAAGGGTGAGGAAGCTGAGTCTGACTGACTGATTAAAAAACTGCCAGCTCGTCAAAAACGAAGCATCCTGACAGAAGCGCTGTAATGAGGCCAAAGACACATGTGCGTATGAAAGAGAGAGCTTTAAGCAGAGCCGGTCACAACTGGCACATGATTTATTCAGTGCGGGAGGGCGGGGGTATTAAGGATTAAGAATAAGATTGAAAGTGCCACCTGAACCAGAATGGGAGCTCAGCTGGTACCCTTCCCACCTACCAGCCGGCCCCCGCTCCCCTGCCGTCCCAAAGGCCCCGGGGCGGGTGACTTGAAGGGCCGTTAATTGTCACCAAACACGGCTTTAATCACATTCCCCGGGCCCCCCGCCCTCTGGGGCGTGACTAAACCACCACACCGCCACTGACGCGTGCCGTCATTAACACTGGGTCCCATATGCCGCGGACAGTCCCGGCGAGGTCCCACAGGGCTCCGTTCTGGGCTCATTGCAGAATTGATGTGTCCGGGGATTACACGCCGCGCTCTAATGAATAACTAAGTGGATCTACCAAACCGGTGCCGCACTGTTACCCCTCCTCCCCTTTCATTAGTCAAGCTCCGCCCTTAAACCAAACACACCACCTCTGGCACACTTACTCCACGCTTAGCATATGGCGGTCATGCTCAGAGACGAATAAATAACCTTTCAACTTCCCAGGACACCCCGTTCCCGTTTTTTTTTTTTTCCTCCAGCCATTCTCTCCCGTCCCCGTACCCCCACCGGCCGCCACACATTTAATGCTGTCTCGCTGGCAGCTTTTTATTGTTCCACTGCTCTGAAGAGAAAATAGGGAACGTGTGAGTGTGGATGGGTGTGTGAAAAAAGGGGGGTGCGAGAAGACTGAATGAGAAGTTGCTATAGCAACGGAGCCACACTGCTCTGCCGCAGTGAAGAAAGGCAGAAAGAGAGAGTTGGAGGAGTGAAAATGAGAATGGAGGGGGGAGTGAAGAACAGAGGAGAGGATTTGACAGAATCCCTGCAGTCCAGAGAGGAGAGGGTTGGGACATGGAGAGAAGTCAAAGAGGAGACTGAGTGCGCGCAAGTTTGTGTTTGCGTACGTATGACGATAGTCGATGCAGATGAGGGTCAGTTTGTCAGCAGTTGTGGAAAAACTCCGAGACACCAGCAGTTCCCTCTTTTCGGCCAAATGAACAACTGATAGCGCTGAATGTCATTGCCGGTTGTTCACGGCAGTTCCAGAAATGTGAACACTGATGTCTGGGGAGAATGAGGATAGTTACACTTGGTCACTTCGTTGCAGTTTTACTGCTCTGACAACAAACTGATAGTAAAAAGACCAAATGTAAATGCCTTCCAAGATGCATTTGATAGTAATACGATCACTCAAATCATTGTGAATCAAATGTATCAAGGCATCATCATGGACGCTGTAATGGCATATATCGCAGGAATAGTGCAACGGATTTAAATCTGTGTAATGTAAATGGAATTTGCATACACAATCAGACAACAATCTTATTTCAAAGAAAAATATGTTTGCATTTGTAATCTTTCATTAAAATGTAGTAACTCGTTCCACCGACTTTTCCTTTTGCCTTCAAGCCATCTTAGTTTTCAAGTAACCCTCCCCTCAATTTTTTCAATTTTTATTTTGTTTATTACATTTAATATTGACAATGTCTAAGGACTTTTTTTTTAACTAAATTACCTGATACTACAACGGTTTTTAGACAAGGTGCCATGGGAATACCATGTTTTTGTTTTTAACATGTACTGTGGTATTCTTGGACGTACTATGGTGTAACTACCTCATGTCACGATTCGATACATATCACGTTACTGAACTCACGACACGATATTATTGCGATACTCCAAGACATATGATAAAAGCTGAACAAAAAACTGTAATTACAGAATTATTTTAGACGAATATGCTTATGTAAGCCACTTTTTTACTGGTAATTACATTCGGCATTATCAGGACCCACAAATATTCCCCCATTGCATTATTATACATTATATTCTACATTACATATAGCAGTTTAATGTAGTACTGACGCTAAAACTCTGTAAACTTACATTTTTTCTCACACCGTAATTTTAATTTTGGGTGAACTATACACAATATAATTGTCACCATCCATGATGCATTTTTGTATGTGCGATATATTGTGAAACGATATATTGTTACACCTGTAATGTACAATGAACCACTGAATAAGTCATACTACCCTGGTATTACTATCTGACACATTAGAATTTAATTTATGGCTAATTTATGGCTACTTACTAGTACTTTTTCCAGGTATTTTCCAGCCAGATCCACAATGCATTGAATAGACACCCGTCAAAGACTCTGTAGACCCCTGACACTTCAGTAGAGTGAAAACATTCATCCTGTTAATGCCTTCCAATTAAAACCTTTTAAAACCTTCAAATGCCAATTTTGTTGTCATATTTCAATAAATAAATTAAAGCCTTCAATGGAAGTGTGAGGCTGTGTAGTAGAAGCTTCTGACAGATATTTAGTTATAAGCCATTTTATTAGACACAAATTGTGTGGGTTTGTCGAAATTCATTATAATTGTACAATGAAAACTTTGATTAAACAAGCGCCGTAACCTAGACAGGAAGACACCGTTTGCCAGAATGACACCCGTGAGCGGATTCGTCTGAGCAGAAAAGCCTCGAGGAGGACAGCAAGGCCCGCTGACAGCTGTCTCGAGACACCAGGGCTTTGTTTACCCAGTTGTGAATATGCATTGCCACTCGAGTGGGTGTACACAAGGATAAAGCAGTGATTGAGTACAAGCAGACAGAGCAGGAAGTAATCTGTACTCGTGTCAGGCACAGCACTGTGCAAGACACCAACTTCTACTAAAGTCCAATCAAATCAGGATTACAGGTGTCTTTGCTGTGACCATACATATACAAGAAGCCTTCAAAAATAGTATAACTTCAAAACAACTCTCTGTAAACCACTACATTTGGTCATTCAGTCAGTCCACAATCACACCAGCTGACCTCTTTTAATCCATATGAAAGATAGAAACTGCCTGAGAAGATGCGAGGTCCATAAATAGAAAGCTCTTTACAAGAAACACTATTTTTCCATGCTGCCAAAACAATGCAGGAGCCCGGTAGCCTTCCAGCACAACAGAAGAGACACACACACGCTTGACCATGAGTGTTTTCACAGAGAGAAGATGATGGAAAAGGTGGAATGGTGAATAAAAAATAAAGCAAGAGAGAGACTGGAGCTCTTAAGGACTTGCCTTCAGATAGAAAAGCTTTCAATTATTGATGGATTCAAAATGCCAGAACACACAAGAGGACCTAAAGATAAAATGCAGTGGAAGCGGCCACCTATCCAATACACCGACTGCATTTATGCAAATGGGAATATTCCAATGTTAATCGGAATTTGGTCATATTCAAAATATATGTATAAATTTTTCACAGCAATAATCCCATTAGGAAACATTCTGATTACAAAAAAAAAATCTGAATAAAACATCCAACAAATGCCTGTATTAATCAGAATTTGGGGATATATTCATTTATATCTGTGTGTGACCAAACAAGTAATGGTGGATGATATGAAATATGGGAAATCATCAAGCTCATCAAGGCTACATACAGTAAAAACAATAATATTTGTTATAATAACAAAAGTTTTCTATGTGAATATATTGAAAACTAATTTATTCCTGTGATCAAAGCTGAATTATTTTGCCTAATTACTCCAGGTTCAGCGTCACATGATCCTTCAGAAATAATTCCAATATGATGATTTGATGCTCAAGAAACATTTCTGATTATTATCAACGTTGAAAATGGTTTCTGCGGAAACCATGATACATTTTTTTTTTAGGATTTTTTGAAGAATAGAAAGTTCAAAATAACAGCATTTATTTGAAATATAAAATCTTTTGCAAAATTAGAAATGGCTGTTGATCGATTCACAATAATTATAAATAATTATTAGTAAATCACCATGCTAAATAACTAAAAATGTATTATTAAAAATGGCAAAAAGGAAAAGCCAGATGTGGAATGTGTAAATCTCTTCTCAGAAAAGCATGGGTCTTCATTGTAAATGCCAGGCAACAGGACTCTTTTCTTTACCAGGGAATAGCAGTGAGGAAAAAGCGCTCGCTCGCTGTTGAGTGGCACTGTTGTTAATTGGCTGTTACATGTTCCACATGCAGACGGCGGGGGAGTGTGTGCTGTTTAACACACACAGGATCGATGAGGAGAGCAGATGAGATTGAAGAATTAAGTGGCAGTGAGGAGTGAGATGACTGGGCCAGTGGAGGAGGAGGAGTGGTCATACTGGGACCATCCCGCGGGAGGAAAACCATGTCTCTGCAGTCACGCGTGTCCTCCCCCTCCCCCTTACTGGATCTCCCTCGTGTGGGACTATCCCATCCACTTCATCAGGGCTGGATGCCTCACAACACTGCACAACAGCGCTATCTACTGGCAGAGGCAGAACGCCTGTCTCTGCGGCTCAAAGGAGTGGCCACTGTACTGTGGGCATAGAGATGATGGGACGTGTGTGTGGTATTCTGTGCATTAGAGTTTATAGTTCAGCAACAGGCTCAAGCATTAGCGTGCTTCGCATGACATGCACTATTAAATCATGCTTAAAGTGGACCTTTAATAATCTAATATAATGGTGAAAGCATGTTATGATGTAGTCGTTTTGCTAGAAAACCATTTGTAAAAAAAAACAAACAAAAAAACACGTGGTAATGTCTATTTATTTTTTTTGGAACTTGGTGGACAGAGTTATTCTAAGATTATTCACCAGAAACAATAAATATAACACACATAGTTGAGACTCTGAATTCTTCCTCATCTTGACTTGTTTGGGATGCGTCCCACTCTGTATTTCTGCAATATTTCACAGTTTTGCTCCAACATATGAAAGCCTATTTCTATTTTCTAAATCATTATTATAAGCTTATATTTACTTGCATAAAAGTCATTATCATGACATAAAAACTGAAATTGAGAAACTAAATTATGAGATTGTCATAGTTATGACATTAAAAAGATTGAAATTATGAGCGAAAAAAAGAATCATGACAACTCAACTTTTTGTCATAATTCTGACTTTTTATCTCATAATTTTGACTTTATCTCATAATTGTGACTTAGTACGTCAATGTCCCCTTTTTTTATTTATCTCAATAATAATCTTAATATCTTATTTTACTTTTTATGCCATGATTATGATTATTTATGTCATATTTATGATTTACCGAAGCATGATTGTTTTCTTATGTTGAGAAAATGGGCTTCCGCATCAATCTCACGTTTAAATAACTTAAAACAGTTTTGCCTACAGACAACCCTGCAAAAATATCTATTGATACGGTAAAATGTCTAGCGTTGCGCAGTATATACACGATCACAGGCCCTAGTGCTCATGTTTGGGATCAGTAATCTGAGCGTTTTCATTTGACTCCGCATGAAGCCTGACGGCCGACAGCCATTACATCACCGGAGGTCGACGCTCGCTGTACTATCGTTTGAGATCGGTCATTTCCACACAATGGCTGTATTAAACTTTATCACAAGACAAATCATGTCAACTCCCCGATCTATACTCTCATTGGTGGTTGCTGTATCATCTCACTGCTAATTTGCATACCGTTGAACTTTCTGTTTGACGTCTAAAGCCCTATTCGGACGGGACTAGTTTAACATGGAGAGGTGGGGTAAAGTCATTATTACCAGAGCTTCTCAGTGTGAGAATTACCAGAGCTTCTCCATCCGAATGTGCATCTCAGTAATCATTATGGACAATGTCAGTAGAGATTACGGCGACTTTTACCTTCAGTAAAAAGGTCCGGGAAAATGACCTCAGGTAATACTAATCCCGTGCGAATAGATGTACGTAAATATTTCATAATTTCCTGTTTACAGGAGCATTGCGGAAGTTCTGAAATTTCTTACCGCTACTGACACCAGTGGCCGTAATAGAAACTGCAGCCAGTCTCACGCTCGTTGGCCGCACTAGATAAGGCTTTTTTTTTTCTTTTCTTTTTTTACTTACGAGGAGTTTCCGTGGGTGTCTGGATTGTGCTGGAGGCTGGTCGCTTCTTTCCGTCCGCTTCTTTCCGTCCGCAGAGTCCATTTGAAACACTACTGCTAGCGATTGCCGCTGCTTACTAATGGCTGCCGTACGGATGTAAGCCCAAGTAGACGAGAACGCGCATGACGACACATTTTGTGAATTTTCACGCCAATTCGGACCCGACTCGTCCACACACAATTCAGCTTACAGGCTGATAGAGGCAACCGTGGTGGACAGTCAAGGTGTCATTCTTTCTATTACATTATGGTTGGCTCATAAATGTACAAATGAAGACTCTATCTTAAAGATTTTTTTTAAGTAAAAACCTACACATAGCCCCTTTAAAAGTAGTTTTCCGCAGGTTTTCAAGTATGGAGGCGCTTGAAAAAGCCTTCAGTTGCGTTCTAGACGCTGGGACTAATCTCTGGCAAAAGGGTTTTCCACACACCGTTCAGATAAAAAATAAAAAAAAAGTCGAAAGGACTTGTTAGAGGCACGAAACTTCTTTTAGCATTAGGTAAGTGCCTATTACCAACATAACCCAATCTGAAGTTAATACATCGATTGACCGGACATAACTATTTTATATACAAATATATAGGTTATATGTGTTTGCGCACGTGATATCAGGAAGCACCGTAATACACACATGACGACAGGAGGCTGACGCCGGTGCGCAAGAGTTACCCGTCCCACTTCTACTAGTTTAACTAAGATCTCTTATCCCGTGCGAATTGGCCATTGATATTACAGACGTCCTGTGGTAAAATTACATTACTCCATCGACCCTTGTAAAGTTAATCCCGTCCAAATAGGGCTTTAGTCCCCTCAAATCAGCAGTTCCAACTGAAAATGGTTCTAGCTTGTTTAAAGTGTGAGTGAGTGTTGGTGTGTGTTTCCGAACCTGAGCGGACAAGTTCCTGCTCCATCACTCCACATCCCAGCACCTCCAACCAGTCGCCCTGGAAGCGCACCTCCATCTCGAAGGAGGGGTGTGTGAAAGGAAAGTAGCAGTCCACCCAGCGGATCTCCAAATCTGCGAGACAGAAACACACAGATGGAGGAGAGCTGAACAGAGGAAGTGAGGGGGGAATAAAGTGAGAACATCACAGGATTCCTACCTTCCCCAAAAAGGTGTCGCATGAGGCGCGTGAGTGCCTGTTTCAGATCGAACTCCACAAGTTTGACGGCCTCCAGCGTGTGTGTTTGCTGTTTCTGAGGAGTGCGGCGGCCAGCGCTCTCAAACAAACACAGGTCTTCACCATTCTCCACTCGAGCAAACAGCTGATAGAGAGAGGAAGGGTGAAAACAAGTGTGTTCAGAAAGATTACGTTAAGATTTCATCGTGACTTCTGACACCTGTCCTCAAACAACCTATTTATTACAGTCTGGATGCTTTAAATAAACAGCTTTTTCTACACATTGCTTCTGGAAAAGGTTTGAAAGATCAAGTTTGTAATTTTACAATGTTTAAATACGCTCTTCTATAACAGTTTGGGAGACAACTGGGAGTAAGATCAGCCAATCACGGGACTGATTGACACGGGGAATCATTTTTTGCAATTCTGTTTCAGTTGCTCAGAAATTAAACCATTTCAATTATCAGTGCATTCATTATCAATGCACTAATAATGCATACAATAAATAAATAAAACACACGCATACATAACTCTTCAAATCGACAAATAAATATTTGATTCAATTCGCTGAATTCAATTCATGTCTTAAAATGCAGTGGAATGTTCAATGAAACCATACAAGGATATTTTTTTAACTCGACTGGCGAGTAGTAATATTAATATTATTAGTATAGTATTATAGTTATTTTATTACAATAATCAGGGCTTGACATCAACTTTTGTGGATTTCCAAAGTTACTAGCCAGAATTTTGACATCAATGCCATGGGGAAAAACTGCCAAATAGATACTTTTAATATTATCTCATAGTTTTGCAGCAGGTATATTAGGCTGCTGTCACTTTAATACTGCGAGTGACTGTGTTACACGCCACTATTGAAATTCACCCGCATTTGGTGGGTTGGTGGGTGTTAATGTCAAGCCCTGATTATAATACTTATGAATATCATTAATATGTATATTAATTTATCATTTGATACACTTTTACAAAAGCATTGAATATTTTTATGTGAACGTTTAAATTATTTTGAAGTCGGGATGAAATGGTAGTAGTAGTATTAATATTATTATTTTAATGTTTTATAGTTATGTTACTTTATAATTATTTAGTCTTTTATTTACAATAGTATTGAATATTTTAAATGTAAACATATTTTTCTTCCATATTATGGCGTATGTCCATGTGAATAGAGATGATAGATTATGAGCTTGGTTCAATGCTTTGGTTGTTCATTGGATGGAAGCAGATCTGAAAGTGATTGTAAGAAAGGGGAGGGGTTTACATCACATAAACCAGACTTCTCCAATCATTTAGTCCGCTTTAACCTCACCCCTTTCTTACAATCAACGGCAAGATTTCACTGACAGTCTGTCATTCCACTGGAAGACCCAGTTATGATATTTATGTAAAAAAAAATTTACATATGCACTGATGAATTGCTCAATAAGATGCATTTAGAAACTAGATTTCCATTTCATGCCAACTCTAAATATCCGTAATTTTTTTATTAGTTTACTTTTTTTAAAGGTTGTGGGTTACAATATACTTTTAAACCATCTTATGACATTGACAAAAAAAAAAAAAAAAACATTTCAAGATTGCGTATACCAAGTAAAAGTTCTACTTTTAAAACCGTAGTAAAACTACTATAATAAAGGGGTAAATGAGATTCGACATTGCTGTAATTAATCTTCATCTATATAAACCATGTTTTACCCATGGATCATTCACACCGTTCCTCATACATTGGGTCATTTTCAGAATTTTGGCCGACAAATAGCAAGTGCTATTTTTATAGTTCAATGGAAAACATCTTTTTTCCTTCATTCACGCCCAAAACTTTTCTAAATGGCGGACACTATTCTGACCTCATGGTTGGAGAAAAGCCGCACTCCCTCCATCTGGTGGAAGACAGGATAGTGTCTGGAGTCGATCTCATCTCGTCTATACACATCTCCAGCCATCAGAAAGCAGTCCAGTCCCGAACGCACCAGCTCCTTCTGGTGGGCCGAGGTGTGAGCCCGCAACATGTGTGTGCGGTTCAGGTAGTAGTTGTCTCCTTTTTTCCGACTGGGATGATCTGGAGGAATGAGCAGGCTATCGAAGTTCTGCTCCACTGTCACCACTGGCCTGAGATTGTCATGTACAGAGAAGAGTGGGTTTCCGGTGCGACCGATGTAAGAGCGGTAGAAATGGTCTTTGATGCGTTCTTTAATAAGCCACAAGGGGTGGTGGGGCCGGTTGTGGAGCTGACAGCCAACTTTAGACAAGATTTTAGCCGTCACATTGGTCATGTCATCTCGTGGGTAGACATGGCTGAAAACTTCCACTGAGTTTTCAGTAACGCGTGTCTGAGGAGCGGAGGCATCCGTCGACAGGACCCTGCAGGAGTGGAGTTTGCAGGACGGGGCGAGGGCTCTGGTCCATTGACAGCCAGCGGGACAGTGACGGACAATGTGTTTGAGGAGAGGGAGGAGAGTCCGGGAACTGCTGAATAACCTCATAGTAGCTGGTCCATGAGTCTGTAAGAAAACAGAAATACTTTAGTTCTGTGAAGTCTTTATTCCTCTCCCTGTTTCAAACTGAACTATCAGCAATGCTAAAGGGATGGGAAAGAATTGGTCAACTCAGAGTTGTGTTAGTATCCTTGAGGTTTTGAATTGTTTGTTTAATATATATATATCTTAATTTTACAATTTTAGTAATTTTTTAGCATTTTTGTACTTTTTGTTTCTTTTGTTTTTATTATTTAGTTAAATTGTTATTATGTTTTTATCTATATAGTTATATATATATATATATATATATATATATATATATAGTTTTAGTTATATCAGTTTTAACTATTTTAGTTAACGCTTTTATTTCCAGTGACACAAATGTTTTCTTTTATGGTTTTAGCTTTAGTTAATTATAATAACCCTCGATCGACTAGTCAACCACTCATGCGACTAATTATTGAAGTCAACTAGTCAGTTTGTGTAGATTTCTTTTCTTTGCATTTATCAAAGTGTGACATGATCCTTCAGAAATCATTCGAATATACTGATTTGCTGCTCAAGAATCATGTATGATTATCATCAATGTTGAAAACAGTTGTGCTGCTTCATATTTTTTTGTGGAAATTGTGATTTATTTTTTATTTTCAGGATTTAAAATAAATA
Source organism: Tiaroga cobitis (assembly GCA_030578255.1). Taxonomy (NCBI): domain Eukaryota; kingdom Metazoa; phylum Chordata; class Actinopteri; order Cypriniformes; family Leuciscidae; genus Tiaroga; species Tiaroga cobitis. Next base: position 30,192,483 of record CM060614.1, on the reverse strand, counting down.
AATAAATAAATAAATGAAAAGTATTGATTTCTGTGTGAAAAGAAAATACCTTATTGTCCCAAAGCATTTTAATGTGTATATTTTGTGGTTTTACAACCACCAAACAAACGTCTATCCTGACTTACTGTGCTAAAACCCTCTCTAATAGAAGAATTGCAGCAAAGTAGTGAAGTACTTTTTACAATGCAACATTTGCTGGATTCCAGAGATGCCAAAATTAAATACAAAAATGTTGTAACACATTTACGAGCTTCAAATACTCTCAGACTTCAATAAAAGGTTTTAAGCTATTTATTAAGCTTATTTATTAGTTATCCTGGAGGAGAACATGTGTCTATATTTGCCCCAGTTGCCAAACATACTGTAAGGATCAAAGTTGCAGATGTTGATTGGTCTTGGGGTCAGAAAGTCTCCAAAACTATGATCAGACCTCACCTATAAAACCACAACTTGTTTGGGAAGGTTGCAATAAAAAGCCTTTTGTGTCATCAAACAGCATCTCATGAAGGCGTTACTGCTACCTCAGTGGGACTGGGTTTTATGGTCAGATGAGACCAAAATAAAGCTTTTTGGAAAAACACCATGTTGAACAGTACCTGATCCTCACTATGAAGTATGTTGATCTGTGGATCTGTAATGCTAGGAGGCTAATTTTCTCCCAAAGACCCTGGATAAGTTGTGTTAGGACACATGGTATCATAAACCCCATCAAGTCGATTTTTGAGAATATTTTGAGAGAAAGACTAAAGGCCCGTTAACACCAAGCACGATAACTATAAAGATAACGATACAGATATAATTCTAAAAATCGTTCTCCATATTAAAGAATAACAGAGTTCACACCACAACTATAACGATAAAGATATGAGTAACAATATCGTTGGGATCACTTTCAGAACGATTTTTTTCCAGCTGTCGAACGATAAAACACTGACAGCCAATCAGAATCCATTCTAATTTAAAGGTCTCGCACATTTAAAATGGCAGATGACATTGCAGAGAAGTTAATCTTCGAGGTACAAAAAAATCCTCCACTGTTTGACAAGTCAAACCCCCTTTTCAAGGATACGTTAAAAAAGATGGATATATGGAAAGCAATCGGTCGTATCCTGGGAATAAATGGTGAGAAGTATTAGCGATGAGATATTATGCAGTTTCGCATAGTGTAACAAAATTAGCTCAGGTATGCTGTATAGTGCTAGTTTTGACAACATTGCTGAAGTTGCAGTAAAAAAGGCATTGTATACATTAGGGGTGTAACGATACGCGTATTCGTATTGAACCGTTCGGTACGAGGCTTTCGGTTCGGTTTTCGGTACACATTTTTAAACCGAACGGTTCGTTGGACCATTTTTCCTGCCGACCAAATATTCGTTATTTCAAATGTAGGCGCGTCGCGCGTGGCAAGCGCGCTCAGAGACGCTGGCGTGACCACAACCACAACATACATCAAATGGCAAATGTAATGTAAGCGGAACGAAACTGAGCTACTCATTATTGTGTGGTTGACGGACCGTTTATTAGTTTGGACCAATGCAGCGCGAGCCGATCTTAATTAAGCAGCACTGTTACTACACAGCCAAATCCAGTAAAGAAAAAAATTGAATTCGCCACTGAAGTAATAACATCGCTGCGAGATCTAGTGAGAAACATTCACATTTCTCATTAACGGATTAAACAGCGCTGATGTGGAAACCAGGAAGAAACATTGTGCCATGAATGAACTCTTCAGTGTCCACAGATCAGCAACATTCGCCATGGATTTACTGTAGTAACACTAACTGTGACCATAGGAGTTTGGCAGGAATAATAGGCTATAATGCTTTCAAGTAACATTACGTCGGTTTTATCAAATGTTAATCTGAACTAAAATAAACCTTTGTAAATAAACCTACTACAATATTACGTTTCATTTTGTTCAAGGAGCTGTTTTGTTTTAAATGCTCCTAAGAAAAGTCAAAAACTATTTTTAGTTTTAATAAAAATATAATTAAAAAAATTAAATCAAGGAAATTTCTCTGCCATTTCTTTCTTTTTGCTGTATCGAAAACGTACCGAACCGAACCGTGACACAAGTGTATCGTATCGAACCGAACCGTGAATTTTGGGAACCGTTACACCCCTAATATACATAAAGGTGTTGACTAGGCGATGTTTTTATCCCATCATTGACTTCGTCAGCTAAATTCACTGTTAGATTAGATCAATTACACTAGACTTGCTAGATTCACTGTTTAGATGCGCTCAGAACATAGCATAAAATTTGTCTTCAAAAGACGACAACTCTCTAATCAGAGTGACGGATTCTCCCAACTCCTCTCGTCTTTTAAGGATATCGTGTACCCAAAAGCGCCTGTTTTTCTTTTATATTTTTTTGTAACGTAAAGCAGCAGCAGGTCATCCTACTTCGCTACTTTGAAACCGCAGTGCGGGCGCGCGTGCTTAGAAAAAAAAGACCGCTATCGGTCGTTGGTGTGGACGCATATATAGTTATCTTTATCGTTATTTTTATAGTTATCGTGCTTGGTGTGAACGGGCCTTAAGGGTCAAATTTACAGTGTCGCCAGTGTAAACCCCCTTTTGGCGTAAAAAAACTGCGGTCAGGATTTACTAAAGACACAGTGAAATATTAACGCTGAAAAGGCGTGGACAGGGTTATTTTAGCGGCTGACATTATTGCATATGCATTTCTAGGAGTTTCCCTTTCAGACACAAAATGTTTGGGAGGAGAGTATTTAAATGAATCACGCAAGGTGATTTACTAAGGTTTGCACTAGTCAATTGACTGGTGTTTGCGCTATTATTTATCACCCAAAAAAGCATGTCTTAAACCAGACGCTAATCTGCGCTGCTCTTGGTAGGTTGTGTTGGTCATTATGGAAATGATCCGGCTGCGTCTGTGTTCTTTCATTTGTGCGTCGTCAGTAGATCACAAGCAGAACTTCCCACTCCCATTTCCGCTTTTATGGGATTGCGTTCTCACGCTAATTTGCCCCGTTGAGTAAATCGTTTGAGCTTCAGCAAGAAGCAATGAGGTTCATTCTCGTGCGTCACTTATTTATTTAGGAGGCCGCATTTTGCCCTTTTACAAAGTCTTGATTTTGTTTTTGGGCTCTACTAGAACAGGCTTTCATGCTTGAATGATCAAAAAACACATTATTTTCCCCATATTGTACATTTTTGCAGCTCCTCTTTTCCCAGTCTGTCAGTAACACTTTTTTTAGTTCCTGTCTCAATGAAGCCCCTCCTTCTGAAAAGCTCAATGTGCTCTGATTGGTCGGCTAGAGCAGTGTGTCAACTGGAAATGTCCCGCCCCTTACCATAACTACCAGTTTCAAAACACTTCTAACTAACTCAACCAGGCCCCGCCCCTTTATTCTGCGTATGAATTAAGCAGGTTCGGTTGAGCTTCTGTTTATGTTCGCTGATCAATGTTTATATGTGAATAAAAGCCTAAATTGAATCTGTTCATCATATAAAGTGATAGAGTCTCTTCAGAAAATTTGGACCAGACCGCTCAATTCATTTGGATTAGTTTTATGATGTCTTTTGGGTGAACTAACCCCTTTAGCGAATACGAACTCTGAAGTGGTTTGATGGCTGCGTCTCGGTCTCGCTCTGGTAATAAACGCTGTCGTACGCGCAGTGGATACTCTCAGGCTCACTGGGCTTCTGTCGAGCCGTGTGAGAGTTAGATTACATTACTGGGATGTCAGATGAGCTTGTGCACAGTGGACTTAACCTCAGAAACCCCTTGTGAGATGCACAGTGCCTGTTCTAGCTTGTGCCATCGAAAGCGAGGCCCCGTGAGAGAGTGATGAAATAGCAGGTGAGAGTTTAAGCCCTCACAAATGGAGAGACAGACAAACAGATGCTCATCTCATTGTCTTTGCTGCCAGCACACCGCACATAAAAATATCCATCGCATAGCGTGCTCGATCCGGGGTGTGGACGTGATTTATGTGGAGAGGAGTGTAATTGAATTAAGGGTGGTCCCGTCCTCATTGCCCCCCTTTGATTTGCTTCTTTTGTTTCGTTTTCTCGGTCCCTGACAATCTCTGTCCCCTTTCTATTGCTTGTACCCTTACAATAAAGCACTGGTTGATTACTGTCTTCATGTACCGTATATTTACATGATACAATGCAACAAAATATATCTATAAAATGTACTCTAAACTTTAAAGAATACCATGGTCCAACTATGGCATATGCTTTTCCCGTAATATACATGTTCAAAATGTGATTATTTTTCTGTACAGCACTTTGGTCAACTTTGGTTGTTTAAAAGTGCTTAGCAAATAAAGTTGGATTGAATTGGAAAATAAAAGAAGGTAATTCCACGCTAATTTAAAGTAATTAAAAGAAAACCAACTAATAAAACCGGAAATCGAGGGTAACGCGGGTATGATGTCATTGATAGGCGACGCACGGACACGGTTCGGGTCCTGGTTAAAACTGCTTATTTCTCTGGATTTAAACATTCTTAGAAACATTTGGGATAATGTAAGTACACAAATCAACAAAATTGTTCTAGTGGTTTTTGGATATTTGATCCAAAAATCGTACATAGTGTGCCTTTAAAGTACCATGGATATTAATGTTTTAAGCAATTCTAAGAAAACCATGGCACATCCTAAAACATGGCTTAACTGGTTACGGTGCATTTCTAAATACATGGTAATGCCATGATTCCCCACGAAATTTCACAGAATACCACAGCATCACTTAAAGAAATGTACCATGGTACTACCATGTTTTTTGTACATGGTATCATGGTATTACCATGGTATTTTGGACATATAAAAAATGGTAAATTAATTTTAGTACTATGGTATATTCCAAAGTACACAGTGTTACCACAGGACTTTTATGCAAGTGATGTATTCACCTTAAAAAACAGTACCATGGTACTATCATAATAGTAACTCAGATAAATTAATTAATTTGATCAAAAGTAATTCCATTCAGTAAGATCATTTTCAAGTAATTCCAAACTTTGCGAGGCAGACGACAACATTGTGTGATCAAATACACACAACTTGTTAACACACTCCACAGCGCCACCAAGTGCATTTAATTATAACTGCGAGTTAGTGCTAGGGATTTATCATGGATTCACTGCATTTACGGCCAGCAAAGCAACGTAGTAAAATTTGAATAGTATTTTATTTTTCGAATAATAATTACAGATCGAATATTCGAAAATTCGAATATTTGTGCACACCCCTAAATAGTACCATGGTATTCTTGGAAGCACACTGAAGTACATGCACATAAAACACAACAACAACAACATGATCTATTACCATAGCAGACCAAGGTAGTTCACAGAAAACCATGGTAAGACTATGGCACATATTGAAAGAACCATGCAATTCCCTTATTTCACGTCTAAAAAACACTTCATTACCATAGCATTCTAAGGTAACTAAAGTAAGGTATTATAAGGTAATGAACTATGCTATTCCCATGGAACATAATATCCAAAAAATGGCATGAACACGGTTCATTTTAGTTTCCTCTTTCTTGTCTTTTGTTCGACCTCTCTATTAAGTCATAATTCTATGTTCATTCTCTCAGTCATTCTCCCCATCTCTCTCTCTCTCTCTCTCTCTCTGCAGAGCATTTAGTTTTGCAGGTTTGGCTCGGGTGCTGGATTTTCTGAAGACACAGGGCTGTATTTATCCCACACTAACAGTTCTTCATATTTGCTTTGACCAAGCAACATTTTATGAGGTCGAAAGACTCATTTTTTCCTTTCATCTGATCCCTCTTTTTCTCCAGCGAGCGGCACAACATATTAGAGGCATTGTCACTCTGTGAGTCTCTCAGGAACACATGCATACTGTCAGGACTAAGAGTGTTATGAGAAGTCGCAAGTACAAAGAGAGTGAGTTGCAATGCAGTGTCATTGCAGTACAGCAGCGTTCAAGGTGTTGCTCCAGTTAGCACCTCAGTTTTTACACCACTCAGTGAGTACACAGAAGAAAATACCAGGTCTGGAAATGCAGGTTACAAAGCCCCTCCAGCGGGAGTTGTTCTCTTTATCAGAGTCAGTGTTTCTGAACTCCCTGAAACGCCTCCATTGTAGTCTTGAGTTTCTTCCGGGAACGAATACGTCCCAAATATTCCTCATTTAATTAATTAATATGCAGAATAAAGGGGCGGGGCCTGGTTGAGTTAGTTAGAAGTGTGTTGAAACTGCCAGTTACGGTTCGGGGTGGGACATTTCCAGCTGACCAATCACAACACACTGCTCTAGCCGACCAATCAGAGCACATTGAGCTTTTCAGAAGGAGGGGCTTCATAGAGACAGGAACTAAAAAGAGCGTTACTGACAGACTGTGAAAAGAGGAGCTGCAAAAATGTACAATATGGGGAAAATAATGTGTTTTTTGATCATTCAAGCATGAAAGCCTGTTCTAGTAGAGCCCAAAAACACAATCAAGACTTTGTAAAAGGGCAAAATGCGGCCTCTTAAATAAATACATTTGTTTTCTAAATCCCTTCTCACTATTAAATGGAGAATATAAGATGGCTCATTCGTGCTCTTATATCAAGTCTCTTCCACACTCACCCGGCCAAGGCTGCCAGACTAAACCACAAATCTGCAGTTGTGCCGCCCGCTTTGTTTCGAACAAATAAATCTCAGTGCTACTCTACGAGTTTAATATCCCAAAAGGTCAGCCCTCATCTATTATGGAAGATGCTTCCTAAAAAAATTAAAGAAAAATAAGTTAATATTCTTATGGTAATTAATTAAATCTTTAAAAGTCATGGGAATTTTGTTATAACGAATATATGTTTCTGGTTATGTCAAGGTCTAAAATATTTCATAGAGGTGAAATTGCTATTTGTAAGTAGTAATAATAATAATAATAATAATAACTAATCACAAATTACTGGAAAAAATTAAATGGTAATAGAAAGGCTAAACCCTGAAGAATTAGTTATTAAAATTCTGGAACTGTGGATTGTAATTATTTAAATGATATTTATGTAAATTTGTTTTTCATTATTTTAATATATTTTAACTTCTAGGACTCTCTCTCTCTCTCTCTCTCTCTCTATATATATATATATATATATATATATATATATATATATATATATATATATATATATTATTTTGTTACACCCAAACAGAAAATGAGGCATCACTCTTCTTGATAAGGGTTTGCTTTTAACTTTTTCCAACTTTATTCATATACAAATTTAAATGTGTCAAATGTATCACACATTGTTGAAAACACATTCTCAACTCATAAAGCCTGAGAAATGTGGCATAAAAATATTCAGCAGATGTGTCTACTGGTCCAATACACATTTATTCACAAAAACAGCAATATTTGATAATTATCGACTTAATAAAAGCCAGTGTAGGTACAGCGCTGCAGACTGGGTCCCATTATATAACTGATGGTCATGTTTTTGGCCTTTTACTTTTCTTTATTTCATTAAAAGCTAAATTAATCCATTTGTGACTTCAGAGTTTGTGCAATGCCTTAGTGAAATGCAAATGTACCAACAACAGCTGCGGGACAATCAGGTTTTATTAGAGCTGAGACGATAATGATGACCGGGGTCTGAGAATTAGCATAATTTATATAAAATCCTGAATTTGTCCTGATCCACTGATAATGTTGGATCTCTAAAGAAGCCCAGATCTCTAATAACCTGTCTAAGTCAGCCCACACACCGCTCTTTGCCAAGATAAGGAAGGCAAAAGTGCCGCCATCAAGCGTTTGTTTGTATTCACAGTAATTACAGATCTTAGTGTGGTGGCTAATTGGAATCATGTGGCACTGTGCAAAAACAAAAAAGTTAGATTTTCACACAGTACCCATATTTTAACTTAAAAAGTAAGGCTGTAAATGGTGGTAGTGGAAAAATTTGTCTTCTCAGTTACTGGTCATTTTAGATTAAAGGGATAGTTCACCCCAAAAGGAAAATTCTGTCAGTAATTAGCAAGTTTATCAAGCGACGAGAATACTTTTTGTGCGCAAAAAAAACAAACAAAAATAACGACTATTCAACTATTCATTTCCTTCTCTGTGGGCCGTGAGATTTCACGTAGTGTAACAGTACGTCACACGTAGGCTCACTATTGGCCGACGCTGGTCATGTGTGTGTGATGCGTGTGACGTACAACACAGAAGCGCTGCGCTGTTACACTACGTGAAATCTTGAGGCCCACAGAGAAGGAAATGAATAGTTGAATAGTCGTTATTTTTGTTTGTTTTTTGTGCACAAAAAGTATTCTCGTCGCTTGATAAACTTAAGGTTGAGCCACTGTAGTCACTCGGACTATTTTAACAATGTCTTTAATAACTTTTCTGGGCCGGCAAGTTTCAATCCCTTAGAAGCCTATGGAGGAGTGAGAAAGCTCTCAGATTTAATCAAAAATATCTTAATTTGTGTTCTGAAGAGGAACGAAAGTCTTACGGGGTCGAACAACATGAGGGAGAGTCATTACTGACAGAGTTTACATTTTTGGGTGAACTATCCCTTTAAAGTGTGACAGGGAAACCTGAACAACATCAAGCCCTAAAGGTGATGATACACAGGGCAACTTTTTTGAGCAATGTTGCCGGGCGATGTAGCTTGGGCACTTTCCCATTGAGAATAAGCAACACTTTTTATCTGGATGCTTTAGATCGGTCATGGGCCATGTGTCTCATCTGGTTGCCCGTTGACGGCAAAATTGCTCAAAAAGTTTCCCGTGTATCATCACCTTCTCTTAAGGCAACAGTCTGAGTGGGCGTGAGAAGATGGAAGAGTCTTTTAAACGTCTGTATTAATTGGACGTGGCGAGCGAGCACAGAGGTTAATGAAGTCAGTCTCGTGTTCTTCTATCAGGTCACATCTGCTGCTCAGTGTGTGCTGAGGAGTCAAAGGTCATTCATCCACCTGCAACAGCTCAGCATGCATGCAGCAAGATATACAATACTAACTCTCATCTGAAAGACTTTGCTCAAAAGTTTCAACTTCGCTACAAAGTCGAGAACTGTAGAACCTTGTCACACTTCAGTTTCAGGAGTTTGAAATATGAAATATGTGTGTACAAAATGCACCGAATGTAAAATTTAATTAGACAATTAAAAAGGTAAAATGGCATTTTTCAGACTTAATTTAGACTTTTATTCACTTTTTAAACTTTTATCAGCAAACATAAACAGAAGCTCAACTGAACCTGCTTGACGCGTGAGAATGAACCTCATTGGTTCTTGCTGAAGCTCAAACGTGATGCGTAACACGAGAATGAACCTCATTGGTTCTTGCTGAAGCTCAAACGTGATGCGTAACACGAGAATGAACCTCATTGGTTCTTGCTGAAGCTCAAAAGTGATGCGTAACACGAGAATGAACTTCAGTGGTTCTCATGCTAGAGCTTCTGTTTATGTGTGAGTTGATGAATGTTTATATGTGAATAAAAGGCTAAAATTTAATGTTCATCATATAAAGCGATCGAGTATCTTCAGAAAATTTGGACTAAATTCATATGGATTAGTATTACGATCTCTCTTTATTTAACTTTTTGGAGCGATCAAGTGCTACAGTAGTAGCTGTTAATGGAGGGACAGAAATCTCTGAGATTTCATTAAAAATGTAAAAAATGTCATTTTGTGTTTCGAAGATGAACGAATGTGATTGAATTGCAAAATTACTTAAACTGCTCTTGCGATAAAGCATGTTTAATATTTGGCTGAAAAATGAAAAGTAGAAAGTTTTTGATGGTTGAAATGTTGCTGAATCCCAAATGAACTGATTTCTGGACGTTTTGCTGTAGTTCAATAGACGGAGTGAAATAAAACCAGCACTGCTCAGATGATGTCACTGTTCTGCTGCCAAACAAGCCAGTGTAAAAGAGTGAAGAGACAAAAACAGCGAGACAGAGCTCGACAGAATGAAACTACTAGACACAGAATGCTCCTCAAGATTCTCGGGCACAGAGACATTTCTTTCTAAGCTGTTTTAAGCAAAACAAAACAAAAGAAAACTCAACTAAACTAAACTAAACTAAACTGAACTGAACTGAACTAAACAAAACCACTCCTCCACCATTATAACTCTTTTATACAAAACAAAACAGAAAGCAAAACAAACCAAAACACTCATCCACCATAACTCTTTTAAAAATAAATCAAATCACTCGCCTCCACCATTATAACTCTTTTATACAAAACAAAACAAAACGAAACTAAAAAAAACTATGTTTCCTAGTATAACGTTTATACCAAACAAAACGAAACAAAACACTCGTCCAACATTATAACTCTTTTCTCCCTAACAAAACAGAACAAAATCAAAACAAACAACTTCTCCACTGTTAAAACGGACATGTTACAATAAACACTCAATTTGTTCAAGATATTTGTCCTGCCCAGATTCTTCATTTCAAAACCCACATTGTTGGGCAGACAGAGTGCAAGACTGTGTTCTGTGTGTTAAACTATCCATGTAAACAGCAAACTTCTTCAAGCAGACTTTAAATAAACTTGATGACACAGGTCATTAAATCAATTCAGTGACAAACAACGGGTGCACTTCACTGTGAAGTCGTCATTCCTACAGCCTGCTCCGTACTAGTGTATCTCAATGAACTTGAGTGCAATATAACTATAAAGCAATAAAACATAATTTAATACTTGTAAAACATTAATTGTTTGATTTCACACCTGCAACCTATAGAGACCGGCATGGGATTCTTTCAAGTATGTGTCCTGCACCTACACCAGTCCGGTGTGAAAGGTCACCAGTTCAATGACCCCATTGCCACTCAAAGGACTTGATCGGTGTCGGCATCTAGTATATGTGCATCGTGATATTGATCTGGATCTGGATCAAACTGAGACTGCATTGTCAAATTATGGGATAGAACTCAATTTAAAGCTGCAGTCCGGCGTTTTTCCTCTTTGTCGCCATCTCTGTTCGAAATCTGCAATTGCAGTCATTCGCGGAATTATCAACTTAACGTGAGTTGTACTTCGACACCCTCGACACGCCACAGCGCGGATGAACACAGTGTTTGAGGAGAGTGTGTGGCTGTCAGTCACCGCGCCGGTGTCGATACGGTCATTCAGAATCACAGATTATTCTTTTTGGAAGTATGACCAACATTTTCACCGGAAAATGTGATCTGAACAAGTAAGAAACATCCACTTTTGTTCTGGTTCTGACATTGCAGTAAATCGCGCTGATTAAATCCAACAATCGCTTATCATATCACGCAAAACCGTGCAAATTATACTTTGTTCTCAAATTGTTAATGTTAACGTCAGCATTGCGTGACTACATGTAATGCCCTTCCGATATGTATCCTTGTTTTCGCATGGGTCCGGTTGAAGTCTCTTTTTTTCTGTAGCCACTCGAAGTCTTTTGCATGTTACAGCGGGTGAATCTGTTGTCACTGTTGATTGTCGTTTGAACCTTTCTGGATCCGCCATCAAATTGATAAGTTTAATTATATCAAGTGCTGTGAGAAAAGGCTATAAATCTCCACCTCCAGCATCCTCACACACAATATAGCCCACTAGCAGAGACTCTTCTTTATGTGTACAGATGTGTGTGTACAGATGTGTGTGTACAGATGTGTGTGTACAGATGTGTGTGTGTACAGATGTGACGTAATGACGCAAACACATGCTCGAATCTCCCGCGGAAATCCACCAGTACCACTGGAATTAAAAACATTATTACAAGCTTACCGTTTTGAATCGAGGCAAGCAGAGAGTTTTGAACACTGGCTGGTTATGTATTTTCTCAAATATGTATTTTGGATCATTTTTAACCCCCAAAAAAGCTACGGACTGCAGCTTTAAGGATCTAAAGAATTGAATTAACTCCCCTCTTTAAGGACCTCTGAAGAAATCTCAAATCAAACATAATGCACTTGGTAGGATACCGTAAATCACCCTGTTGTCATATCACAATACTGAACTCACGATACAATATTATTGAGATACTCCAAGACATGATAAAAGGATAACAAAAAATGCACTGTTGATTAAAATGCTAAATTTGGTATTACATTGGGGGTATAAATGAACAGGCTTGGACTTGGTGTTGGAAACCCAATAGTGACACCAGAATAAAAATATTGAGGATTCTGAAGCTGAAAATACAGTATTATTTTAGAAGAATATGCTTGCACTCTTTCACTGACTAGATATATTTAAAATAATGTGAGCCACTTTTTTACTGGTAGCATAAGACATTTGGCATTATCAGGACCCATACAATATTCCCCCATTTAATTATTATACATTATATTCAACATTATTAATAGTAATTTAATGTAGTACTGACACTAAAACACAGTCATTTTCATTTTGGGTGAACCATACACAATATCATCACTATCTACGATACATATTATTGCATTTTTGTATTGCGATATTTTATGACACGATATATTGCACCCCTATTTAACAGTGAACACTAATTTTCATGGATTATTCCTTAAAAAATTCAAACAACATTCTCTCAGATGGAATTACAGACACGTTCACTATAAAACATCCTGTCATCATCACACATCCCTTCAAGAACTCCATGGACACTCTTCAAACGATAAACATCACCTCCTCTACGGAAAGAACTCAGAAAAAAGGAACAGCAAACAAGGGATAGTGTTTCACAGAGAGATAGGGTGATGTGAATTAGCCTTTTCCTGTGGCTGTGTACTGAGCGAGTCGGGTTACAGCAAGGCCTCTCTGGAGCCATAATTCACGGGACTCTCGCCTTCAGATGGAGGACGCCAGCACACCACTCCAAGCACCATCAGAGACTCTGCCAAACACACTCACACATGACCTGGCACGCACACACACTCTTGCAGGCGTCAGTCAGTGTCACCTGCTTCGGGAATAGTGTGGATGGCAAGCGATCTGTAATTAGTGGAGACCGAGAGAGTGAGAGAGTGAGAGAGAGTGAGAGAGAGAGAGAGCAAGTGCACTGCAGCAAACACACCTAAACACCATTTACTGCTGTAAGACGCCACGGTTTTAGGGTGTGACGCTTTCAGTAGTTGAAACACCATATGCGCCCCTACTTTTGGATACGTTTCGTAACGCAGAGACACCGCAGTGTCATAAATCTTAATCCACCATGGCTGAAACTCTTCTATCGTGACATATTTCAGAGGGAACTATAGAATCAGGCTTTCTGTATGATAACCCTTGTCACTTAGCGTGTCCCTGTTCATAAATTCTCAGCTCAATGTGCAATATAGACAGATGGCGACGCTGCTTGGTGTCTTAATTGTGATATATTGTACTCATTACAATTCAATATGCAAAGTTTAAGGTGCAATTGTGCGACATCACATTGGGGTCCTTTATTAATTGGAGTAAAATAGCTTGGGATTTTTTCTACACAAACAGTTGAATCTGGAAGCTAAAAAAAAGTTAAATAAATAGAAACCTGGATGTGATAAATAATTTGGGAACACAAGATTAACATTTTGGGGAAAAGCCAGAGGCTTGGGTGTGGGCTCCTTTGACCAGTACGCAACATCCTATAACTTACATCCACATCTAGACACTTAGATAAAAATTATAGTGATGCATCGATATGAAACTTTTGGCCAATATCGATAACTGATAATTCATTATATTTGAAAGCCGATAACCTGGCCGATAAATCTGAATCCAAAATTTTACATAATTTTTGAGAGCCTGATTACAAAAGCAAGTAGCCTAGTTTGAACAAGTGTAAGTTTTTAAAATAACTTGACACTTCTATGGCCAACTTTCCTTGCCAAAAGAAAAAAAATCTATATCATATTTCAAACAATTCAAAACCATCATGGTGAATAGTGCGCATCTGAATTGTCTCAGCTGAAGGAAATAATCCATTATTTATTGGTTTTAAAACATCGGCCAAATCTTCTAATCGGACCGATAATTATAATATAAAAAATTAACATAAATCAGCCGATATCGTGCATCTAAAAAATTACTATATAGATAATAAAAAGTGCTAAATAATGAAAATATAGGGCAACCTATTGGTTCTGTGCGGGTCTCATGCATCCACACGTGACACTCGTTTATAATTCCAGAGGCATTGAAAAGAAGATGGCCTGACATTTATTTCCCCCCCTGCTCCTGTCCTCATGCTATTTCTAGAGAGCCATGTTGGCGTGGACATTGTGCCATACGCCTGTGCCCAGGCCTGAGTGTGTTCAGTCGCTGTGGGCACCAGTGAATCCATGGAGAGCCAGGTCGCCCTCAAATGAGTTGGCATCACAGAAAGGTCCAATGGGCAGCAAACAGAATTACTAATGTGAGCGAGAATACAACAGGTCTAACTGAGAGAACTGATGCCAAAGGCATATCCTGCATCGGTTAACTGCTCTCTGAGATCTAACGCATAGGCTCTTGGGAATACAGTGTTGGGGAAGGTTAAGTTTAAGGAATAATTGATGGCAGGCCATTGAATGATTAAAAAATAATGCACACCTGAGGTGGGAATGCGGCCACGACGCAAAGCGGATTATTCCACTTATACTACAGTTACCACACCTCAAGACATTGTTCAGATTATGTATTTCAAGACATTTTTCAGGATATTGTCCTTAAAACGCTCTTGTTTGTAGGACTTATTTCTCACGCATCTAATCCCATTGCTAATTCCAAAACATTATTTTAGATCTATTAATGGAGGCTTGAGCCACTGATAGCAGAGAAAGAGACAGAGAGAGAGAGAGAGAGAGAGAGAGAGAGAGAGAGAGAGAGAGAGATATTAAGCATGTGTGAATTACCTGAGTCTGTGTGTCTCCACTAATAGCGAAACTGTGAGAAACCTCGCTAGTGAGAAATGTCATGTAGCTTGCTAAACTATTTTACTGTTAAAATCGTCAGAGCTGCACTGACAGCATGTTTCTGTGCGAGTGTGTGTGAAAATAATTTGTTGTTTTTATCCAATTGTTTACTAAATTTATTTGCTTGGTCAGTGTCTCGTGGGTTTTGGTTCTTTTGCTGTTGTCGGCTGTAAGGACCTTTGAAGTAACTGAAATCATTTGTCGAAGTGATACGGAGCTGTAATGTGGTCAAGATCTGCCTGGAACTACTTTAGCCGTGCGTTTCCCTGAAAATAATTGCACAACTTAGAACATAAGTCAGCCAATCAGATTCAAGCATTCAACAGCCCCGTAGTATAGAAGCAACATCACTGTTACTCCTAAAACGTAACTAAACACATTTAAAAACTTGGGAAAAGTAATGCATTTCCTCACCATCTCTTTTTCAGAACAGAAGCAACAGGCTTCATTTTGAAGTGGTGTATTTTGCTGTAGACAAAACGCCACTTGCATTCTAGATGGCTTTGTTAATGATTATGGGAGCAATTTCATTACTCTGCTCGTTTGCAGTTTAGACAAGGTGTCACGCTGACTCAGAGAGCTCCAAAATATCTGAAGAAGGCTGTTTGCATTCCCACTCATTTCAAAGAAAGTTGCTCATGGTTCTGAAGGCATTTTTAAAGCAATTAACCTGACAAAAACAATTATAAAATAATATACAACTGAATAAAACAAAATAATAAAGAACTGCTGAAGCTATAAATGTAAAAAGAAATGGATGTTGCTTATTAAAAAAAAAAGTACTTTCAGACATTAAGGGTGTAAACTTAAAAAGTAATCTATTACCCATTACTAGTTACTTTAAGAACGTTGATGTAACACCACTTGTAATGTGCCCTAGACATTGCTTAAAAGTCATAATGTAACAAGTAGAGACAGATCTTTTCTTTTGTATTGTGACGTACATCCGTGTGTAACAGATTATCAAAAAAGAAAAAAAGAAAAAAGAAAAGACCTGGTTGAATCCAACGTTTGTTGACTGGATTTTGAGATGTGGCCGTCGCTCTCAAACAAGCAGTTGATTTTGGAGGGTTTAGGCAGATTTTATACGAGAGTATTCTGTTCTCATGAAGATTGAGTTATGACATTTTGATTACACATTATGAGGTAAAAAAGAAAGAAATAAATATATATATATATATATATACACACACACACGGATGATTCGTCCACATTAAGATCTATAAAACGCATATACGAAACAGTAGATTAATTTCATTTCATGCCTTTAATGGTTTATATGCAAATAAGCATACAATAATGTGTTAAGATAATTTGCTTAATAATGATGTCTTCAGGTCCAATTTTTATGGTTCTTCCTGTAGATATGCACGAGGTTAAAACCTGAGGCAGATCCATAGTTTTAGGGTGCTTTCCACAATTTGTTCAGTTGCTCCCCCTCTCTGCTAGTCTCAGTTCACATTACATTATCTGGGTCCCAGGTCTCATTAAAACCGTGGTACGCTTGCGTCATCAAGCTGCAGCTATGAAGGAGAAGGTGCCAAAATGGATAGAGACACCCCCCCCCCCCCCCCCCCCCCCCCCCGTAACGGCAAAATGGATAGAGACACCCCCCCACCCCAAAGCATCAGCACATAAAGACACTTGCATCTATCTGACGAAAATGTACTGCAAATCATCTAAAGAATAATGTCTGCTGAAGACAGATATAGATTCTCTCTGCTTTCTGCGCGCCAGTCACACTTGTCAAGAAAGTGACACACAAACACACAGTTTTATCGAATCATATGTCATCAATAGTGGTTCACTTCCATAATTTAGTACGATTGCATTCATATCAGCAGCGAACCGTAACGGCATTCACACCGTACCCCAGATATTGGAAAAAAAACTGACATTGCGATATTTCGTTTTTCTGCGATATGAAAACAATTTCACCAGATGACTTGAATAACATTAATTTGGAAAGAATGAATCATTCTAGAGTGATTTTGTAGGGGAGTGAACCTGCATAGAAAATAATAAACAAACTACAAGCATTGATAAATACAAGAGAACAAAGATACAAATGAAATAAACAGTGCTTTATGTTTATGTTTTCAGGTGAGTCTATCAGTATTCAGGTGAAGAAATTGAATAATCAAATGTAAAATTAAACTGTCTGTAAAAACGTAATATAACTAACTTTTGTTAACGCTACAGAAGTGATTTTCTCTATATTTTGTAGTTTGATTAACATTAATGACAGACAGAAGCAGAAATATTTGGCTGCTGTCACTTTTAGACAATGCACGGATCCAATATACTGATACGCATCGGTTTTGTTTACCTTCACTTAAGACATAAGCGACTGTTATCGAGGATACTTGTCGTAATGGGCATTTTGACATAATT
This sequence comes from Tiaroga cobitis, assembly GCA_030578255.1. Taxonomy (NCBI): domain Eukaryota; kingdom Metazoa; phylum Chordata; class Actinopteri; order Cypriniformes; family Leuciscidae; genus Tiaroga; species Tiaroga cobitis. Next base: position 30,175,262 of record CM060614.1, on the reverse strand, counting down.
GTGCGTGTGTGTCCGTTCAAGCACAAATATACATGAAAGTGTTCGACTCTGTGCCTCCTCTTTCGCATCTTCTTGCACTTGAATGGTTTAAAATCGCTTGAATGTTTAAACTGACAGGACCTAAAACACGTACAAATTATGAACTTTCAGTCTATGACGGTTAAACGTTGCAATTAATCCATGAATCACACGTGTTCCGAACCGTGTGGTGTGGTCAGTACGGATCATGGATCAACTACGATCCCTATACTTGACATCGGACATCCTGCGATGTGACTATCGCGGATGCACACGGTGTGATATCGATGCTTAAATTATATATCCTGCAGCTCTAACTCTGATGTCAATCAAACCCGGGTGTGAACCAAAAGTGCTAGTGTGAAAGCAACCTTAGTGTCCTAAAAGTATATGTGCAAAGGCATTGGAACATTCACCAATGGAGAACAGTTTAAAAACCTCCACAAGGACAAAACCTTCAAATCATCATTATGACCCACTGATGCTAATGTTCACACCATGTATCCTGTCTAATGGCAGGCTCTGCCTATAGATAGAAACCACAGCAGTGTGAAGGTTATCAGCAGACAAGAGTGTGACAAGGACACAGTGTTCACGTGTAATTGGCACCGCAGTGCTGTAATCACTACATCAGTATGCTACTTCTCGGTTCATGTTCAAATTGCTGTTTATGGATCATTTAGACAGATCTAAATCTTCCTTGTAAGAACGTCTCATATGTTGTTTGAGTTATTAAGAGAATAAGTTTGATGGCATAATGTCATTCAAGTAAGATTTTAAATTTCTCTCTCTCTCTAATAACTGCATCCATGATTGAACATGAAACTGGATCTAATGATGACCAACATCAGAAGAACAAACACTGAAGAAGAAAAAAAAAACAGATTGGAAAGTATCAGCATATTTCAAAATGAGTGCTGCCATAAAACATCAGGGAACATGCCTCGTCAAGATGATATCAAGAACTTGAAACTTAGGGCGTTTTCACACCTGAAAGTCCGCACCAAGGTCCGAACCAAAGTTCACGTTTTGATACATTTTATACTTTCAGAAAGTTTCACACTGCAATTATGCGAGCACACTAAAGAACTTTACGTGACACACTGGCGTCCTGTCGTCATTATCTATGTGGGCTGCATCCTGACATTGATTGGTTTGTAAACGGACGTGCGTCTGACGTCAGCGTGTTGTCAATTCGGCGGGTAACTTTGACAACATGAATGAACAGACGCATATCGTTGCAACTATATTGTTATTTTTATGGCATAATTACCTGCAGCACTAACTATACATAAGGCTAGTTCAAATTCGACAAATTAAGTCCTCGTCGTGCGAACATTTCATCGTCGCCGGCAGGAAAGGAGGAGAAGACTGCAAGTTGACTTTTTATTATGTCATCAGACCATACTTCAATTAAAAACCTCGTCTCCTCCTCTCCCCATGTGTTACATGGCTCATTTTTCCTGTCACTTTCTGTTTTTTCGGCTATGCGGAACCAAAGGAAATTTCCTGTAAAATGTCCGAAAGTCCGAACCATACAGAAATGCTTTCACACTAGAAACGAACCAAACCTTTGTTCAGTTTGATCCGGACCGAGACTACCTCTTTTCGTCGGACCAAATTTCATCTGTCTGGTCCGGACCGTGGCCCGGGGAGGTTTCACACCTGTCATTTTGATTCGGACCAAACTGAAACGTCCGAAAGTCCGGACCAAACAAGGTGGGTGTGAAAGGGCCCTTAAGTGCGGGCAAAACAACATCAGTGACCACAAATGCAAGCAACAAGAGGAAACATCAGTGTCCATCAGCGTGGTTTGTAGGACAGCATTGATGAATCACAAATGACAATTTGAGAAGGAGTGATGAACTGTCACTATCAAAAGAAAGAGAGCAGCTAAAATCCTTTCTTTCATTGCCATTTATTCAGTGTATTAAGTGTAAAATCTGTTGAAATTCATTAAAGGATATCAAGACTATGGAAGCACATTCCATCCCATTTACATATGACTTTAAATGTCACAACTGAGTTTATTTTTTGCGAATATGGGGAATTAATTACAGAAACAAACTTTATTTCTCACAACTGCAAATGTATATCTCCCAATGTGACTTCTCGTAGTTATGACTTTATTTCTCATCATTTTGACTGTGTCACAATGCAACTTTTTTAAAACTGTATTTTACAATTAGCTGCTTTATTGTTTATACTGAGGCAGAAACAAGCTTCCATTACTCACTGTAGGATGGCTTTTTTTCTTTCTTTAATTCATTTCTTTAGGTGCTGTAACATTAGCATGATTTCGGCTAAATTTTGCAGTCAAAAAAAGGTCAATCGTCTATCGTCAACATAGTGATGCATGAAGCACACTCACACACAAGTCACTTTCAAACCCAGCAGTTTTCTGTTGATCAAAGTGGAGAATCCACATGACCAACTTGAACCCAATGCGTGTGGGAATGTGGAAATCTTTCGCCCTCAAGCAAATTCCCGTTTGCATGAATTCCTACTGAAAGGACTGGATTTCACCTGTGAAAATTCACTGATCAACAGTAAATGTGACCATGCTTTACACTACACTCTTACAAATAAAGGTTCTGTATTGGCATCTATGGTTCCATGAAGAAACTTTAACATCCATTGAACCTTTCCATTGCACAAAAGTTTCTTTATACTGGAAAAAAGTTCTTTAGATCATTAAAATGTTCGTTAGACTAAGAAACAAATAGTTATTGTAAGAACTGATCACTGAAAGGTTCTTTGGGGAACCAGAAATGGTTCTTATGCTGCTGCGAAAAAGCCCTTTAAGAATCATTATTTTTTTAAGAGTGTCCTAAAAAACCCTAAGCAGACAGAAATTTCTCAAGAGAGTAACTTTTGTTCAGATTAACGACTTTTGGCTGGCAGAAAATTAAAAGAAGAAAGAAGATCATACAGCATCCTAGCAAAATACAACATAAATAGGAATGTGCTAAAAACACTCAAGAAACCTTAGGAAAAATACAATACAATATTTATAAAACACATTTAAAAACATCCCACAGCAATGCTCTGAAAACCACTGCACATTGTGCATGTGTAAACATCACTCAAATTGTCATGTAAAATATTTAAAAAATGAATATCGTTGGTGTCAGCATTTAAGAGTCTTTTCTCACACAGCTCTTGCGAAGGCGTTTCTCTCTGTAAGGCTTCTGACCGTTGGCGTGTCCAGACCTGGTCATGGCTTTCACACCGCAGACAGTGATTCAGTGGAGGGGTTAAATGGGCGAGGGGGGGAATGAAACAAACCTTCCGGCCCCCACCGTATGCTTCATCAGCTCTGCGGTTACACGCGCCCACGGTGGAGCCATGCCCTGTGACAGGAACAGAGCCATAGAGCTCGACAGGCGCCTGTACGGGGCCGTGCTGGGACCAGAGACAGGGCAGCCCTCAGGCCAGGCCAGCCATAGGAATCACGCATCTTGGCTGACACGCTGTTCCCAAGGCAACACGGGACAGTGCCATGCAAACCCACGCACTAACTGGTGTCCCTCTCACCTCGGCCAACTCCACCGCCCCCGCAAGAGAATGTCCCACTTCCCGTTTCCTCATTACTTTGTGTCCTTCTTTCATCGGGTTGTTTGGAAATTCTGGTAATTTCTCCCACTGGTAAAAAGTTAGAAAACATACTAAAGGGGTATTCACACTGGGCAGGTTCTTTCTGGAGTTTTTTTTTTAGTTTTCCCAATTCCCAGTTGTTGTTTTTTTAAATACAACCATTCCTTACATGCGGCGGTTACATAACAGGGACTATAAAACAAACAAACAAACAAAATCAAACAATGAGAACAACAAAAGATGAGACCCGAGTAAAAATATTACAGCAACCAATCCGCTGATTTGCCCATCAAATTAGTAAATGACTCCCACATACTCAAAAAACATGCCCTTTTCTTTCCAAATGCGATATCTTTTCAACCTCCATAACCCACATGTCAAACGTTGGTACAGCCTCAGACTTCCAGTGTTGTAAAATCAGATGTTTTGGAAGTAACGTGCTGAGGGAAATAGCTTGTGCTTCATATTTGTCCAGCCCCGCTTCTGGTGCCTCCAGTCCACACCAAACAATGCCAGGATAGGATCCGGCTTTATAGTTCTGTTATATACCTCAGAAAGATGACCAAACAACAAGTTCCAGAAGGTGTTGAGATTGTGACATGTGAAGAGTTGGTGGCTAAGGGTTTTCTGCAGCTGAACATTTTGGACGCAAAGGTGATATCTCTGGAAAGAATCCAGACAACCTGCATTGGTCTGTTCAGCTCTCTTGTTTCAATTCTTGGTCTATATGTCTATTGCGACTATTGGGTGTAATAGAATAGGTTAACATGCTTTAATGATAAAAAAAGCATTATTTTTCACATACTGTACATTATTGCAGCATCTCTATTCCCAGCTGGTATGAAGCACTGATTTCTACAAAGCCCCTCCATCTAAAAAGCCCAGAGTGCTCTGATTGGCCAGCTGACCCAACTAAACACTTCAAGCTGACCCAACTAAACACTTCAAGCTGACCCAACTAAACACTTCAAACTTGTTTCGGAAATGTAACGCCCCTTAGCATAATCATGAGCTTTAGCTTCCAAGGCTTCTAAAGCAATTGTTAACTCACAGTTAATAATGTTGTGGTTATATCAGATTGAGTCTCAGCTTCAGAAAATGCGGATGATCAAGCTGATATACCGGAAACAATTTTGCAAGCTTGACTTGAGTAGAATGTTTCGCAAGTGGAAAGTTTTTTTTTTAACTATTACCTTCATATACAATGTTGTAACGGTTTAATTTGTCTTCTTCCCTGTAACAACTTTATGTCCTGACGTGGCAGCATAAAACTAGAGTATAGCCGGAGTTGTTCTCTCCCAGGAAGCTGTCCTCCGCAAAATTTGCTTTACACAAGCTAACTTTTGGGTTTTAATGCACAGAAACAGCGTTATAAATAAATCTTAACCTCTGATTCCTAATTTCATCCATTTTTGGATGGCCGTACAAAGGGGTTTTGCTTTTGCATCCAAACAAACAGCATCTCCACGACATGATGACAACACTAGTTCACGGAAGCCTCGTCTTCTTTCGTAAGCAAGCTCTCAGATTTCAATAAAAAGATCTTCATTTGTGTTTCCGAAGATGAACAAAAGTCTTACTGGTTTTGGAACGACATTAGGGTGAGTAATTAATGACAGAATTTAAATTTTTGGGTGAACTATCCCTTTAAGAGCACTACGAAGCCATACTTTAGAAAGAGTTTCATTTCGCTTTTGTAATACTGAGAAAACTTATACCATACACACACACTCCTAAAGCAGCTCTGACAGGGATATAAATGCAATAAAAAGTGCATTTCAGGACCAGCGTGCCACCACGGCTGTCAGAGCCTTGAGTAGGTGCCAGCAAAAGCGCAAACAAGGTAAACTTTTATGAGCAGCCAGGAAATGTGTGGCAGCTGCCGTCTCCTCCAGACCATCTCAGCCTGCACACTCCATTCATCTGAGCCCTACGTGTGTGTGTGTGTGTGTGTGTGTGTGTGTGTGTGTAAGTCGTCCTCAACCAACCCCCTAGTCTTCTGAGCCCGTCACTTCCCCAGATGCATTCTGTTTGTGCACTCTGCATTATGAACTGTCACATATGATGAAATAATGGTAAAAATGACAGCCGCGACAGCTCTGAATGCACTAGTCCGCTTACTAGACACTTTACACTTGTAGCTTGACTTTGTCCTTTTCTTGGTGGCTGGGATTCTTTTTAGAGTATTTTCTTCCCTATTGTGACGTATATCTGAGTGAAATGGCTTCTGGACAAATAGTGCGGGACTTGATTTTGTCTATGGGGAATGGATTGTATGGTTAGATGGCAGTGGTTCACTATTGGTCAATCTCATGTGAGTGACAGGTTGCCCCGCCCTTACGCCAGTAACCACGTCATTAGAGAAGGAGATGTGCTGCAAGATGGGAGGGGAAGTTATTTTGATTAAAGATTATGAGGCGCATGAATAAAAAAAATAAAAAAAATGTGCACTGATGAATCATTTACAATAAATACTGCACTATTCTATAAAAGCAATGGTCCATTTTGATTTTATGGTGACTAGAGATGCACCGGTCAACCAGCCATCAATCGGAACCGGACGGTTTCCGCTCCAAAAGTCTGTTTTTTGGCAGATCTCTTTTCAGGAATTGCATTGCAATCATTTCCCAAAATGTCATTTGTGTAGAAATATATATTACAAAGTCGGTAAACAGGACATCAACACAGGCCAGAGATGAGACATGACAAAGACGGAAGCTAAGAGAGGAGCGCACAAACACAGCAAGCTCACTGTTTGTCATGCAAAAAATATTGAAAGAAAAATATAAATATTGAATTAGGGGTGGGAGTTTATATGAATGTATCTCTGAAGGGAACTGACTGTCTTCAAAAAAGTTTTAATGGCATTTTCTTTTCCTCTTACCTCCGTATAATGTCAATGGAGTTCAACAGTCGGGTTCCGGAAGTAAAAGCCTTTTCTCTATAGAGAAATAGATTTTGAATGATAACTTTCAAACCTTTAAAGACAGGCCTACTGTGAGCTACAAGGTTGTTAATCTATGGTATTTGTTTCTGTTGAAGCCGTCAGCCTGCGTTATTTAATCTTTTATTTTTTATAATCATATTTAACAGCAGAATTCCCAGTGAAAAACTACATTACCCATAATGCTGTACAGAAAAATACACCAATCATTCAAAAAATGTAATCTCTCCAACCTCTTAAAATACTCAAATATTTGTGTGTGTGTATATATATATATATATATGTGTGTGTGTGTGTGTCTGTGTGTGTGTGCATATTTAGCAATTAACTTAAAATATACTGTTTTTATATTTAAAAAAAACAACAAATTTGATTAAATATTTGGTTGTAAAAATTCTGTAATTGGAATCGGCCATGCAAAATAATGATCGGTAAAAAAATATATATATATATATTTTAAAAAGTTGTTAAAACCACAGATATGACCAAAATAATTTCGTAATTTCTAGCTAGCTATCTAGCTTACGAGTCGCCATTTTGGAGTGACGTCACAGCCTACGTAACGGGGTTGGTTGGTGCCGTTGGTGAGTGAAGAGAGTGAAGCGTTACTGGACCGGACCAGAGACAACCGGACTCAATACGCACTTGATTTGAAATGGTGAAGATGGACTTGAAAGACCTGTTGAGTCGTGTCCCATTGCTTATGCATTTGAGTCGATACGGCGTGGGAACCGAGCAGTGGTACTTCTCTATGTCGAACAGCCGGTGGTGGACATGGCTGTAGCCAGCTATGAGGTCACCGAGGTCCGGACCTCTGTCATTTTTTTACATTCAAAAATAAAATTTCAAGCTCTCTGAATGATTAATTAGCCGTTTTAACCATAGACAGTAAAATAAAGGTTTAAACCACCTCATATGAGTGTTTGCAATTCATTTTGCTGCGAGAAGCTAGCGCAGTGAACGGATCTTGAGAGCGCGCTGTGATGGCGCGGATGCAGCCTCCGTGTTCCCTGATTTACCTTATGGAAAGGTGTCAGTGCAGTAAGTTAGTCTTCTGGCCTTGTTTTTCTGATTTAATGTCACACTATAGGAAGTTATTAAAGTGGAAAGTGGCATGTTAGGGTTTGTGATATATTAATCTTATTACCAAAACACAAGCTTTGAGCTTATTTCGGATTATTTTTTCTATATTTAACTTTTGCTTGTTTTTCGTAGTAGTATCTGGCAACATTTTACTGTCGGCATTAATAATAAAAAAAGCTTATAGAAGAAATGTAATTGCTTACAGGAAGATAACACATTCGGTAAGACAAACGCAATGACCATCGTGATTATCTGTAAGAAATGTGTAACACTATCAAAAATAATAACATGCATTTTGTTAACGAGCCAGTGTGATGCAACATGTAGGAGAGGTTTGAAGTGATAGTACGATAGCAGATGAACGCTTTTTATCCGTTGTTTAATGTTAAGCTTTGTGTCTTTCACTGCGTTTTACTGAACTCAGCCCAGAGCCTTTAAAGCCAACCAACCCCGTGATGACACAGGTTATAATACTGCACAATGGTGGCGCCCTTGCCGCGAAAGATATAACGTGTTTCTTTTTTCTTTTATATGTTTACATTTGTCATGTTTCTTATATAATTGTTGATTATAATGGAAATCCATCTTGTAAATCATATAAAATTGATTGACTGCTTCATTTCCCCTTAAAAAAAAAACAATCACCAATGGAAACAACAGGTTTCACACTGAGGCAACAGGCTTAGAGGGAACTGAACTGAAATCCCTGAGCTTGCAACACATTGTTGACACACTACATTAATCCACTCTCTGTCTCTCGAGGCTGAATTTAGAAGGCCGTTTCTGGGGAATGCCTTCCTCCATTTATGTCTCTTTCCATCGCTGTCTAGAACTCATTTGAGAAACAGTCAAAAGGACCGTCTTTGTCGGGATTCCGCTGAGATGCTAGCTCAGTCATCTCTCCTTGAGCGAAGATCAAAGGCACTGTGGTGTAACAGTCCTGAGGGCTTGGAAAAAGGTTTTCTCCACATTTTAAGTGTGAATTCAAAGTCAACACAGCCAAGACGAGAGGGATATAGTGCTTAAAATCTGCCCATTACAAATTCCACAGGTGTTTAAGTCATAAAATAAACAACCGAAGTTAAAGTAAACTTCTGCATAAAACGATCGACCCTTGCTGGCTGAGTTCCCAAAGGAAACTGTCTTGAATGGTAAAACCCCACAAAAATAGAAGCACATGGGAGATTGGGAGCTTGGTGTGTGTGGTTGGGGAAGTGTGTGGGTGGGGTCACGCTGGCAGAAAACAGGTATATGCTCACGGAAGCGTGTGATTGGAGAATGTAGAGGCTGAGGAGAAAGAAAATGAACACCATCTCTAAATATATAAAAATAAAAAATAAAACATTCATTATTTATAAACTGACTATAATATACTGAGCTCATAAACTGCATCTGACATAAACTATTGTCCCAAACCAAGTGAGATGCCTACCTAATTTAAGGCGTTTTAGGAATATTATTATGCAGAATATCACCTTGTTCGCTTAGGAAATGTTATCTTGAAATTATTTTGCAATTAAATCAGGTTTCCAGTGCAATTCACATGAAGAGGTATCATATGCAATTGGAATGCTTTTAGAGCATCACGTTGTTAGCTTAGCAACATGTTCTCTTCAAATTCTATTGAAATCAATGGTGTGTTGGGTTTCCAGTGTGATTCATGTGAATAAGGCTTTTTGTATGATGTACCTGGTGCTCAAGCTGGTCTACTATCCAGGCCAAGCTGGTTTTCAGTTGGTTTTAGCTGGTTGGTCAGCTGGTCTCCCAACCTGACCATCTAAATAATTGGCCTAACCCCTTTAAAATTCAATGTTGAGTCGGGCCAAAGTCTCTTTCAGGAAAGACGTTTCACTCGGCGGCCATCTTTGAAATGCCTCTCGGCTCAGCTCAGCAAATCTCTTTGAATGGGGAAACATCAAATTACAAAGCTGTTCACCATGCTTACGATTAAATTTCATATTTGAAATCAACAATGAAATCTGACAACAACTGTCACATAAATGTGCCTTTTAAAAGCTCAAATCACGTAAAAATAAATAAATAAAAAAAACAGGGCTAGACCAGCCAATGTGCGTGCAGTCATAAGCGTGCGTCTCAGAGCACTAAACACAGAACACACAATGGCTTTACCAATAGGCGATTGGCTCTTATACCAAAATATTCCGCATTGCACTTTCTCCCATTCATAGTAACAGTGCACCATCTTTGTATATCTAAAGTATTTGGCCGGGTTTCATGTGAAGATGACTATTTGTGATATTTGTAATGCTTGCTGGAGTATCACATTGTTTGCTTAGCAACATGCTAATGCTAAATTATTTTGAAATCAAGTCCTATTTCCAGAGTTGATGCATTTGTAGAGGGTTCCAAATCAGTCACTTATGGGGTAATGTTCTATTTCTATTGCAATGCTCCCTATGTAGACAGTAAACAGTACCTCAGGTTTTTGGAACTGAGCTATAGTCTCTTAATTTATGTTGGCAGCATCCATCTTTATGCAACATTGAATTAAGCTCAAAAGCTTTCAGCTGAGATCCCTTGAGAGGGATGCCAACATGATACAAACTTGATCTGACTTCCTCAGAGCCTGAAAAGCCCCAGCTTGCCCAAAGACTGTCTAGATGATGTGAAGTCAGCCGGCTGTAGCCGCCGGGACTACCAAGAGCCCCATGCACCAAGGATAAGGTGCCCCAATTGGCCATGGGGTGGTCTGGCCTGATTCCCAGCCTTTAGAGTTACATCGTCTTGAGACTTGTATCCCTCATCATTTGGGAACAGCCTGCCTACACATCTATCATGCAAGTCCCTCTCTATTCTGTTCAGTCTGAAACTTCCAAAGTCAGATACACAATGACAATGCCCTTCTGATAATTCATCTTAGTTCATAATGTTGTCCACCATCTGCATGCACACTGCATCAACAGACCCTACAAGTGACCCTGTTTGTTAGGAGACCAGCCTCCATCTATAATGATGAAGACCTTGTTTTGGTTTATTCATTCCGGCTTTTCTTCAGTCTTAGTCAATTTAAATTCAAACTCTCACTCACCTTCATTTACTCTTGTTTTTGCTGTAAAAATGAGCCCTTCTTTACCCATACTTGATTAAACCGTAGACTGAAAAACAAAAAAGCCATGTTTAAGCTACAAAGAATTCAAATCTGCAAAGGAGATTCACAATCCATTTTACTTCCATAATGTGATGCGTTATTGCTTGTACTTCTTTAACAGAAATGGCTAAATGTTTGTTGAATTCACAATTTTAGAGGATTTGAACTAGGCATTTAAAACTAGCATACAAAACCACTGTGATAGAAAACTTATATTTGCCATACATAGAAAAGCATAATAAAGAACTAGTAGGCCATGCTGTAGAACATTATTTTCAAGACTCTTAAGATCTTCCCACCATTAACATGAGATACAGAGTGCAGTGGTGTTTAGGCAGTGTCATTGATATGATATGATTCCCAAAGATTGATGATTAAGCTCTAATTGGGCTTCGTCCATCTGATCAGTCTATAAATCAAGAGATCAAACGATGACTCATGCAAACGAAAAAGCGTTTAGTCATTTTCAGACTCACTATTCTTTCTCAGAGCTGCTGCCCACATCTTGCCACCTTAAAAACAAACACCCTTTTTCAGAAATAAAATCGTCCTCATGTGACCCATTCAAAGCGCGAGTGTATAAATAATGACTTGAAATCACGCCACATCAAGGGGATTGCAGGCCCACAGTGGCCGAGCGTCTAAATGTCACTCAATGACTCAAGCAATGAAACCGCACCATGTGTGAACCGATTGTAAGAGGAAGTGAATGGCGACCTGGCAGGGGACGCATCCCATGTTACATCACAAGGCAAGCTGGCACTGAGGTGTCTATGTTGGGCACTATTCATGGGCACAGGCTGAGGCAGGAGACCCAGCAGGGCCAGGAAGAGCTATATGGAGCAGATGGGAGCGTCCTACAGAGCAACAAGCCTCTGTAAGTCTGAGAGGAGCGCTCCCCACAGCCGGACCACTGCGATAACATCCACTCAATTTATTAGCACGCTTCTCACCAGGAGATGTGTGGTATGGCTGGCGATAACAAGTTCCTTTATGTTATGTTTGGCCTATTTGCCAACTTTTAATTAAAAAGACAGTGGATGGGCAGCATGATCTCTTTATGAAGATAAGGACACAATGATTTTTTTTTACCCTCAACAAACTAGATAATCAATGCTATGGAAGCTTGTTTCCACTACGGAATAAAAAAAATAAAAGGCAATTGCGACATAAAAATTGAAGAAAAATAGTGTAAATTAGATAAAAAGTAGCAATTACATTACAAATATTTTTCCATGGCGAAAACAGTCACAGTTTTTTTAACTTTCAGGGAAAATAACCTACTAAATGACTTGTCGTCTCCTCATATTAAAATAATAGAACGTTTTTTTGAGGGGTCTTTGATTATTTCTTTCATAATCAAAGAAATAAGACACTTCAGCTTGCAGACACCCAAGGAATATCTGCACATTAATAAGCTTACTAAATTAGTATGTGGAGATGGACTATGGCTTTGTTCGTTAGTTGTTCTCAGCAGGCTTTCTTATATCTCGGACAATTTAAAATAATTATCACACCAGCTAATTTGTCTCAATGACAGCTAAACAAATGCTACAACTCCAACAGGAGGACATTCTCAAAGCAGCACTGGGTAATGTATTTACTAACTCCTTGCTAAACCAACAAAAAAAGTGATTAAAGCTCCAGGCTACACAATTAACCTCTTGGGAGCAACTTTTGCACGCACAAACTCCAACATCATGTATTCAGGTCGAGGTGGTAGACCACCACATCTAAATATGCTGTAGATTATAACTGCTTCAGGAAAACAAAGCATTGCAATGCAGGCATGAATAAGAAATTCGTTTTGCACAGATGGTAAGAGAGCTGAGCCCATATTTTACACTAGTACAAGTCATCAAAATGATTTTAGTATAATCTTTGGCTACTTTTAGTTGATGTTTATCACCTTAGGTCAGTGGTTTTCAACCTTTTTGACTCAAGAGCCCCCGTTGGCCAACACAATATTTGAAGCCTAAGCTATTTCCAGTATTTCTACTTATTAAGCTACTTATTAACAGAAACTAGGATTATTGATATGAAATTAATGAGGCAGGATTCATTTAGTGACTTCAGAAGTGTCAAGAACTCTATGTTCCTCAATTATAGTCATTAATGTCATTAATTATAATTTTTATAATATTATATTTGATTATTTTAATATATTGACAATAATTGATTCATTTATATACTTTTTAGTCCCCCTTTTGCGGCCCACTGTGAACAACTCACTGCCTTAGGTCTTTTTTCCAATTGACATTTTCTTAAATTAACCAATTTAGGGGAGTTGTGTACTCACTTAAAACACCCACTAGTTCAACAAAAAATTATCCAGACCTGGTTTTTGGTGTGTTTTAAGAAAATGTATTTAACAATATACACTGCATACACACTTCTGTTTCTGATGACTTGCTACATTTGTCTCCAAATGGGTTACATTTATAAATTCACACATTTTTTTCCACAGTATCTGCTGAAAATGTGTTCACTTCCTTTGACAAATGCCGAGAGGCCACCATGATGAAAAACTGCCAGGTTCATTCAGGACGATCATCCATTTACTCTATTACATGTTCATGGCAGTAATGGTTTTAAATGCAGAAGCTCCTTGTCTGACTGATGCACCGCCCGGGGGCCGAGAGTGAAGATAGACTAGTTTAATTTGTGCTAAAAGACTGAGGCCAGACTAATAACAACATTTCTCATTGAACAAGCTGAGTGGATCGTGTTGGACTTTGAAATAGGCTACACTGTTGGGAGTCCTGTTGCGGATAGCATACACCCATCACACAGGAGAATTTTTGAGCTGAAAACCTCTTCGGAGAAAGATTGGGTTAAACAACAAGTTTGAGCACCACAACAGCTCAATTTACTGAAGTATGTGCACTGACCGTGAGGTCACGGCTTCAACAGCAACAGCTGCTTTAGTAACAACAAAGTTGGAAAACAGCTCCCAAGTAGGGGTTTACTTTCAATTTGACCTATTTGACCACACTTTGATGGTCAGCGTACTTTCCTAAGCATGCTTTCCTCTGCCGTGTGAGCGACAACAGTTCAGGGATTGAAAACGCTTGAATAAACTGATCAAGGTGGCCAGCACTGCTGCCAGTCTCAATGCAGAGAACCTGACGGTGGCATAATCAGAGTCTGTAGTAAACAATGCTTCAACATCATTTCCACAATGCCCCGAGCCTTCACTTTCACGCTGTTCCACTTCTTGATCAACAGATCTCAGTACTTTGATCAAATGACATCAGGCATGAATGCTAATTTGGGAATATAAAAGATAAAATAAAAGAAAACGTGGAGGGAAGAGCTTTAGAGTACCAACATTTTTGGGGACAGGGACACGTTTACTTACTGGAGTAGGATTTTTCTCCATCTCTGGTAAGATAGCAATCATGATGATAAGTGTGTTAATGAATTAATATGGGTGCAATGAATCGCAGTTGATCCGTACGGATCAGGCCCCACAGTCGGACACCAAATTGATTCCTCTTTCGCGTTTACTTGCGTTTGAACGGACACACACACAAAATTATGTCAAAATACCCATCTCGACAAATATTCTCTCGGTTATGTGAATAGAAAGAAACCGGATGTGTGTCAGTATTCGATCTGTGCATTCGGTCTTAAAATGAGGTCACCCTTCCGCCAGAACTTGCCTCTCTCATGAATGCACATACAGCTGTTGCCGGATGCCAGTGATTATAGTTTATAGTTTTAAATATTGATATTTTTCTCACAAAAACCCATCGCTTTGCTTCAGAAGGCATTTATCACCCCACTGGAGTCGTATGAATTACTTTTATGATGGATGGAAGCCTCAAAAACTCAGGCGCTATTCAATGCCATTACAAATGTGGGAAGAGCCAGGATAATATGTTCGGCTGAAAGAAGAAAGTTATGGCTTGAGGGCAAGTAAATTATGGCATCATTTTCATTATTGAGTGGACTATTCCTTTAAGGAATTACTGGTACCATATCATTTATCGCCCGATTTCAATCTGTGCAGCTTAATAGTACACCATGAACAAGTTTGATTTTCCCTCCAGTTACAATTGTGTCTATCATATTTTTGAAAAACAAAATATGAAATAATAATAGTAATTCGAATGAAGTCGAACCATGACATATTTCAGAAAAAGTCAATTAAATCCATTTTGAACAATAATTTCCCCTTCGGCAAGTACATTTTCCCAAGGCATCCATTCATCCACAGTAAACAGGTTGAAGCCACCTTATTAGTAAGTCAATTTATTGTTTTTCTCCTTTACCAAGGTTTCAAAGCAGACCTGTATCATGCTCCTGGCAAAAGCGAGTCTTAGCAGGTCTTAGCATAAATGAAATTGACGTTGCAGCATTTCTCAAGTATGGCGCGAGTCCCTTGAGATTCGTCAGCTGAAATTCAGTGTGGCATAGTGAATATCAACACCACAATGAAATCAATGAAATGTTCAACACGGTGTGACAAAATGTCACATGGCCCTACAGGTCTAGAAAGAACAGAAGAAAGAGCTAGAAAACTTGTTTAGCGAGAAACCACGATGGAAGGTGTATTATGGATCCAGTCACACAGCCTTTACCCGGTTTGAATTATTCCAGGTACTGCAGAGGAGACACAGATCAATGGGTTCAAACCCACGTAATCCACGCTGCACGCTGAGTAATGACCAGCCGTTCACCTCTCTTGAGAGTGGATGTAGTAAGGACAATAATCACAGGGCACTGGCATCAGCGGGAACCCTTGTTCTAGTAATATCGACTCAACTGTGACTGACAGCGGGAAATCTAAGGCCCTGTTTACACCTTGTATTACCATCCATCTTGGGTGATCCAATCACAAATGGTCCGCTGAGACAGATCGTCACTGACATATGGTACTAACGTGTGTGAAATGCATCTCCAGTGACCACTTATGACTGGATTTCGAGGAAATCATGACTACATGCATCACTTCAGTGTATTACTTCCTATCTATGTGATCTGCTGCTTGTTGATATTCAGGGTCAACATGATACGAGTTTAATCCAAATTGATGAACTGAATTAAAAATACATTCAAAATGCAAATAATACATGTACAATGACGTATGCATACACACACCAGACATCATCAATAGCTGTTTCCATACAAAGTTGCGAACTTAACTCGTGTGCAAAATTGGAATATCTCATAAAACATTTGTGGATAAAGCACTTGATCATTTAAAAGCATCACTTCCTGGGAAATTGGTGCAAAACATCTTTAATGGAAATGGAAGTTGCTGCAATGGGAGGAAGCTGTGGCTCTTTTTTCGTACACCATAATAAATTACTTGTGCTAGAAGATCATCATTGTAGATTTGAAACTCCTGCTTCTCCTATTATTGTTAAATCACGGAAGCTACACCAGTTACTTTTACCAAAATATTTATTATGTATAATGTGGCAGTGGCAGATTCCATATGTATCTGCTCCCCATTTCTCTTTCTTCTCATCCCATCATGCTAGCTGTAAATGGTTTCTGGGTTTCACCTTCCTTTCCCCCATCATCTCTATGTTTCTCCTTCCTCTCACCCCATCATGCCTTTATGTTTCTCTGAGGTGGTACAGTAAGATTGAGCTTAAATACGTCACAGAGAGACTTACAACTTCCTTGTAAGGTAGAAAAACAAGTTGCCCATGTTTAAAATGTAATGTATGGCCTACCTAATGCACATGGTACAATCCTACGGAAGCGTATCGCATTCACTTGAGGAAAAAATCTACTCTGTTTTTCTGAATTAACGAGTTAATTATCTCAGAATTACGAGATCATTTTTCATGGAAAAAAAGTTTTTGCTCTGTTTTTCTGAATTAATGACTTACCGTATTTTTCGGACTATAAGTCGCTCCGGAGTATAAGTCGCATCAGCCCAAAAATGCGTCATGACGAGGAAAAAAACATATATAAGTCGCACTGGACTATAAGTCGCATTTATTTAGAAATTTATTTAACAAAATCCAAGACCAAGAAAAAGTTATTTAAACAGACTTTAATTCATTAAAACAGAAGGCATTTAAGTTATTCAGCTACACACAATAGCACAAAGAACAACAGGCTGAATATGTGTCCGGTATGTTGTTAACGTAACACATCAACAGTTAGCTACACAATAGCATAAAGAACATACCTGAGAGGCTGAATAGGATCAAATAAAATAAAATAACATAAGACAGCCAGCCAATCCAACAGTTATCGGTAAAGCAATTTCACCAAGCTCCCGCGATCTTATTCCACATCACTGAACCCGTTGAATTCTTCATCCTCCGTGTCGCTTATGAACAACTCCGCTATTTCCGGAGGTAATTTTTTCAGCGGTAAAACTAGCTGTAGTCTAGAGCGCATAGAGCGCTCTCTCGTGCCTGTAGACTTGATTTTCTTGATTTTCTTGATTTTCTTGATCTTGATTTTCTTCTTTACCACTCATTTATAAACAAGCACTTTCTATTTTTATATCATGGGAACTTATTCTCGATACTATTCCTTATAAAAAAACAATCGGATTGCTTTGATATCGCTACTTAGACCCAACTTTGCGAATCTCGGCTACTAGCCTTTAGTCCGCTAGCATTTTACGCGTGGCCTCGCGCCTATTGACCGTCCGATTTTACACCCGTTTCACTAAAAGGATACAGGTTATATCCGGCATTTCAGTCCTAAATTACTAGTGATATTGGTAGTATCACTACTAATCTACTGTTCATCTGTTATGGCGAACATATCAGATGTGTGTCTAACGCTACCTCTGAGTGCAGGTGAGGACACATTCGAACTGATTTCGGTACGATTGGAGCTTGAATCGGTGGAGAAACAGATCCGTGGTCTGCTAGAGAGGCAAGCCGAGCTGCGGGATCGGCGATCAGCGCTTGAAACGTCACGCGCCGATGCACACAAGTCAGTGGTTAGTAACTTTTTGACTCCGACTTCGTCTACTCCGTGCGTTTCTCTGCCCAGGAGGACGCGATCATCTCTGGCATCATTCACTCCGGCACCAACCCAACACCATGGACCCTGGGTGATCCCACAGCGGAAGACACGAGCCAGGACCAGAGCAAGAACCTCTCCGCCCCTCCCGGTCTTCGAGATCTCCACCCGGAACCGCTTCTCCCCTCTTCGCGAGTCGGAACGCGACGACGCCGTGATCATCGGCACTTCCATGGTCCGTCATGTCCGTGCTACCTCAGGTAAGGGTAAGGTGCGCACTCACTGCCTTCCTGGTGCTCGTGTTCTTGATGTCGCCGCACAGGTTCCCGAGATCCTGAACGGTGAAGAGCGCGTCGGAGCTGTGGTGCTTCACGCTGGAACAAACGATATCAGGCTGCGGCAGACGGAGGTTCTGAAGAAGGACTACAGGAGCCTGATCGAGACGGTACGCAGCACAGCGCCTGAGGCAACGATCATCGTGTCTGGACCGCTTCCCACGTACCGACAAGGACAGGAAAGGTTCAGTAGATTATTTGCACTAAATGAATGGTTAATGTCATTGTGTAATGAACAAAAACTACCCTTTGTAAATAATTGGAATCTGTTCTGGGAGCGACCTAGGCTCTACCGTGCTGATGGCCTGCACCCCAGCAGATTCGGAGCGGCTGTTCTGTCGGACAACATCTCCAAGACGTTACACACCGTATGACTAGAAAATCAAATTCCAAATCACAGTCTTTGCTGTGCCAATTTAATTGATATAAGTAGTGTAGAATATTATATAGAAACTGTGTCTATCCCTCGTTTAGTGAGGCCAAATAATAAATCCACTGTAGGATCTAGGAAAAATCTTATTGTAATTAAACCTGAAAATCTAAATATCAGTGAACAAAAACAATTTCTAAAACTAGGTCTTCTAAACATTAGATCGCTCACACCTAAGGCGGTTATTGTAAATGAAATGGTCACAGATAATAGCTTCGATGTACTTTGCCTTACTGAAACCTGGCTTAAACCAAACGAGTATTTCGGTCTAAATGAGTCTACCCCGCCAGGATACTGTTATAAGCATGAGCCCCGTCTGATCGGTCGTGGCGGCGGTGTTGCAACAATCTATAGAGATATTATTAATGTTACTCAGAAAACAGGTCACAGGTTCAACTCGTTTGAAGTACTTGTGCTAAACGTTACGCTCTTAGATGTAAGAAATAAATCCCTATTATCTCTAGCCTTGGCTACTGTATATAGACCTCCAGGACCATATGCTGATTTCCTAAAAGAGTTTGCAGACTTTCTCTCAGATCTATTGGTCAATGCCGATAAAGCAATAATTGTTGGAGATTTTAACATACACGTAGATAACACAAATGATGCGTTAGGGACTGCGTTTACAGATTTATTAAACTCCTTTGGGGTCAAGCAGAATGTCAGTGGTCCCACTCATCGTCTAAATCATACACTAGATTTAATTATATCATATGGAACCAATCTAACCGATATAGATATTATACCGCAAAGTGACGATCTCACCGATCATCACATGGTAACTTGTATAATACGCACTGCTGAAATTTGTCATGTTGCGCCACGTTATAGACCAGGCAGAACAATCCTTCCGACCACTATAGATAGATTCTCAAATAGCTTACCTGATCTATCTCTGCTGCTCAGTGAACCCAAACAAACAGATGAACTAGAGGAAATGACCAGCAGTTTGAGCACCATTTTCTCTAGTACATTAGATATTGTTGCACCAATTAGATCAAAAAAGGTTAGAGAGAAAACTAAAGCACCATGGTACAACAGTGCTACGCATGCTATCAAGAGAGAAACTCGTAACCTAGAGCGTAAATGGAAACAAACTAATTTAGAGGTCTTTAGAATCGCGTGGAAAGACAGTATGTCACGTTATAAAAAAGCTCTAAAAGCAGCCAGGGCTGAGCATCTCCGCAAACTAATAGAAAATAACCAAAATAATCCAAGGTTTTTATTTAACACCGTGGCTAGACTAACAAATAAACAGACATCACCCGAGCAAATTATTCCGTTACAGTATAGCTGTAATGATTTTATGAACTACTTCAATGAGAAAATAGAAAGCATCCGAAACACAATTGTAAATGTACAATCCTCTATGGTGTCTTATGATTCAGCCTCATTTATCGCCCCTCAAGAACAACTACACCGCTTCACAACTATAGGACAGGAAGAGCTAAATAAACTTATCATTGCATCTAAACCAACAACATGTTTATTAGATCCAATACCAACTAAATTTCTGAAAGAAGTGTTACCTATAGTGGAAGAGCCTCTTCTTAATATTATTAACTCGTCTTTATCTTTAGGTCATGTTCCAAAAATATTCAAGCTGGCAGTTATAAAACCTCTCATTAAGAAACCGCAATTAGATCCAAATAACTTAGCAAATTACAGACCGATTTCAAATCTTCCATTTATGTCTAAAATACTAGAAAAGACTGTGTCCGCTCAATTGTGCTCTTTCATGCAAGAAAATGAGATATATGAAAAATTTCAGTCAGGATTCAGACCGCATCATAGCACAGAAACTGCGCTAGTTAAAATTACAAATGATTTACTTTTAGCTTCTGACCAAGGCTGTATCTCAATATTAGTTCTACTCGATCTTAGTGCTGCGTTTGACACTATAGATCATAAAATACTCTTGGATCGACTACAAAACTACACTGGTGTTCAGGGACAGGCATTAAGCTGGTTTAGATCGTATTTATCAGACCGTTACCATTTTGTTTGTTTAAATGGAAAAAAATCGAAGATAACGTCAGTAGACTATGGAGTGCCGCAAGGATCGGTGTTAGGCCCTCTGCTATTCTCAATATATATGCTGCCACTTGGCAATATTATAAGAAAACATGGAATTAATTTCCACTGTTATGCTGATGACACTCAATTATATATTTCATCACGACCAGATGAAAATACTAACTCATCAAAATTGACAGAGTGTCTTAAAGATATAAAATGCTGGATGACGCATAATTTCCTGCTACTAAATCCAGAAAAAACGGAGGTATTACTTGTTGGTCCAAAAAACTATCCACAAAACCACTTACAATACAACTTTAATATAGAAGGATGTCCTGTTACTTTATCCTCTACAGTAAAAGACCTGGGAGTTATACTAGACCACAACTTGTCTTTCGAAAATCATATTTCATATGTTACAAGAACAGCCTTTTTCCATCTTAGAAACATTGCTAAATTACGTAACATGCTATCTGTTTCTGATGCAGAAAAGTTAGTTCATGCATTCATGACCTCGAGACTAGATTACTGTAATGCTTTATTAGCTGGTTGTCCTGCATCTTCAATAAACAAGCTACAGTTAGTGCAAAATGCAGCCGCTAGAGTTCTTACTAGGTCAAGAAAATATGATCATATAACACCAATTTTATCATCTCTACACTGGTTACCTATCAAGTTCCGTATCAATTACAAAGTACTACTACTGACCTATAAAGCCCTAAATGGTTTAGCTCCTGTGTATTTAATGGACCTTCTATCGCCCTACAATCCATCGCGTTCTTTAAGATCACTAAATTCGAGGCTTCTAGTCATTCCTAGGATATCTAAGTCCACTAAAGGAGGGAGGGCGTTCTCACATTTAGCTCCTAAACTCTGGAATAGCCTTCCTGATATTGTTCGAGGCTCTGACTCGCTGTCCCAGTTCAAAACTATATTAAAGACGCATCTCTTCAGCCAAGCATTTACATAATGCTTACCTTTTATAATACTGCTGAATCAGATCAAATGCATTTAATACTATAAAACTTGAAGAGACTGTAGGTTATCTGTATAGGTTGCATAATATTTGCAGTCATTACGTTCCTGTGTATATTGCGTGAATGACGGGTGGTTGGGCAGATATTGTGTTGCGGTAGGTAGTATGCCATACGGAACCGTTGTCCACTGAAACTGCTTTAACGCACCAGTGGGGCTCGACAGCCTTAGTCAACGGGTTGGCGCGTATGGTTGGGTTTGCGGAGAGATTGTGAGATTGTGGTTAGGTCTCAGCAGCAGTAGGGACGTATAGGTCAGTAAGCTGGGCTGAGTTGAGTGGGGGACGGAGGGGGGTGATTTTGGGACGCAAGAGTCACTGTCTTCATGTTTTGTCATTTACGCCTGTGTTATGGAAATCATCATTATGAACAGCAGCTACGCTAATTATTTTCCCTTTGCTTTTCTGCTGTTATCTCGGGACGCGAGTCCCGAGAAAATGGCGTTCGTCAGCTCCAGTTTGTATCCAGCCTCTCACCGAGACTTCAGATGCTCCAATCACAAAGCCTATGAAGTGACGACTCAACACGGGCGATATGGACTCTCTATGGTGGACGGCACTGATCCTCAACAACTCGTCTTAAGACCGGCGTGCATACTTGGACTTCCAAAAAATACTCTAAATGTTCCGATCCAATCTGACTTGTAATGCTGCCCGAATCATGCACTGTTCCTTCGTTGGCCAGAGGAGAACTGGCCCCCCGACTGAGCCTGGTTTCTCCCAAGGTTTTTTTCTCCATTCTGTCCCTGATGGAGTTTTGGTTCCTTGCCACTGTTGCCTTGGCTTTTGGCTTGCTTAGTTGGGGACATTTAATATTCAATAATATTATTGATCTGCCTTACTTAAGGCGGACGTTGACGCAATATCTTTTAGAAACAAACTTTGTTATATTGTTTTCATGTTATCAATGTGAAGCGCTCTGATACAATCTGTATTGTAAAAAGCGCTATATAAATAAAGGTGACTTGACTTGACTTGACTAGACGGTAATGTCACCCCCAATTTCGGCAAATGATGCATTCACGTCATACCACAAATACATCAAAAACTCGCAAATAATAATCTGGGGCTGTCAGCGATCCTGTGACGAGTAAATCTTGGTAATTTTGATACATAAGTCGCAGGACCAGCCAAGGTATGAAAAAGAGTGCGACTTATAGTCCGGAAAATACGGTAATTATCTCAAAATTATGAGTAACTCATTAATTCATAATAACAGAGTGAAAAAATGTTTTTCAAGAAAAATGTATCTCATAATTCTGAGATATTAACTCGTTAATTCAGAAAAACAGAGCAAACACTTTTTTTTCATGAAAAATATCTCGTAATTCTGAGATAATGCAATACGCTTCCGTACAATCCACTTTCCACATTAGGAAACTATTTCTTCAGTGCGTACATTTGCATCAGTTGAAACATGCTACTTAGCTAACTGGATGTTAGCATATTATTTGTATATTATTGTATGCATCTATGGCTATTATATTTATCTTACTGTCAGTATATTTATTTACCTATGGGGATGTGATAGGATGTTTTTATCGGCAATGTTGGGGGGTGGGATTTAAGCATTTCATTACATAACCTGTTATTGTAATGACAAATAAACTACCTTGAAACCTTGAACCTTGAAACATTCCTTTAACATATACACATTTAATATATCATCGTCATTGGAACATGTCTCTCAGTGAGCGTTGCATTGCATACCTCTAAGCAAAATATAACTCTACCATCTCTCTGCTCAGCACGCATGTACAAACATAGTCTGACTTCACAAAATACATTATGAAGTTATTATGAAAATGAATAAATAAAAATAAAAAAAACAACATTAAACAGTATTTTTTTAGTCTTCAATTAAACCAAATCATTTTGATGAGAGACTTTTGGCTCAGGCATTTCCAAATGGCCAAACCGACATCTGAGATGCTGTGCAATGCGATTGGTCTGCTGGTTTGCATCGAGGGATTAATTTGGTAAATATGTTGCTAGTAGTTTGTCTTTTTATTGGATAAAAAATGATCCAGCTCAATTGAGCACATACTTTCTTTTAATGCACGTTTTTAGAATGTATGCGTTTCTTTCCATCCAGCATTTTTTATGCAATATGCCAAAATTTGCATAAAAAATGAGTTGATGGAAACAGCTTATGATGAGCTTGTTTTTAATTTAACAGAAATGAGGTTAATTAATTTGTTTTCAATATTTATATATTATATAAATATTGAAAAATATATTTCTATACAAAAAATACAGTTTACCTTGAAACATATATTTTGAAACCTTTTGTGTATACTTTTAAAAAATATTTTTACTTTTACTTGGTTACAAAACATGGCATTAAATTTAAACTTTTCTTGATTTTTTTTTTTTTTCAAAAATACATTCAATTAAAATGAACATTAGTAATTTTCTAAGAACTTGCAACAAACTCGATTTTTTGAAGACTTGATTTTACAGTGTCTTTGTTACACATTACATGTACTTACTATAGTAATAATAACAGTAAATTATGCCAAACCAAACCCTATAGTAAGTCTGTGTTGAAAATGTATATTAATTCATTATAATTAAAGTAATTATTTGTGTAATTACTCTGTAGCACTGAAGTAATTTTCCTTTTCCCAGAATTTTCCTTTTATTTATCCTGGAAAATCTTATTTGTCATTGATATCAATCAAACTGGTAAAGTTCTGTTCTTGTGCCTTTTGAACTTCACTCAAATCTGTGTTCATTTTCATATTCTTACATGAGTAACCAGCAAAGAGTAAACCCCTTGTTACAGCACAATGGTTGATTGAGTGGGAAATAGGGAGTCATTTGATGTTGTTAGGGACGAACTAGCAATAAATGCAATGTGATCACAAGCATTGTACCTCTGAATGAGGTTTGAGTGATTTGAATCCAGTTAAAAACCAAAACTGATGCGGAATACAAGGTGTAAATGAGGTCTCTGGCTCTTTGATTCACAAAGATCGCCAAGCCTAAATCTCGTGCAAGCCCTAATCTTCCCAAACAACCACAGGACAAATCATGTGTGCTCGTAACTAACATCCCATTGGAAATCAATGAAAGGCACTTAAGCCTGACTGCTTCACTGAAGTGGACAAGAGACAGTCCTCCTCTTCCTCACCCACTTAATCACACACACACGCTCAAGACACGACTGTCGGCAGTGGCCCGAGTCGACGTCAGAACCAGGAGTTCAGTCAGCAGACTTCAGGGTTTAGTGATCGGAGCGCTCGGGCATTACATGCAGCTTTGTCATAGCCAGCTTGTGGCTTGCAGACTGATGTAGGCTGAGTAATCATTGGCACTCAAGTGCATTCTGGGTTCAGTCAGTCACTAACAGAAGCGAGTGGGTGGCGAGTTGATGCAGTGCAGACACAGCAGGATCTGCGATAGTGACGACTCATGCAAGCTTCATTGCTTAACTGTGAGCGCTGCATGATGGGGAAATTCCTTCACCGAGCAACTGGAGACAAAAGCTCATGCTGTCCTGAAGACACCCTGCCTGTTGCATGGAACTGCTTCCTCTTTAGCCTGGGAAAACCAAGACAACTTCCGGCAAATTTAGATTTGCCCTGCAAGTTAGTATGGCAAAGAGCTCATTCAAGCCCATTTCAAATCCGTCGAAATTGCGGCACCAATCAGAAACGTCGGGGCGGGCTTTACACGATGACGACAGCACAGCGATGGAACTAGGGGTGTGACGTTTATAGTTGAACACCGTCATTAGAACTCTATAACCGGCAAAACCATGTAATTAAAATATTTTTTTCACAAACATTTCTCATAGAGAATGTTTTTACTAATATCAGCTTACGAGGGAAACGGAGGCGGAGTTAGTGGTGCGATCGGAGGCTGAGTGCTGGAGATGATTCGGGAGAGGTCTGTGCCCCTTTACCGATCAGAGCGCGCGCTGACACGGAGTAAAGCCTTGGGTGCTTCTCAATATCCCTCCTCGTCTCCTCCGTCCTCCATCCTATGACCCGGAAACCGATCGAGCTCAGCCATCTTGAAGGACATCTCAATTCTCTAACTGCACCGCGAGGAGGCGAGGAGTGAGGAGGCTTCCAGAGGAGTCATGAGCGAGGATACACAGGTGTATGCTTTGCGGAAAGTGTTCTATCGACTAAACGTGACGCACGTATACATTCTCCTTCCCCTTCACGTCGGTCACAATCATTTTAATTTATACTTTACCATTGCAGTTTATATAAAGTACACATCTCACATATTTCAACAGGGTATCTTGCTTTATTATTATTTATTACAAATTTCTTAAATAGCCAAACTTCAACAACATAAGGGCAGATCCTTTGAGCGCTGCTGATGACGCAGTGAAGTGACGCTCGAGTGGTCAAGTATTCCAAAGTATAAAAAAAAACTTTCCTTCGATTCCTCCGTCCTCCTTTTCTT